>NW_019775649.1:242256-255483 GCF_001039355.2 Lingula anatina | reverse complement strand
TCCATAGATTTTTAGATCGATCTATCCCTGTGGGGAGTCTCACTAGATTACTGTCAGCTTGGCCGGCTTAAGCGTCTGTCCCGCCTACTAAAAGCTGTAAGGGGGTAATTAACTATGGTGCCCACTCGGCTGACTGCAATTTAGCGTGAACCCATAGGGAGTTAGGTCGATCTAAATCTTAATCTTTAGATCGATCTAAATCTCTGGGAAAGCACCCTTAAAGCTGTAAGGGGGTAATTAACTTTTGTGCGCGCTCGGCTCTCGGAAGCTGACATCAATTTAGCGTGAACCCCCAGGGAGTTAGGTCGATCCAGATGGATCGATCTAAATCTGTGGGAACCCAGTCTAAGACGGATATAGAACGAGCACCACTGCTTATACTACTGAGTATATCCTTACCCGAAACCAGTATTTCGTGTTATACTTAAGGTTGCCTACAGATTCCCAAGAAGTGTTGGCGTTTAATTTCAGTGAATTCTCCCAGTTGTACTCTCCCATGCCGTAAGATATATTGTACTCTATTATGATTCCTCCTGGAGGTCGTGGTGCTTCCCATCGCAAATCAATGGAATTGTGACTTCGATTTACATCTTCAGGTGGTGTCATTTTGGGTGGGACTATAAAAATAGAGAGGACACTTTTCACCCAAACCCAATATAGAGGTGCATTTCACATGTTGAAGTGTCAAAAAATAAAATTGAATGAATTCAAAGTTGTATTCAATTTTTAAAACATATATGTGTGTATTCATTTTTTAAAACATATATGTGTATAGATCAAAAATACACGACTGTCTAAATTTAAATTCAAATTTTAATTTTTAACATGTCTTTTACATTACGCAAAGAGCCCTAAATAGTAACGTATGTTCCAAAAACGTACGGTAACGTATGTACCGGGTCATTGAATTTTAATTTTTATACCGCGTTCCGATATATTTTGTAGTGGATCAGTCATGGTAAATTAGACATGACGTCAGGACGTTTTTATAAATATTAAAACTATAACTCAAGGTGCTTTGCGTCATGGCTAATACTAGGTAACGTATGTTCCCTAGAAAAAGTGTTACAATGTTTCATTTTGTTTAAGTACTTGGTGCAAGAGTAAACAATGTTTTCTTTTGCTTACCGAAAAATATATTGTGATTCCATGATAGTTTGACATTTCCTATAGGCCTATAATATTTGAAGCACGAGGGGAAAATAATTTATTCAATGCTTATTTTACTGTCGGTAGGGTGTATTTTCCACGTTTTTTAAATATTCAGTCACAGGCAAACTTAAGTTGCTCAAAGACAATTAATTGCTCTATACAATGGGGAATACCTACGTTGAGGGCCTGCCGCTAGATTGCGTGGGGGTGAAAGCAGTCCTTTTAAAATCTCGCAGAATCTCGCTCGCGGCTTTACACCAGAGTTCAACATGGAACTTGGGCACGCGTCGCTGACCGTAAACCAACTTAAACGCAAATTACTCGAATGTGGAGCATTAACAACTGGAAGGAAATGTGAACTGATTGAAAGGTATGTGTTCTCTTTCCATTTAGTGCTTGAAAAACACGAATGCTAACTATTTTCTTTGAAAAAATTAAAGATTAGTCGAGGTGTGTATGAGCGTCAAATCTGTCATGTTATGTAGCCTATATACGAGTATGCTCATATTTTTCTATTTAGAAACACTGGTCATACACGCATTCTTGTCGCTGTTTTTTTTCAAATAAACTTCAAAGGAAAAAAGGTCGATAGTGACTTATACAAGAGCAAATATGTTTAAATTGAGTCGTAGTAAAATCGGCTCATTTTTCACGATTATAACACATGCTTTTCTACGAACTTAGGCCTACTAAAGATGATTTTAAAAGCCGTTTCGCCAACACGCTGCACGTACGAAATTATGGGGAAAATGATGTCAGTATTTGTTATAAAAACAGACTTGACAATGTGTTACATGACCTGTGCATTGTTTTACTTGCTTAAACAATATATATAAGGGACATGTTACAAATGTATCTGAACATACTTATCTGCAGTATACCCTCCAAACTTTTGCATTGTAAGTCTCCTTTTGCGATGTACTTATACATATTCAGTTTCACCCTGTGTATTACTTTTGATCAGTGTAATGTCCTGAGCATCTTCTATTTTAACAAGTTAGTTTGGCAATTTTCTAAAAATGTCGCAGTTTCCTTTGGTCAGATGACACTGGCTATTTTATGATCAAATTTGCTGTAAGTTTCTGGTTACTTTATTTATTGTTATCTTGTGAATTTAAGAGTAAAAGAGCAAAAACAATTTACTTTTAAATGGTCCTTGGAACATTCTTGAATATCTTTAAGATGATGTTACTTAATTTGTAAGGAACTTAGCAAAAGAAAAGAAAAGAAAACCAGCAGAAATATTATCTTAACCTTACAATGTCATACTTGTAGGAGATAAATCCAAGCACAAAAACCAGTGATGATTGAATTTTTAAAGTGCGTAAAACATTTCATAGTTGAACATTTTGCATTTGTGACAGTAACGTACAGGGTATGTTCCTTTTTGGGGATAGAAGTTGAATTATTTTTTATTAATCATGGTTCCAGGAGAGTGAAACTTTGATATAAACTTCTTCACGTGGGACCCTAAAATAATCAGACATAGTTTACAATCTGTGCACTAAATGTTTTAAGAGCATACCTGTGACATCAATTGCACCTCTATATTGACCTTTTTCATCTTTTGCGGAAATAAGAAGTGCGCGTGACAGGAACCGCGCGCCACAGGGGTCATTGTAGTCCTCTGCTGTTTCCAGCATGGAACTGCTAGGTGTAGATGATGTACAGGGTGCGCATATAAATAGGCCGTTTGAAGCGTGCACTGCTTTCTGTCAAACTAAAAAGGTGGCTGAAGCACAGAAATGCGTCAACTGTAGGCAAGAAAACAGCTATTTGGACGGAGAATCGAGCAATTAAATGTTTTATTTCTCAGTTTAAATACGATGCACTGTACAACTAGACTTCACCTAAGCGTCCGAGTCTTGGCTGCACTTTCTTTAGAGATGACGAACTATAGCTTCTGAGTTCTTTTAAATGCTTCCGACAATAAAGATATGCGAAAGAGACAAGTTATATATTTTTTTATTAAATCAAAATAGCCAGTAAACTCGTACACAGCTTTCTTGTGTATGGACAGATACGTACTTCACAATATTACATGTACATGTATATATGCAAGCTGTGGCGATATCACTTAATTTACTGTCATGTGTACATGTACCGGTAGTATCAATTCATTACGATTTTTATGTCTTTTTGAAGGATGTCTTCAGAGATTTTTGAAATAATAAAATGAAAAGATTCCCTGCATTGCTTGACTCGTACCTACTGTGTATACAGGTAAAACTGTCACGCAGATTGTTCGTCGGTTAACTGATTAAATCATTTGGTACCTGATAAGGCATCAGGTGTTACTTGTTCAATTGTTCGGTAAGAGGGGCGGCCACAACTACGATCTTTCCTCTGTAATTAAAACTTTTTAATTTTGTGTGTTAAATAGGTGAGACAAGAATTTTCGACTCCTTCCCAGACAATAAATACACTGTTTACCGTGTCTTACACTAGTAGTCTATATGTACAAAATTTACGACAGGTAAAAAATGTCAGACTTTCAGTCTGACAAGTGTGAAAATTTTGTCAAACTGAAACAAAACCGTCAGACCGAAACAAAATTATAGCAAGATGCTAAATTATTTGATTTTTAAATGTTTTCATGCGTATTTTCATCGTTTTCAATCATAGACAATAAAATCATTCAAGTAAAGTGTTTTCCATACATTTCATACTTTTCAACGTATTTAAGACTGTTATAAATCCGTACTTTAATACTTAGCATATTTGTATTACTTTACAAATACGTTGTTAGATTATTTTTATTATCCATTTTATGTCTTTACAATACATGTATTATGCACGTGTAGCTTACAGAAAGGCTTTTCTGCATTTTCTAAATAACACTATATGTCCATTAAATTTTCCAATTCACTTGTCATTGAGTTCAGAAATAAATAACTTTTTATTTTGCCGATAACGCGTGCAACAAGAGCCCATGTACTTTTTTCTTCGTATGTCTTTGTTGATCTTGATAATATGAGCCCCGTTTGTACACATCAGTAATACGGGACTGGATACATACGTAATAATAATAATCATTTTATTAACATCTCACGTTAAAAAATAAAACCCACCATACTAAAGGTTATGAGAGACTAAAACCTATGATACTACATTTGAAATTATCACTTATCAATAAAAAACATAAAAAAGGATATTACATATAAAACTTTCCAAACCCTCTCTTTGTTGTTATACAAGAAGTCGTGAAAGTTTTTGAATTTCACAAGTAGAAAACCCCGTGTAAAACTTAACAGCTTTTAGTTTCTTTTTCCATAACTTCACGCTTAAAGACTTTTCTTTCTTTTTAGGCCCCTATTCTTCAATTTTTTCTTCAGATCTTTATTTTTTTTTCGCGCATTGTTTTCCCCCGAGTTTTATTTGCCTATACTTTGTTAGATCCGTTGAATAACTTTTCTGGTTTTTATTTAAACACCGTTGATCTCGTAATATTTTAAATGTAGGTTTTTTTCCCGCATTCGAAATGTTCGGCGCAAACGCGGTGCTCTGCTTTTGATCCAAACCTGCTAAATTTTCCTTTCTTTCTACCATATTTTTCATTCGACCACCCCCAACACGACCTCCGACTCTTGAGCCATTCACACGCTCAATTCATACCGTCCAGCTCGTATCCCTTTTGTTGTGGAGGAGAACTCCTTAACAAGATACATGTACAGCATCTGAACGGTGTTTCTAGATACCCATCCTACTTGACACAAGCGAGACACTTGTAATCAGGTATGATACGATAAAGCCGAGATGGCTCGTATCATTCACAATGGAGAGACACCATTGATGAAAACTCACTAAACAAGGGCGAGGCACCTTTGCTTACCAACCCCATACGTCCCTGAATTTTTCTTTTTTTTCCATCTCGGACTCTGCGGCTGATGAAGGTCACTTGTTGACCGAAAAGCGCTTTCTGCAACCAGTCCACCCTCCCCCTTCCCTCGACAGGCGAGATGCCTCTATCGTGCCAAACACGAAATGCCCTTTTCAGGGCACCCAATGTATATCGGTATCTATAAATCTCATACTATGTAGGCGAGACACCTACCTTCCTATCAGAGACTACCCAGCAGACAAACGACATTGATTCACCGTTGAATCAACGTTAATTTTGGTGGATCAAAGTTGAATCAACGTAGAATCAATGTCGTTTGCCTGCTGGGTATCTTTCCTCATAATAAAGGCGAGAAGCCTAACACACTCCAAAAGCCGCTCTCAACTCTGCAAGGGGCGCTGTCAAAACACACGTCCTCGGAGGCCCAGCTCTGAATCGTGTTATTTTGGTAAAGTGGAATCTAACTAGGGCATGAGGCGACCACCCCCAACAGGGTTTGGGTGTTTTGCGTTTTTAACGCTGCCGATAAGGTTGCTATTATTATATCACGTTATTTAAAATTTAAAAACACATAATGTATATAGTTCCATCATTATTTCACAAAATTCCAGCGAACTTTCTATGTAAGCCTTCAACAACGTTTGGAAAATTAGAGTAATTTTACATAAATTTACCACAAAATTGTGAAAATTAATTATTTGTGTCAATATTGTGGTGGTATTTATGTGCTCCATTCCATAATCAATCGACTTCGAACCAACTCTCCAATATAAAAAAATGCAAGAACCTTGTCGATGTGTACTTACCCCCTTCCGGTGTGAAGGTATACATCTTCAGCATTGGTCCTTCAAGGTTCAGATTGTTCACCGCCGATATGTTGATTGTATAATTACTGTAGGGAATAAGTTTATCTATGGTGATATCTTTTGATACAGGCACATCTGTCATTTCTACTGTTTGATTATCCCCATACTCCCCTTCGTAGCTCAGTTTTAGTTGTGAGAATCCATCACATCTGTGAACCGCTTCAGTCATATCCTGAAATACATCATCCAAGTATATCTTTGCCTTTGGGTTAAATTTAAAGTTTTAAATATTTTTGGTATTAAAATACACGTACAGTATAAAAGCTTACTTTGACCTTGGACCTAAATAGGCCCAAGCTTTGACACATTTGCAACGATAAAGTCAGCTCTTACTATCTGTTGCTGAATAGTTCGCAAATTTTTATTTTGTGGGATTTTAAAATTAAATTATTTTTCTTTATTCACATATTTACATAACACAAATAGAAAATTAAGTGCCTGAACCAGGCGGAGAACAGTGGGTCAGGGACTCCCTCCTACATTTATATTTGCTTTGGAGATACCCCCATTCCACCCTTTTCCCTCCAAAATAAGATACGATAATCGTAAACTTGTAAAAGCTTGGCGAGTTTTCCTTCCCTGCACCCTATATATGACAGTAAAAATGTAAATAGTAAAAATGCCCACCAATACCACTACCCCTCTTCCCTTAGCAAAAGCTTGGATATAAAAGTGAAATTATTTTCTTCGTGTGCTTGTATATATATGGTTGATTTTTTTGAACATATTAATAAATGCTACACACACACACACACACACACCTTTGTTGTTATGTTTATTTGAGCAGTGGTCTTCTGGCCTGTTACGTCAGAAACAACAGTGGGCGGCGGAACCAATTCTGGAACTATATAAATATCGGGTGCACTTCAATTAATATTTATTAACGGATTTTCTATTTATTCCAAGCCTTCGTCATCAAGTTTGAAAACAATAGCTTAACATAACAATGTTGACAATGACAGAAAAGAGAAATAGAAATAGAATAGAACAATAAATTATGCACCGAAAACACGTGTACGTATGATAATCCTTAATTACCTCCACATGTTCGTTTTGTAACACTTGGGCTCTGCTGTCCATTATGCCCTTCCTCATCCACTATAGTCACAGTGAAATTATAATCAGTGTATCCGGCTAGGTGACCAATGGTCATCGACGTTGTGGACGCAGACGTGGTCTTGTTGCTACTTCTGATGCTGCCATCTTTCCATGCACTGATGTTATAACTGTTCACACTCCCTACTCCAGGGTACCTGTCCGGGGACCAGCTGTCCCAGGCCAGGGTGACAGAATGAACTGTTCTCGAGGACACCGTGGGCGCACGCGTTATGTGCGGTCTTTCTGTTTAAAATTCAAATATGTTTGAATATCCTGTTACAAGTCATAAANTAGCACAATCTGAAAAGGTAAAAGCTACCCTGTCCTCACTTGGCGGTTACGTGACCGTAGGTACATGTATATCACTCGTTTTTTTTTTTTTTTTTCTTTTTTTGAAGTTGTTCAGGCAGTATAAACCATCTGAAACAAAGACGCGACTGTAAAGTTATACCAAGAATTGCATGCTTGCTCTTTGCAAAATTATTCTTTGTTTGGCGCAAAAAGTGCAGAAATATGTTTTATCTTCGGAACGTTCAGTGCATGATATAGTCATGTTCAGGTCCGTTGGTAAATAAATATAAGTGCATGCATGTTTGCAAGTTATATCAGTCGATTATATACCTTGGTATTTGTATCCTTTCACCATCACCTCACAGAGAGTTAATGGCAATGCAGGGTTGTGAGTCAGACTGATTCTCACAAACTGTCCCACTACAGGCGCGCTATTACAGGGCATTTCAACGGTGCCGCCATGCGGTAAGTGTTCAGCTCGACTGGCACAATGGTTGAATGTGTTGTTTGGTAAGACTGCATTGATTTCAATATTCTTCAAGTGTCTACCGTCTGACAGATATAATAAAACAATGAATACTTTATATTATTAATTCACATAAGTAGCCAGGTGAAATCATATTTCAAAAGAAGGTAGCCGATTTTCTACATACAGGGTTACTACTTAATATGGAATATTATTTTTTGGCGAGTAAATTTTCTACAAAATATTTATTTTCTCTCAAACTACATTAAATCCAAAACTGAGGTGTCACTCCATGTGTAGCCAGGTATGTTACCTAATTACCACACAACTCTGGAAACAATTGATGCATGCAGTTGCATGTTCTGTGGTCAGAAATATGAGGGGTGGTCTTTTCGGCAATTTCTGCCCTTGTATAAAAACGCATGGGTTTGGTCAATCTTTGGAGTGTATTTAGAGAAGCAACAAAGTGATCGCTCTGAAACTTGACAGATACCTTACAGAAGATATGGTTCGACAGCTAAGCAACGCAGCTTACTATAGGATTCTTGCTCTCAGAGAAAATGGCCAGAAACGGACAGCCATTGTCAGGCAATGCAACATTTATCAGGAACCGTTAGTAAAGTCCTCCAAAGAAATGCTACAGCAGGGGCACTTACTACAATACCTCGACCAGGGTGTCCGCGTATCACACCAAGAAGACAGGATCGCCTTCTCCTTAGAGTGCGCCGTGCTGGTCGTACAAAACAACCAGTGTCCTCAGAAAAGAGTGGCAGAATGTCATTCAAACACCCGTTTCAAGGTCCCTCGTGAATAAGAGATTACTGCAAGTCGGTTATTAGGCACGAAGACCAGTAGGGAAACCACTGTTAACAGCAGGTCATATACAGCGACGTCTGCAATGGGCTGGAGACCACGCGCGTTTGCAGCCAAAACACTGGAATCACGTCGATTTCGGTGACGAGGCCAGATATCTTAGCTTAAAATTAATACTGACATCAAACTGTTGATATGGTTTTCTCGGTGTGTTCTTTTCTTTTGAATGACATCTTATGTCAGATTTGATATTATTGACCAAAATATCTCACAACAGAAGACTGGATATTTTAATCACTCGATGACATACTTTTTTGATGAATCAAGCCAAAAATTTTTAATCAGCACTCAAAAATAACAATGATAAAAATATTCCATATTAAGTAGTAACCCTATAATCCTTAAAGCAAGAAGCGTTTAATAACACAAGGAATCTTTAACACAAGAAGTGTTAGTTAGATATTAATTAATAGTAACGTATACCGATTGTTAACAAAACAATTACTTGTGCCTGCCCTGTTCACCAATGTCACGGAGTAGATGGAGTACGTGTCGTTAAGGTCAACTTTCCACCATGGGTTGTGTTCATTCTGTGTATGTGAGCAACCCCCAGCATTAAATTCTGTCTTTGTATTGCCATCTATGGCGTATTTGGCTGTCCAATTTACATTGAGGTGACGAATATAACTAGACTGACTAGCAGTCTTTCCAAAAGCAGTGTTATCTGAAATATTAACAGTTAAAAGTTTGTGTATGTTTGACGTGATAATTTCATTGCTACTTGATTTTATACCACAATACATTTACATGTTAATCATTTGTCTATACATATATGTATTACCTCAAGATCATTCACGGATATTGCTACAAAACCGATGCCGACAATTTAAGAAACACAACTTGGTCAATATTTCTTGAAATATTACAGAGAATCTTTTTGTGATCGCGCTTAGTAGTAATGGTTAAGACTAATATCTTACATGGATATGTATACCCTCGAATAATGACTTCGCATAGCTGCAAAGACGCTGATCCTGATTTGGAGAACTTGACATAGCGACCGAGAACTGGAGGATCCACCGTTTGCTCGAAAGAACAAGTAGTCATCAATTGTATGTTCCCTTGTTGAGTTGTATCATTACCAATGTACATGCTGATTGTTTGGCCTTTAAAACGAGAAAAAGGTACACCCTAAAATACCTTATCCCGTGTTTAAGACAGGACCCTCACCTAACCATGATATAATAGTGATATAGGATAACAGTGTCGTAATATTAAGTAGAATATAGGCGGGTTCTACCCATAATTGGGGTCCCAGGGCCCACTTCTACAAAAATGGAATAAAACCCCCACTGAGACCTTTATACGCAGTATAGTGGATAACGTATTGCAAATATCTTGGTTTTATCATATATTCCAAAACACGTTTTCACTCCACGGCAGGAGGGAGAAAACGTACTAATGTCACACAACACATCCGTTCATAATACCCTGGTAATGGATACGGTACAGTTTATGTAGACTATGTATGGCGGGTATAATACTATTGTACTAGTTATATTAATCAACCGTGTATTCAGAGCATATACTAGTAGCCCTGTCCCATCACATCTAGCCATTTCTGTCAATCACATGCGTAGGCATACGATCTATATAGCAATGGACATTTTTTCGTGATTAGAGCTGACACTGTACACTTTACATATCAAATTTAATAATGCTCACGATTGTAAGCTGAACAGGAATGTTTTTATACATACAGCCGCTTGGCCTGATAACCGCCACAGAGCGGATGACGTAGAGACCTTCCAGATCCACCCGCCACCACGGGTTAGTGTCTTGGTTTGTTACTGCACACATAGAGACATCAGTGCTGTTGTTTCCGTCTACCGCTAATGATGGTGGGTGACCGTCCTCAATACTTGATTGTGCTGTAGGCTTTCCAAAGGCTAGACTGTGTTTTTCTGAAGAAATCCCTTCCAAATTTCATAACTAAGCATTTTTAATGATTATAAAACCAAAACATCTCTGACATGAACAATATCCTGATAGGATAATCTAATCATTCTGATAAGAGCAAAAAGGTTAAGTAGGCCCACATGAAAAGTTTACTGTATGCTTGATGGGGACATGTATGTTAGTCCTAACTAACTTTTACTTCAGTCAAACAAGTGGTTTAATCTCAATAATTTACTTTTTGAATTACATCCCAAGTCAAACATGAAAAAACTGTCTTTCTTGTTGGCTCCCACCTACCGTCCATACACCCTATCCCCCAGGGGTTGTCCACACAGTGACCAGGGCAGTTTGGGGACAACGTCTTCTGACACGTTTGACCCTGTTTACAGAAACATCCAGTTGTTGTGTTACATACCCAGCCGAAGTATCCGTCATCGGCATTACAACATTGACCCTGATGCACTAAAACAAAGTATTTTAGCCTTTATTAACTAAAAATTTCAGATGATTCTGATAACGTCCGCGCGCGCGCGCGCGTCTGTAATAAGCAGCGGCAAAATTCCTAACCGTGAATATAATCATACTAAACATAAAGTTACCATTAGAAAGCACCTTTTCAACATAATAAATCAATTAATTTTTTATTTGTATCCCGATTTGATGACATGAGTATGCCATTGATCTCCAACGCCCATCGAGTTGAGAGATGTCAAGAATCATTCAGGTGCTAAATTTAATTTTACTTATTTGACTCGTAATGACACTTTTTCTCATTAAAATGTACCCTTGACACGTAAAAGAGGATAAGCTTACCACCAAGGGTATTTGCGGAATTTTTCTCGTTTATTTATTGCACATGAATATGTACCGCCACACAAACATCGCGATAAACGTCGACAAAATGCATCACTGAATACATTTTGATTGTAAGCCTACATGAGATAAGTTTTGTTCAGTCAACTTGTTTTTGGCACGGTGTCACAAACCAGTTTCATATCTATCAGTAAACAACCAATGGCCCTACATGATAAGATACGGGACACTTAAGTGTTGCACTGACTTTTGATATCCGCCCTTGAACAATCGAAACTGAAGAAATCGAACTGAAAAGATTGAATATTTAGGTCTTAAGCTTGATTTTATTTATGGAAGAATAGGGTCAGTAAGCGAAATATTTACAACCCATAGATATCAAATCATTTCGGCCAGAACCCCTTCCCCTCTATCAGTGTCACAGCTTCGTTAACTTACTTTCTATGAACATGGTCATTACTATTGTCATTATGCCACGTAAGGTTGTGTGCTTAAGCATTCATGTCTTTTCATTCCTTAGACACAAAACAACAAATTTAATAAAGAAATGATAGTATTCTAAAACCCATTACATCAATGATAAAGCTAATGCTCAGGTCAATATGGCGTTTAAACCAAAGTAAACGAAACACCTGGCGTCACACAAGTCCTGAATATTCAAAACTCTTGTAAAATTGAAATGACAGTTAGATGTACTAGTACATGTACATATGTCCGCTTAACACTTAAGGATTGGAACTCATCGGAATTAAACTGATTTACCTGAGAAAATGAGGGTCCATACAACCAGGAAGTATTTCATCGTTCAACGTCTACAACGCCCAATAAACACCCAGTAAAACACGTCCTGAGCTAACAGCCTGTCGCAAGGATATGAAGATAAGGTATGCGTATAGAGCCAAATGTTTTATCTCGGTGGCTGTTATCTTGGAAGAGTAAACAGGGGGATCAATTTATTTGAAAGGTGACTTCAAGTCACAGTCATCTAACTTATGGTAATAGAAACGACGGGTATAAATCGGGGTGTTTGTGTTTACTGACGAAAACACGTCAATCACTGTAGGGTACTTATTTTTCATTTACAACTCTGTGAACGGAAATGCATCGCAAACGAATATAGAAGATGTCTTCAACATATTCCACAAAAAAAATCTTTGATATCCTTCTCGGACACAATATCCGAGCATGTTTAGGGGAAAAGTTCGTTCAGAATTATGTGTCTACATTTAGTATAAACATATGTTAAAAGAAATAGATATAAACCTAAACAACACACTTAAAGGGGGTTTTGAATGGGGAAGAAAAATTAATTATTACCACAAAAGAGTTTTAAAACATGTATCCGCCGTAATACATGTACCAACTGCATGAATGATCTTGTCGCTGCTTTCGTTACTTCCTTGACAAGTGTTTGATTACTTTTGATAAAAAGAGGGGGAATAGAAGTAGAAGCAGACTGGTGGTTGCAATATTTATTCTTATCACATGTATGAAAAGTACATAAGATGTTACATTCACGTATGAATATATGCTCGGTGAAAGAAGACGAATTGGCTAACAGATTTTATAAGCGAATTGAACTAATGGAAATAAATAAAACAAGATAAGCTTCCATGTATAACCACCAAGCGTAATTCTTCTCATTTGTTCATTGCACATGGATATCCCCCACCACACACATATCGCGATTTACGTTGTTAGCCTACATGAGATAAGTTTTGTTCAGACAACTTGTTCTCGGCACGGTGACATAAAACAGTTTTATATCTAGGCTACGAGTAAACAGTCAATAGACCAGCATGATAAGATACGGGACACTTAAGTGTTGCACTAACTTACATAAACTAGTATTACCTATTGTGCAGGGGGAAGCGTTTCATCACACCCAAGGCCAGTCCCTCTTATAACGTGTGAAAAGACGGGGGGGG
>NW_019775649.1:219840-233005 GCF_001039355.2 Lingula anatina | reverse complement strand
AGGGGGGTACCGATAGCATATATAACAGTTGGGGGGGGTACCGATAGCATATATAACAGTTGGTGCGTTTTTTTTTTTTCAATTTAGGTGCTAATAAATACATGTACTTCATACCTTTAGGATGTGTCCACGTGACCAGCTGTGATGTATCCCCATACCCTGCCGACGTTCTGGCTTTCAAACTACACGTATACCTAGTCCCCGCTGCCAAATTTGTGAAAACATGACTTCTTGTAGCCATGGTGAGATTCTGTTGTACATGTAAGTCAATATTACCATCTGCGTAGCATTCAATCTGAAATCAATAAAAATCGTGGAAACAACTGTGTCTGTTACAAAAATATACTATAACAAAGGGTCAACATCTGTACATGTACTCTCAAATATCAAATAGTCACCTTGAAACCAGTTATAATCCCATTCCTGATAAATGGTTCTCTCCATGAAAGTTCTAAAGATGTGACCGACCTGCGTGTAGTGGTGAAGTTAGTAGGTGGTCCAGGTTCTGTGTAAAAATAATAAAGATGCGTTACACCTACATCGAAATAAAACATAATGTCTACATTATCATAACTCTTCTTATTTTCGCTGATTATTATGGATAAGAAACTTGGCTTGTCTCAATTTATAAAGATATCTGTTAAATACGTACTTCCTGCAACTGTTATGGTTTCTATGATGTCACTATAATCTCCATAACCTATGATGGTCTTTGCACGAATCTAAGGTAGAAAAAGTCATCAAATTTTACCAGGTGAATGTCTAAAAAACGGATACAATTGAGGCAATATTCAGTTACATTCTTGTTTATGCTTCACGCTTATACATCATGGATATAATTAAAATTACATTTTTTTTTACTAGAAAACAAAATTAGATAAACACAATGCTGTTTTTGGCTTGTCGAATACTTCACGATTCTAATATTTGTATATTGTAGAACTACCTGATTCGCTGTTTAATTGTTAGGCAACAGCCTTTTGCAACATTGAGCTAATATAAGTAATATCGTTTCTGAAAAGTGTATATGCGTTGAAAACTAACCCAAAACCGGTATGTTTTGTTGTGTCGGAGGTTTTCTATAGATTTCTCGCGAATCCCGGGGTTCACGATAGCTTCTTTCCAGTTTTCTCCTCTAATTGCATATCCTATATCGTATTCAGTTATTATTCCCCTTGGAGGTCGTGGTGCTTCCCAGTACAACTCTACGGCGTCGTCACCTCGACTTACAACGGTAGGCGGTTCCATTTTTGGTGGAACTGAACAAATAAAGAATAATTTGCTCGTACTGATATTCAACCAGATCTTCGAGGTAATAATGTAAAGCTCCTGCAATTGCGAGAACAAATTTTGACCCACTCTCGCCGGTGTGTAACAAAAGCAAAAAAGACTACAATATTTAAGATTACTGGCAGATTTTGTATTCATCAAAAAAACCGAAATGAGATTTTTCGTACATCTTAATTATTATTCAATCTAATATGTTGCTGATTTAAAACAATGAAAATCTCCTCAAAAGTATTAAGTATCGGCGTTCATATTTTCATTGCTAGGCATAAGCATAAGCACCTCGGAGTGATTGTCGTTCTGCCAGCAAATATTTATTAACTGGGCAAATTAACTAAGACATGTGTTCGTTAATTAGTAGACTTTAAATTACACGAAGTCAAGGACTAGGTGTCCCGTGTCGTCTTGTTTGTTTTTACCAGCTAATACGTTCAATAATGACAAATAAAATCACATGCAATTGAATTTATGCAACATGCAATTTAATGAGGTAGTCGACCAATAACATATTCCGATCAGATCCCCTGTTGCGCTTAATCCATATGCAAACGTATGTGATATGCTACTCACAATGCCAAGCACGGCCTTAACTGTTGAGGCACAGTTAGGAATACCCAAATATAGTTCAGACTATCACTTTGATTTTTGACTCAAAAGGCGAGAACACAATAGGTTCTTCAAGTATCTTGCCAATTGTATATGTCATTAAGTTAACCAGTAACAAAGTTATCGAACAGAGGTGTTTGAATTGGACGCTATCAACGCCGTCGTACATGTGTGTCAATTATATGTTTTCGATGACATATGGTTCAGTTTGTAGGTAGACAGGATACCTACCTCCCTCCGGTGTGAGCCCGTAAAGTGTGAACACTGGACCTTCAAGATTCAGATTATTCACCGCTGATAAGTTGACTGTATAATTGCTGTGGGGAATGAGGTTTTCTATCAAAATGTCCTGACTTTGTTTAACATCCATTACTTCCACATTGATGTTGTCCCCGAACTCTCCTCTGACGGACAGTTTTAGCTTCCTGAATCCATCACACCTGTGAACCGCTTCCGTCATTCCCTAAAACGTGTAGATGTATAGTGTGGTATCAAATTAATTTCAAATTGTGGACAAGGTTTAAACGAGCTCGAAGACACATTTCAAATCCCATTTGTAGAAACAAATATTTGGCAATAACTTTGAACGCTGTTTGAACAATGATCAAAAGGTTGACGTGTGTTTTTATGTATGTATTAATCAACCTGTGATCGATTTAGTAATGAATTAGAGCATAAGATGAAGTATCATATCTATATACATGTAAAACACCAGTTGCATAACTATAAAGGCGCACCTGTGTTCGTATTGTAATCTGCGAAGCATTCCAATGTGCTTTCAAGGAAGCTCTTAGAACTGGTTGTGGTATAATTACAGGAGCTAAAAGAAAACATACCCACATGTATGTACGTACAGGTATGAGAGCGCGTGTGATAGGTTATGAATGTGACATGAATTAATTGTTTGTACATTAAAAAACACACAACTGAAATGTATGATCTAAATATGAATGTCGTACTGTTTCATAAAATCTCATGAAATTAATATTCAGGAATTATGATAGATTTGATGTACATACTTCCACATGTCCGACTGGTTATACTAGGACTTGGTTTCCCCTCCTGCCCTTCTTCGTCTTCTACAGATACAGTGAAGTTGTACTCGGTGTACTCGAAGAGGTTTTCAATGGTGGCAGACTTTGCATTGGCAGATAATGTTTTGGTATTATCAACAGCATGACTGTCTTTCCAGGCTCTGGCGATGTAAGAGCGTACGCTTCCTACACCTTGGCCACTCTCTGAGGACCATCTGTCCCAGCGTATGTTGACAGAGTGTACCGTTTTAGATGTCACTGTAGGGGCTTTCTCTAAATGCGGTCTTTCTGTTTTTGGTTACAAGATGAAAAGATGATACTACTACCGGCATTTTTGTGACTAAACAAAATATATGTAACACATACACCCGAAAAACATCGCAAGAAAATGTTTACTTAAGCTTAATATACGAAGACTCACTAATACCAATATGGAACAGAAATGGTTATATATATATATATATATATATATAATTTCCAAATCACAAACTTAAAAAAAAAACTTTTCAATCACCTGGACTTATATTAGAATTCGAGAAGACAATTTTGAAAACGGCACAATGACCTACATAACCGCTTGTAGATTATAGTAAAATGCGTGTGCCATTTTAATCTAGTTACAACAAGAAAAACAAACGCTTTTTTACCTTGATGACATCCATTGTCTTTCCAGTATCTTTGACATCCTCGGGGACATGCAAAGCCATTTGTTATACTGCAGGCAAAGTCGTCTCTGCAGTGACACGTATATCCACATGTTTGTCCAAATGTCCCACTAGGGCACTCTACAAACAACAGAAATATAATAACATTAAATCTATCCCACTGTTAACATTAAACATAATGCATATATATATATTTTTGAAAATACATAACAACGTACATGTATAGGCCTACTTTACTGTAACAAAAAACTTATTTACCTCTTTCGTCATTTAGCACAACGTTTATGAAGTAATGGATACTTCCAGTTGCGGAAACACTTGATCAAAAACGGTTCAACCTTGGTTATTTTACACAAATGCTATTAACTCTTATATTATCGGATCATTACCTGTTTGACAAACGTTCTCCTGATTCCTCCAACCATTCGCACAACCAGACCCACAAGCACCTGTACGCCTGTCACATACCTCTGCTGTGTTCTTACAGTTACATTCGTATCCACATTCTGGACCAAACGTCTTACTATTAGCACATTCTGAAATTGTATATTGTGTGATAAAAGATAAAATGCTTGTCTCAGAAAAAAATTAGTTATATGCCCCCTCCCAGGGCAATTTTTATCACAAGCTTGATGTTAACTGAAATACAAACACTTTAAAAGTAGAAATAATATATACAGCCACGTACACGGCGTCAAACATACTGATTTTAACAGCAAAGAGCGTTTGCAAACCTTGGTATTTATATCCTTTCACCATCACCTCACAGAGAGTCAATTCATTTGCGGGATTGTTATTCAGACTGATCCTCACAAACTGTCCCACTATAGGTGCAGTATTACAGGGCAGTTCCACGGTGCCACCTGGCGGTAAGTGTTCCACTCGACTGGCACAATGGTAAGATGTGTTGTTTGGTGAGACTGCGTTGATTTCAATATTCTTCAAATTCTTACCGCCTGACAGATATAGTAAAATAATGAGTATTCTATAACATTACTTTACCTAAGTACTCAGATAAAATCATATTTCAAAAGATAGTAGCCGATTTTCTATATTATCCTTAACACAAGAAGTACATGTATTTGTTAGATATCATTAGTCACGTATACGGACAGTTAACAAAATGATTACTTTCGCCTGCCCTGTTCACTAATGTCACGGAGTAGATGGAGAACGTGCCGCCAAGATCAACTTTCCACCATGGGTTGTGTTCAACATTTGTGTGTGAGCAACTTCCACCATCGAAATCCGTGTCTGTATTGCCATCTATGGCGTATTTCGCTATCCAATTCACTCCTTTGTGGCGAATAAAACTAGACTGGCTAGCAGTCTTCCCAAAAGCTATGTTATCTGAAATATTAACAGTTAAAAGTTTATGACTATAAGGCGTGATATTTACATTGTACCTGCTTTGGTTGTAATCGTTATACCCCACAACTCATTTACATAAAATACTAGTAGATATGACCATACATACATGCAGTCTACTAACCTTACGACTATTATTGCTACAAACCGCTGCAGTCAATATTAAAAACAACTTACACTGTATAGTCAATGGCAAATTTCTTGTATGCATTATAATGGTATCACTTACAGGTAATAAGACAGGCCGATTTGCTGATTAAGTGACATTCTAAAGACTAACGTCTTACATGGATATGTATACCCTCGAACATTGACCTCGCACAGCTGTAAAGACTGAGATCCAGATTTTGAGAACTTGACATAGCGACCTAGAGCTGGAGGATTCACCAGTAGCTCGAAAGAACACATGTTTGATAATTGTGTGTTCCCTTGTTGAGTCGTATCATTCCCAATATACAGGGTGATACCTGCATCTGTTTGACCTTAAAAAAGAAAAAAAATGCACCATAATGTTGAAATAACCATTCTTTGTTTAAGATCTACAATTAATCACGATACACGTAGGATTATAATATTGTACTAACAGGTCTCCCCTTTTCAGAACCGAAATTGGAGCCCAGGCCGCATTCCTACACAAAAAGGGGATGAAACCCACACTGAGGTCATACAGTGGATAGTGTACTGCAAAATATCCCAATTGTATCATATATTTCAAACCATTTAAGACAGCAAGGAAGAGGGGGAGAACACACAGAGGTCACCAAGCACCCTCACTTTAAAATTCACTGGGCGCTGTTCCAGTGCAGACATGGTACAGTTTAAGAGACTCTATAAAACTCATCAATTGTAAACTCTGAGCATTTACACTGTACCTTATGATCAGCCTCCTCACAGCTAGATGTTTTCAACAAATACATGTATATCATTTATGTACTGGACACTTATCAAGGTTTGGAGCTACTTATATCTTCAGCAATGGACAATTTTTTTTTTTTTTTTTTTTTTTTTGCAATACGTACTGACATTGTAGAATCTGTTATATATGAAATGTTCTCATACATACAGTTGTTTGGCATGATAGCCGCCACAGTGCGGATGACGTAGAGACCTCCCAGATCCACCTGCCACCACGGGTTAGTGTCTTGGTTTGTTCTTGCGCACATAGAGACATCAGTGCTGTTGTTTCCGTCTACTGCTAATGATGGGTACCCATCTGTGTGATTACTTGATTGTTTTGTAGGCTTTTCAAGGGCTAGATTTAGTTTTTCTGGAGAAATCCAAAACTTATGCAACTTGGCATTTCTGATGATTATAATACAAAAACCCTTCTGTCATTAAAAATTACCAGATTATCTAACAATTCTAATAAAAAGGCAAAAGTGGGCCACACCAGTATTTAAGGTCTATTTTTATTTCAGTTAAATCTCAACAACTTAACATTTCAATAATATTCTAAGTGATTTATAATTCAAACATTCCACCTACCGTCCACACACCCTATCCCCCAGGGGTTGTCCACACAGTGACTAGGGCAGTTTGGGGACAGAGTCTTCTGACACGTTTGACCCTGTTTACAGAAGCATCCAGTTGTTGTGTCACATACCCAGCCGAAGTATCCGTCACCGGCATTACAACATTGAGTCTGATGTACTAAAACAAATTATTTAGCTATCATATCACCTGCAGGCCCAGATGTTGTGTCACACAAGCGGTTTTAATTTCAACCTCTGCAATTCCAGGTAAACGATATTCTGTCTTCTTCTACTTAGCTCTCAAGAAAATGATTTATAACAGTTATAGATCTTTTTACCAGGTAAACGTACGATGCATGATAAGATATGCTTGTGCTGTTTTCACTAGAAATCGGCAACAAATTATGGACATTGAGGCCTTATGTGTGTGTCCCGAACTTTGATCCTACTTTTCTGGCACTTGGCATGTCTTAACAATATGAAAAAATTAGAAATCTTTAACTTGATGCGTATGTTTTTTCAAATACTGCATTCACTTCTAGCACCGACATCCGGGTTTTGTGCAGCTTAAAACAGTATCAAAACAGTCGATGGGTGGTGAGGTACGTCAGGAGTGAATTATTTCATTTTTTTGCGAACGTTCATAGCATTTTTATTGAGATAAGATACGTCAACTAAAAGTAGAGTAAGAGCGTGTTTAATTAAAATCTTTCACTGTATCTCTAAGGTGGTCTAAGAAATTTTCAAACTGTTTGAAAATAATAACTTTTGCTGACTCGTCACATCATTATTTTTAGGATGATGAGTCTTATTTAATATTTCATATTTAATTTTTATCCCTAAGGCCATAACATTTAATGCAGGCAACAATTTGCTACATTGTTATTATTGTTAAAATTATTAGGATAGTGAGTTTATTTAATAAAAGCGGCCTTGTTTGGCCAAATCACGAACAACCGATAGTCTTTGTTGCCTTCTCTTTTGTTATGAATGGGACTATGCAAGTTTGTGGTGCACTGGGATGGAGGAGACATAAATAACATTTAACAAATAGACTACAGATACATGCATTTATTTAAGTTACTCCATCCAAGAAGGCTCTAGTCCCATGAAAATCCACACAATCAATGGCACCCAGGCTTACCCTAACTGAGTTTCACCAACCCAAGATAACTATAACAACAGCATAAGTGTGTTGAAAACCTACAGAAAAGAAGACGCTACAGAAGCTATCAAAAGAAACATGTGAGATTATTATAATTATTTAATGGAATGCGCTCGAACAAAAATGATAGTGGAATAAGAGAATATGACAAACAAAGAAAAGTATAAAATTAAATTGTTTTTAATAATGGGAAGGGAATGCAATGATTCAGATTTTATAACTCTACTGTTGGGACATATTGAAATAAAACTTATTTACCTGAGAAAATGAGGGTCCAAATAATCAGGAAGTAGTGCATCGTTCAGACGTCCTGTAAAAACACCCAGTGTTAACAACTCGCAGTTAACGAATGCGATAAGGTTGGGTAAGATTTAAGTTTTTATTAAGGGAGCTCTTATCTTGAAAATGTAAACACTACAAAATCGATTTATTTGAGAGGTGACTTCGTATTTAAAAAAAAAACAAGATTTATCACCAGTTACTTAACAAAAGCGTCACCATCTACATAATACATGTTAATTAATTATTTACTTGTTGATAAATGCTAAACAGTCTCTAACAATTTCAAGTCCCGATGATTACAAAAAAAAAAAAAAAAAAAAAAATGCAAATGCAGAAGTCTTATTTCTTAAATGCTGTATTTATTTTATTTAGATGTTATGTAACACGTATTATTATGTTAAAATAAATAAATTTCATGAATACTTATGTTATTCTGGTTTTGTTCTATAGAACCTTCGTTATCCCAGTACCAAACGTCATCGAAAGGTAATATAATTGATTTATCATGCGTTGCTTATCATGAACTGAATGTTTTTATTTGTCACTCGGGTAAAACATTATTACATTAGATAACATTAGATAAACTCATTGTGTTAGTATATTCTTCCTACATTACAACCGTGTGTCTCTACTATCACAATGTACCCTCATTTTTATTAAAACGCCCTCTCACTACCATTCATTTAGCTATCTAATTGAGAGTACAAAGACACCCTTCACAGACGCTGAAGAGTTTATTTTAAAAAAGATCATGACATAGAGGTGCTTATTTAAGTTCTGTAATTTACGTGAGAAATAAAAAAAATATTATTCACGAGAGAAGATCATCTCGTCAGGCTGTATGCCTGTATTTGAAGAGTTGAGAATGGAACTGTCTTTGTATTATCAATAAGTTCATAAATTGCTGATTCTTAAATCTGCCAGTTTCTTGTCAAAAACTTTCTTAACAATTAAACCGAAAAGCAAACCGAAAAGCTTAAATTTAATTTGATACAATATTAAATACCTATTTCTATTCGCTACTTGTCGTTTTTCCAGTGACTGATCAAAAGCTATAATGTTAATAGAGGTAGGTCTATGAGTTACTCATTTTTGTTTCTTCAAAGAAAACAGCTCACAAACTACTTCATTTATTAACATTTAACATCTATAGTACATCTGATGGATGTATTATATGCAGTAACATTGTGCTTTTGTCTATCAACCATATTTCACGACAATGCGTTTTTCTCAAATAATCACTTAAATAAGGATTATTTAAATTACTTAAATTCTACAGTATTTATCTGTTATGACGAACATGCCCTCTACTGTTATGAGGTTTAACGGCTGAATCATTAACACTATGTATACGTTACTACCTCATACCTTGGATTTGTAAAAATGAAAAAAAAACATCAGAAATTGGAAGTACATGTATACTATTTGATATAATATATTTAACAGTTGATGCGAGGCGTGCTGGAGAGAATACAAACATGCATATTTTATATTACAGCATAAGTTATTTTGAATAGTTTTCAACTCCCAGTGCCATTTAGTGGCTATCAAGCATAATACCCTGAAACCGATCCTCTAGTTTATCATTAACACAAAACAACTATCCAGATTATTTTAATACATCTTTCATTCATTTTGCTATGATAATTGCTTTCGTGGTGCCCATCTTGGATTTGGCGCCCATATTGAAATTTTCAAAATATATATCCAAATTTGCTAAGAATTTCATAATCCGAAACTGCGCCAAATTTCATGCTTGTAGGTTAAAAAATTGCACGATTATTCACCGAGGCGCTGGACTATAGGTGTCAAATCTCCAGGCGTACTCTTCGACTGCAGCATAACAGAACCTGTACTGTTCCTGGAAAGAATTAATTGGTGATAAACATTTACGGTGAGCGATTTCACACAGCAAATATAACTCCAAACATTCATAGTTCATCCATTCTATATCTACAACATAACTGTAAAAATATCATAAGCGAATGATGTACTGCGTTTTGTATGAAGATGGATTTTATGGTAAAGTAAAGCCAACCACTTACCAAACTATCTATGAACTGTGGTTTGTTGATTCGCACGGCTTTCACAGTGTGAAACACGTCCACCTGTTGTTCCACTTTCATCTTCTCTAATATTCTGTCCAGGGCACAAAAAACGCCGCTTCGATGGTCCCCGTTCCTGAAATAGCCATTATCACTCAGTTAAAGATTAAAAACTTTTACATTATTCATTTTTACGTGATATTTGAGAATAGATTTTGTACTCAGAAATGTAAACAAATACAAATATTTTAAGAGAATAATGTTAAAGAAGATTTAATTACACGGTAAGTTTAACCAGTTTAATTGACCATATTTTGGCACACTTAAATACATAGGGGCCTACTAGAATCCGTGTGCACCACAAAACAAACTCTATCAGTATCGTAAAATTGTATAATGAAAATAAAATACTTTAAATAACTTAGCTGTTACAAACTATGAGATGTTAAATACTGCAAAAAAAAAAAAAAAAAAAAAAAAAAAAAAAACAATGACATTGTTTGAAGAAACGATTAAACTGGTTGCTTACAGGAAACTGGAAAACAGCATGGCAGTAATTAGAGCTTTTCATGTGTGTAAACAGGCACATGTTGAAAAAGTAAAATATGCCTTACATGCAGTGCACAGTAATGGTTGTGTTTCCACTCTGCTGTTGCCAGTGTTGCACTTCATCCAATAGTTCTAAGAGTGGTTCTGTTGAGGACGGTGTGGGATCCGACGTCTTCCATCCTTGGAGCTGGAACTGGCGTATCTTGCGAGGTTGCTCTTTAGTCTGTACTTAGAAAAATTAAGAATGAAATTGCTCTCTCTCTCTCTCTCTCTCTCTCTCTCTCTCTCAGTCAAACACAAATAGAATTGTTTTCTTCAACCAGTGGTTGGACAGTACTCAAAACACGTCGTTACATGGGGTTAAAACAAACAGGTGAAACCAAATCTTTAAATCGTGGACACAAATATATTATTTCTAGTCAGAAAGGTTTCATTTATGCTAGATCCTGAAATTTGATTTACCTGTTGACTGTTTCGTCTGTTCACTCTGACAGACTTGGTCACAACTGAATTACCTGTTCAGGTGAAGGTGAACAGGTAATTATCTCAGTCTTGATGATGACTTGTTAGCCCCTCTCGCCCCCTCCCCCCCCAGGGGTAAATCAAATTTCAGGTAAATCAAATTTCAGGATCTAGCATAAATGAAACCTTTCTGACTATCAAAACTAAGATCCAATGAAACTATTTTCACATATATTATTTCTTATCTTATCCAAGTGGATTATACAAGAGCTCTGACTATTGGTAAACTATATACCCGGTTTCTACTTTTCAGTGTTAATTCCTTGATAGCACAAGAATTCACTGCATCGAGCGTTGATACTACTTCCACTGTGAAGGGTCCATAGGTTGTAGAACCAGATTTAGGGACGCACAATGCAGTTCCCTATAAAGATATATACTACTGGAGAAAACACATCTGAGCCGTTATAGATAGTGATCCAAACTAATATGTTAAAATCAGTAAACTACGAAATCATGAATTTTGGAACATACAGTATAAGCAATATTGCCTCTGTACTAAAAAGTTTTGTGAGGCAGTGTAGATATTTTAAAAATACAAAAACACAAACTATTACTATTTCCATCAAAATAGCTCTCCCGGTAAATGTGTATATTGTTACAAAATTTCACCAATGCGTCTTCTTGTAATATAAATATGTACCCTTGGACAAAACAAACACGTACAATTTCTATTTCGGCTGCTTCATTCATCATGACTATTGTAGCAGAATTGTGATCATACATCGTTCTCCAGAAGTCCACCACAGTATCAGGTAAGGGCGTCTGTGTCACGATGTAGGCATCAGCACGGCGGTAGCCCTGGGAAGCGAATAAGAGACAACGTTGAAGATTAACACTAATATCACAACTACAATCATCTTACATAAAAAACATGCACACAATTATAATTCATTGTGTTCACTGATTCTACCCTACTATATTTAATTCAAAGGTTTGATTTTGTTCTTCTCTTGGCAAATCTAAAATTCTTGATATTCGTCAATATCAGTATCGGTATGTCGACAAAAAGTACAGAATGGTCTGACTTGCATCAAGGAAGAAAGTGTTGATGTAGTCAGCACTGCCATCTGCAGGCGTGGAGAGATACGGTCTGCATCCGTTTGCTGGGGTACTGTTCCTGACACAGTTTTTGTTCACGCTGACTGAAGTCAGTGGTTTCTCGATGTCATCAGACCCAACACACATTTGAAGAACCTTAAAACCAACATAAAAAAGCTCGCATAGAGTTCAACATACAATAGGACTGAAACGCTGTAATATATATAAAAAACAATGTGTTTACGTAACAGGCATACTGTAGCTTCATAAACTGTATTAGATTATGAATTTGGCCCAGATACACGTTTTTACCAGCTTAACTACATACATTATTTGGTATGGAAATCCCCATTTGAAATGTTTTTAGATCAAATATTCATTATATAATACGTATTTAATGTATTCAGCAATTATTTTTTAATTTTCTTTTCAATTAATACATACTGTTTAATTGAAATACACTCACTGCAAACTCTCTCTCTAACTTTGATAGACCAGATTTTATGTCCACCTGTTTCAGTCTATGAAGATACGGCTGCAATTTCTGCACCAGGACTGTCGTGTTCCCGCAGTACAGCTCCTCCAACATGGCGTCGTGGATGAAGTAGTATTGCTCCTGCATTGAAACATATGTATATTGACCCATTAGAGCCTGCGTCATCAAAACAAACGGCAGCCATTCTGGAGGGAGACCGGAATCGTCTGCTGCGCATGAACAAGCCATGTCTGTAGTTCAGTTTTCGTTTTCTGTATTTTCTTTGATATTTAACCGAGCAAAATGATGAATTACTGCAGGTTATTTGATCGAGAGAAGATAACTAACTTTACAAGCGTTCACAGGCTGCCTGCAGTGGTAACAATCCATGGTGAAGGAACTAAAACCATAAACGGAGGAGAGACGGCGAGGTGGCTTTGAATCAAGACTCTTCGGAAAAGTAAAGGATAAAACTAATTTATTTTATAGCAAAGAATGAAGAGCCAGCGGTGCAGATTTTACCATAAAAGAAAAAACAGTAGAAAACCAAAGACCTAGGTGTGTAGGCCTACATTTGGGGACGCACGTATGTTAAGATACTTCATGGTATATTACCACTTCATGAGATAAATGCCCTGATTTTACTGTCAAATC
>NW_019775649.1:203282-217657 GCF_001039355.2 Lingula anatina | reverse complement strand
CCCCCCCCCCCCCAAAAAAAAAAAAAAAAAAAAAAAAAAAAAAAAAAAAAAAAAAATCCGAAGTGCCCTTCCAAATTCAAAATAGTATGTAGCCACGTTTCATGTTCCAAGCATAAAATACGATGTAAAAATTAGAATAGACCACCCCCAGGGTCGACCACACCCCAAGTCATGAGCGCAATTGAATTCCGAAGAGCCTTTGCAAATTCCTATAATGATAGGTTTATTAATCCCCGACGTATCAAGTTCCTAACTATGATGGTTTAGGAAGTAACAATGTGAAATAGATTATGCATGTATATAATCAAGAATATAATCAAGTATATAATCAAGAAGTTATAAGTTATAACTTCTTGATATAATAAATTGTCCACCACAGGGAAAGCTTGACCAATGTAAGCGTACCTAGCCGAGACAACCCCGTCCCCATTCCAATTCTACCTCTATAGAACTTCACACTAGCTATTTATTGACAAAGAAAAAATTCTGGTTGCAAAATGCATTCCGGTTGAAAAATTCGATTTCACGATTTTCTTTGGTTGCAAAATGTGTTGCAGTTGCAAAATGCGGCTCTACACCAGTTTTATGAATCCCCAGTATTTCATTCTCCCCAACATCTATCTGGACAGTTGACCGTTTCAAATCATTCAGATTTCAGACTTTCCGACCTAAGCGTTTTCATTAAGTATATAACCCAGGAGGTCAATCTTTTTAAACGACCGAGATATTTTCGAAACATTTATGTTGCATATCAATAGAAAAGCCTATTTTTACAGCTTGTTATTGCAAGTCATAACATTTATGTCATAGTTACAAAAAAGATACTTCTATAACACGAATAATGGAATAGACGGTTTGTTAAAGATATTAATGTACACTTAGTGTGGAGCTTAGTGTGGAGCAAAAATGAAGTACAAGATAACTGAACTATCTTCTGACAACACGATGTTGGATAAGTAGCATTTGGTAGGATTTCATGTTTTTAGACTGTCTTGAGTTCATATTGGTCGATCCTGCTGAGCAGCTGAAGCTTCAGCTTGTATATATCCTTTTCCCTTTGGTGTACTTGATCGCGATATGAAGTTTATTTTATTTTATTTGGTTCACCTATATTACCGCTACTATTCCCCGTCGTTCATTCCCTCCAGCATGGCCGCGGGACTAGTGTTACGGAGCAAATATGACGTCACTGTAATGGGTTAATACAGTATCATGTTTAAAAATCTGACGAATAATTGCTTGTACTAAACAGTCATACATTACTGACTAATGAATAAAACAACTACTTTGCATGTTTTTAGTGCTAGACCATTCTTATAGGAATGAAAATGACTATTACACGTGTGTCACTGACCTCCGTTTGTATCATCATCGGACGTGACTTCCTCATCAGCTGTACAAGGTTGAATATGTTGATCTTCCCTTCAGCCTCGGCTTGGTCTAACAGGTAGTCCAGGGCGATGAAAGTCCCAGTTCTACCGACTCCAGCACTGTTGGAGTAGTATTAACTTATAATAAATTATAGTGTAGCTGGGCTACTTTTTTAAAGCAGAAAGATTAATGTGTATTTACCACAGTATTCAATTAAAAAATAGTAGACCAAATTATGAGGGTATTCAAATTTGATATTTATGTCTATAATCTATTCAAAATAGGTTGACGAAATGGCTATAATTAACAACTGACCTGTTGACGCGCTATGTCTTTGCAATTTCACGTGTACCAGAAGCCACCAGTCACTACCTAGGCAAATGTATCACACAAATGTGTAGGTAAACTGTAGAAACTTTGTTTGCATTGATATTGAAGTCATATACAAACCTACTGTGAACAATGATGGGACCTTGACATTCCACCTTTTTTTGATACCATTTGAACTTGTCTCGGAACTGCACCAAAGCAGAGAAATCTACGGGAACACCGTGGTCAGGCCAACCGGTGAAATGGAATTGTTTCACTGTCTTCGTGGAAGAATTGGACTTGAAAAATATTATAAATATGCAATTATTGAGTTATACTGAGAAGGATTCTTCAATACATCACATAACATTATACTACTAAGTAACAAAATGACTTGACATTTCTTCTATTCAACGTGGGTAAGAAGAAAGATAACACATTTTGCGTATTCTATACACATCGTTTAATCCTTTTTTCATACATCATCCGAGCTTAATATGTTAAGTGGAGGGGAAAACTAATTCGCTTTATCAAATATTTTAAAACTATAACCTTCATTTCCCAAACTTGATTACCTACATGTAACATCGACATATGTAGCGTTCGCACAGTAAAATCAGTGCGAGTTTCTTCTTTCTTTAAAGTCACGATTAATAAACCAAATCGTTTGCTGCCTTCGTCAGGCCAGTATTTAGCGCACTTCGTCTAGAACACAGAAATAATATAATATAATATAATATAATATAATATAATATAATATAATTTGCAAACATGGAAACATACTAGTATACTACAGGGGCGTAACCAGACCTTTAAAAATTGTACACACTTGTATTTCTTTACTGAGGGGGGGCAGAACAACTGTGCCTTTACAATTGATAGAGAGGATTTGTACATACAGGTGACTTTAATAAGCAGAGGATTTTCTTTTATATTCCGTGAAAAATACACTAAATTTATATAAAATAATATCATGGTTGGCAAAAAAAATTGTACGCACAGTGCATCCGTGCGTATGCCTAGTTACGCCCATGTACTATCTCAACAGATGAATTGATCAAACACCTTAGCATCCTCCGTCAAGTTCGTCAACATGACAATCACAGGTGAATCTTCTTGCCAAACCATTCGCCAAAAATCCTTCACGGTGTTTCGTTTTGGACCTGAATAAGTTTCAATAAAAATATTGTGTAGGATAATTGTTGATCGACATACCATCAATATATAATTAAAAGTGAATTAAAATACACAATTTGCAGTATTTTATGAAAAAAATAAATATGTGAATTCAGAATAAAATTATATATATTTTAATTAAAATTAGTAAAATAAAATAATAATCACCTTGACATGCAATGAATGCTCCAGTCTGTCCATAGCCCTTCAATCAAAATGAGATTAAAAGGGAAGCACATTTAGACATTATCACATTCTACATGCATATATCGTAGTGTTTCAAGTTACACATTTAGTTGTTTTCTCATTAACTTGCTACATAACAAAACAAGTTCCTTCTTTTAAACATTGCATACAATTATAAACGAAACCAAACGAAAAATTAGTAAATGACACCAAAGTCAATAAGGTTACTTACATCTATATAATTTGCGTTGATGTAATCGGAATGGGGGTCGCCTGGTAGTGGAGTCAACGGGACCCGGGAGTGGTCATCTATTGTCATAAGAAAATAAGGTGAAACTTCCATAACCTTTTGTTGCCATATAGGTGGTTGTACCAACAGAATTACCCAATATGTTGTTCAAGTGACGAATACATCAATTTGACTGGATGCAAACTGCTACTTAAACTTTGACAGTTTGAATAAACATGACATAAATGTATATCCACAAACGTGTGACTAAAGCACTCCTCAC
This sequence comes from Lingula anatina, assembly GCF_001039355.2. Next base: position 214,103 of record NW_019775649.1, on the reverse strand, counting down.
TTTTCCACTAGCTGAATTACCTTTTTGTATAATCTATTACATCGACCAAGGATTTCTATTCAGTAACGTTTCGTGACACTGTGGACATTCAGCCTGATGCTTTTCGTGTTTCTGTGATCTTTAAACCTGATGGTGCTCTTGTGATAAGAGCAAAACGCAGCAGTTTTATGCATGTAAATATTTTGTTCTAAATAAGCGATTACTATCACTAAAACGTTACTAAACTATGCAAATATTTGTAAAAAAATAATGGTCTCGATCCACTTACATGGCAAAATAGTGTCGAATCTATTTTTCATTTGATTTTCCTGCTTTTGTCCTACATGGCACGTCGCAGTGAATACTGTCGGTAATTTCTACAAAATGGCATGAAATATATTTAACTTAAACTATCACACTGTATTCTGGCTGTGTTATGCAAAGCAAAATTATTAAGTTCTGTTCGTGTGTATTTAATGTTGTATTGCACGTTCTTCTAGAAGCTTTTTATAATCAATAGGTCCCTATGACTGACAGTCTGCTTCTATTTTCGTTTTTTTTTTTATCTCGATAAAGTACACATTAGATAGTGAATTAATAAATGGTCTCCATGACTGAAAGACTTTCCATGTATCATCAGGCTGAATATGCTGTGCAATACAAATGGAAATCAACAAACCTCATACTCTGCTTTCAACACTTCCCTGTTTTTCTTCTTCATAACAGTGAAGATATCCTCAACAGGGATGTCTGTGACCTGCTCCATATTATCGTCTAAATGTTCCCAACTGAGTTCCATATACGGGTTTTCCGGCATATGGTAATTTGGAACTTCGTAATCTATATAATCCAAAACAACTGTATTTTCTTTTTATGATCTCTCTCTCTCTCTCTCTCGAGATCATAGAGAGAGAGAGAGATCATAAAAAGAAAATACAGTTGTTTTGGACTACAGGTACCAAAGAAAAATGTTTCATGTGCATGATATTTTGGTTACACAAAAGAGTCAAAATACAATGGAAAATCGTTTGAAAATTGCTGGACATTTACGGTATGTGATCAGTTTTCATTGATCAGTTTTAATGTAGCTGGATCAATTATGAATCAAAATGCACACTTTAAGATTAGCCAAAGCTTCAAATTTAGACAACGTTCATGTACTGCATTTTATAAAATTATTGATTTCACATAATAGGGGTGGGGATGCGGGTGGGGGTGTCTCCTCACCCAATGCACGCGACTATCAACCCATTTACCTTCATTGCGTGTCTCTACTTTTAACGATTTCATCTCTCTGTCAGATGCACTACTTGAATGTGTAGCTTCCAGTCCACGCCTTCGCCTTCTAACAAAATTACGCATAAAATGCGCGTCATATAGAATATAAGATACAATACGGCATAAATATACGGTTACTCTTACGCATCAAACAGCTAGTAACAAGAACTCATACGTGAGAATGTTATGCAGCGGCTTACCAGTACCGTCATTACTATACATAATAAGGATGAATGGTTTCAAATTGAATATAGTGGTGGTTTATATTTTCGTGCTAATCTTTTTGCAATGTTATCAAATATTAGCCGCGTTAATATCTCAGTGTTTGCAGAACAATGCATTTCTTTGAAATAAACAGAAAAAATAATCCATTGTCCAAGCGTGTGGCACAGCCCCTGTAAATATGTTTACCTCATGTATATCCAGACTGCTATGGCCACACCTGCCACCGCCAATATGGCTGGAACAACTCCACCGACGAGGACACCGACATCTAGACCTAGAACTGCACCGTGTACATGACTGCATGATACCAAAATATATGTGCGTTTGTAATACCTGAATGTATGTACTTCAATTCAATTATAAGTAAAGATGAGGATTTATTTGTCTTTTTTCTTCTAAGGGCCGTTGTGTTCAAAATCTTGCTGATGCACATGTCAAGGATAAATGTACCACTTACTTTTGACATCCATCTGTGGTATAACACCCCTTACTAAGGAAACATAGGCTTGGGACGTAATCTACAAAGAACACAGACAATAACCATACACAGCATTTTTAAGATATTGTTGTGTCGTTTTGCAAATTAAGTGCTCAGTCGCCGAGATGCTTTGCCCTACGAATAAAACGTCCACACCCCTACAACCATTGTCGACAAAACAGTACATGTAGTATATAATATTTTACCTTACTCAAAAAATACACTAACTTAGTACCTACCCCATCTACTGTTTGTACAGGGCCGAAATATATGTTGTATGATTTCCCTTCCTCCAGCGGCCGGTTATAATATCCTCCATATGTTTTATTATCTCCAACAGTAAACGGCTTCCCAAGGTCATCAGCACTCAGTTCAGCCGCCACACACAGCAACTGATCTGTGTCTGTCACAGACTGACACGGGACAAGTCTCTGGATCTTGGAGTCGTTAAGGTCTAAAGCCCGTCGGCGACGTTTCGCTTTACTCTCTTTCTCCACTACAATCCTAACGTTAAAAACAATATATTGATTTCATAATGTGTAAAAACTCACACACGTGCGTTTGCTTAATGGTTTTTGACAGGTATCTTCGAAGGATACAGCAGCGATCAGTTGTGTACCATAACCATGTGTATTTGAGATACAGATGCCTCCTCTAAATTAAAATAAGTATACTTGACAAACGCGTTTACAACAAGGGTTATATGTTCCTACCTATACTTGTACAAGTCTCCATAGTGCTTGCTTGGTAACATTATGGTAATGCTCGATGCTGTTCTTTGCGACAAGCTTTGTGAGACTGGAGTCACCTCTATGTCATTTGGGACTGTAAGGATAAAACAATGCCAATTCCATATGCATGGTAACAACTGATGTCACAAATTGTCAAACAAAAAATTGGGCTTCTTTACAGTATTATATGTACTTTAATGGAATATATTGCTTAGATGTTTTAAGTTCAAATGTGTTGTAACGGTACAGTAACGTACTTACCTGATGGCTTTGTCCATGTGATAACTTGAGATGAATCCCCATAACCTGCCGATGTTTTGGCCATTAACCCACATAAATACCGCGTACCTGGCTTCAACTTACTCACAACGACTTTTCTTGCTGACATGGCTAGTTCTGCTAATATATTCTTTCCATCAACAGAACATTCAATCTACAATAAATTTCAAGATAACCTTGGGTCACATTTTTCATACCAAAAGCCGGCAATGACTGATTACAAAATGACAATAAATAAAGACATGGTTACAAAGATTATTCCCCTAGACAACTACAGTATATTTGTATATACAATTGCATTTTAAGCCACCTTTTACGTTTCGATTACCTTGTAGCCCGTTATTTCCCCATTCCTGATAAATGGCTCGTTCCACGAAAACTCCAAAGATGTATCTGATCTGCTAGTGTTGGTGAAATTAGTTGGAGGCCCTGGCTCTTTAAATTATGTTAAAAATATTAAGAATTAAACATCTAAATTAAAAATGTACCACATAACCGTTTAACTTTTTAGAAAGGGAAGTTTACTGAATTTTACATACGGTTCTTAAATTAATTCCTAGTTCTTATGGCTGTAAGTGATCTAATAAAAAGTCGATAATGCATTATCTATTTTAATTAGGTCTATACTTACTTTCTTCTACAGTTCTAGCCTGCACGCTGTCACTATACTCTCCATTACCGATATTGGTTCCTGCACGGATCTTAAACAAAGAAGGTAAAGTAAGACGTTAATATTATCATTAAGTGAGGACAGGTGGAGGATGATTGTCAGTCGATTTTCAGATTGTTTTAAAATAAACGAATTAACCATTATTCTGCTGTAGGCCTACGGTGGTACATTGAATTCAAGAAGAGATTCAGATTAAGATTTTTTCAAGGAAGAGATTTCTTCATTTTGATATATTCAAAGAAACGCATTAAGATGGACGAAGAAGAATCATCCCTGCGCATACTATTCACTTACCCGAAACCAGTATGTCCTGTTATACGTAAGACTGCCTACAGGTTTCCAATAAGTGCTGGCGTTCAGTTTCAGTGAATTCCCCCAGTTATTCTCTCCCATGCCGTAAGATATTTTATACTCTGTTACGATTCCTCCAGGAGGTCGTGGTGCTTCCCATCGCAACTCTATGGTATTGTGACTTCGACTAACAGCAACAGGTGGTGCCATTTTGGGTGGGACTAGAGAAGACACTTTTTGTGTTTTCAACGCTGCCGATATTGTCGCTATTATCTAATCACGTTATTTAGAACGAACATATAATGTACGTTAACATAATTATTTCACAAAATTCCAGGGAACTTTCTCCTTCTACAAATCAACAACAAAATTCCGACAATTCTTTGTGTTTATATTATGACGATATGTTTTTTTCAATTCCATGACCAAGATGGTTAATACATGTACAAAGAGAGAATGCAATACTTACTCCCTTCCGGTGTAAACTTATAAACCTTAAGCATTGGCCCTTCCAGATTCAGATTGTTCACCGCTGATATGTTGATTGTATAATTACTGTAGGGAATAAGACTCCCTAAGATAAGCTCTTTTGATACGGGTACATCTGTGATTTCTATGGTGTTACTATCCCCATACTCCCCTTCGTAACTCAGCTTCAATTTCGAAAATGCATCACACCTGTGAACTGCTTCAGTCATTCCCTGCAATACAATACATCAGACACGTTTATCTTTGTTATTGGAAGAAGTATTTAAGCTTTAAGTATTTCTGTTTTAAAATCCAGTGTAATTGGTTTTGCTTTTGTCACATTTGTGATGATAGGGATACCTGTTATCATCAGATGCTAAATAATGTTAGAAAAATTAATTTTGTTTTTTTTTTTTTTTAAATACAGGTCTTATTCTTTACCCCTACATTGATATTATAACTTCCGAACTACAGAGATTCCCCGATTCCATCCTTCTCCCTCCCCAAAACGGCATTACAATTGGTACTTAACAAAACTAGGTAATTCTTCCTTCCCTGCGTCCTACATGTATATACTGGGGTATGACATTAAATAAATGCCCTTATGCCTCTCCTCCTCTCTTCTTCTCTTCGCAATATCTTGGAATTTGAAAGTGAAATCATTTTCTTCGGGTGCTTGCACATAATGGTGATTTTACAAACATATAAATATACATGTATCCTCCCCACACCTGTGTTGTTATCTTTATCTGAGCAGTGGTCTTCTGGCCTGTTACAGCAGAGTCAACAGCGGGCGGCAGAACTAATTCTGGAACTATACAAAAATAGGGCGTACTTACCTGGATATTTATCATCCAATTTTTTTAAATTTTATTAAGGCCTACATCAACTTATAAAACATTTAAGTTATATTCCATAACTTAGCTAAGCATAACGCTGTCCACAATGACAGGAAAAATAATTGTATTATTTTCAGTGCAAACAAAAATTAGCGCCACCCACAATTTTTCTTCTTTTTTACCTCCACATGTTCTTCTCGTAACACTCGGGCTTTGCTGTCCATTATTTCCTTCCTCATCCACTATAGTCACAGTGAAATTATAATCAGTGTATTCGGCAAGGTGGCCAATGGTCAGCGACGTTGTGGACACAGACGTGGTCTTGTTGCTGCTTGCGATGTAACTGTCTTTCCATGCACTAACGTTATAACTGCTCACACTACCTACTCCCGGGTACCTGTCCGGAGACCAGCTGTCCCAGGCTAGGGTGACAGAATGAGCTGTTCTCGAGGACACCACGGGTGCACGTGTAAGGCGCGGTCTTTCTGTTCAAAATTCAAAATATCTTTGAATCTTCTGTTTAAAAAATCAAAATTTATACGGTGCAAGATAAGGTGGTCATATCCAAACAGTAGTACTGCACACGTTTTTCGACACTCGGATTGACATAAAATTTTAATAAACTTTTAATAAGATACCGGTTTGATGAAATGTAAACCGTTCTAGGTATATTCCAGTTTTTCTCGGTATATCCCAGATATCTAGAAAAACTGCAAAGAAAAACAGCCACACGTTGCCGACCTCTAAAAATGACCCCTGTCAGGATCCATTATATGTGTATCATGAAGGATCGGCAGCCTGATGGGGCTTAATTTCAGGTGTTAGGAGCTTATTTTCTATTGAGTTTCCCCGTTATCACAAAATTGAATATTATTTTGAAGTATCAAGATATGCCCTTTATCGCTTCTTATATACATGTAGCTCTGGCGGGGGATGCAATCACAGGCAGTTTTATTGATATGCATTTCAAAGTACTTTTTACCTTGATGACATCCATAGCCTTTCCAGTAGTTTTGACAACCTGAAGGGCATCTATAACCAGTGGGTAAACTACAGATGAAATTGTCGGCGCAGTGGCATGAAAAGTTGCACGTTGATCCAAACATTCCTGACGGGCACTCTATTTATATATTGAAAAAAAACACGAGAATGTATTATGGTCAATTTTTAATCAGACGCTTTTTTATTGTAAAAGCAGCCGCAGTGAATTTTTAATTAAATAAACCTTGAGAAAATCCCAAAGAATTTACCACTTGTTGTACCTCAGATTGAACACATTTACTTCAGTTGTTATAAGAGACGGAAGCTGCAGAGAAATTAGTGAACAAATATTAATGCTGTAACATGAAAACTGACAACAACAGTTAAAATAATGTTATTTGACTGATGACTGTACCTCTTTGACACACGTTATTCTGATTCCTCCAACCATCTGCACAACCAGATGTACAAGCACCTGTACGCCTGTCACAGAGTTCTGCTGTGTTCCTACAGTTACAACCATATCCGCATTCTGGTACAAACTTCCAATTGTCACAATCTGAAAAAGTGAGTATCCGTATTCTTTAAAACACTTTTAGGCTGTCCAGGTAGTATAAGCCAATTGAAACAAAGAAGCGACTAAAAAGTAATATTTACACTTTAAAAACAGTGTTAAGCTTTTAAACACATATAAAACGACTTAAAAGTGATTATTTAGGATTGCATGCTTGCTCACTGGAAAATCAATCTTTGTTTAGCACAACAAAAGTGCGGAAATAAAGAAACGCAGTATGTGTTTTCTCGACAAAACATTTGGTGCTCGATATAGTTACTGTATGCTCATGCAGGTCCGTCGGTTAATAATATTATCGATTCAGTCGATAATATACCTTGATATTTGTATCCTTTCACCATCACCTCACAGAGAGTTATTGGAGATGGGGGGTTGTGAGTCAGACTGATCCTCACAAACTGTCCCACTACAGGCGCGCTATTACAGGGCAATTCAACGGTGCCGCCTAGCGGTAAGTGTTCAACTCGACTGGCACAATGGTTGAATGTGTTGTTTGGTAAGACTGCGTTAATTTCAATATTCTTCAGATTCCTACCGGCTGACAGATGTAATAAAACAATGCATACTTCATATTATTACTTCACATAAGTAGCCAAGTGAAATCATATTTCAAAAGAAAGTAGCCGATTTTCTACAGAATTCTTTAAGCAAGAAGTGTTTAACACAAGGAATCTTTAATACAAGAAGTGTTTGTTAGATATTAATTAGGTTAATAATAACGTATACCGACAGTTAACAAAACAATTACTTAGGCCTGTAAGACTGCGTTGATTTCAATATTCTTCAAGTTCCTACTACCTGACAGATGTAATAATAAACAATTAGTATTTTATATGATTACCATTCAGGTTGTACCTGTACTAAGGTAAAATCATATTTGAAAAGAAAGTGGCGTATTTTCCGTATCACCCTTAACACAAGATGTGTTTGGTAGACATTAATAGTCATGTATACCGATATTAAAGAAAACAATTACTTAGGCCTGCCCTGTTCACCAATGTCACGGAGTAGACGGAATACGTGTCGCCAAGATCAACTTTCCACCATGGGTTGTTTTCATTCTGTGTATGTGAGCAACTGCCAGCACTGAATTCTGTGTTTGTATTGCCATCTATGGCGTATTTGGCTGTCCAATTTACATTCATGTGACGAATAAAACTAGACTGACTAGCAGTCTTTCCAAAAGCAATATTATCTGAAATATCATCAGTTAAAACTTTTTGACGTGATAATTGTCTTTTTGACGTGATAATTTCATTGCTGCTTGATTTTATACCACGGTACATTTACATGTAAATCATTTGTCCACAGATACATGTATTACTTCAAGACCATTCACGGTTATTGCTACAAAACCGATGCAGACAATTTAAGAAACACAACTTGGTCAATATTTCTTGAAATATTACAGAGAATCTTTTTGATGATCGCGCTTACATGTAATGGTTATGTGGCACTGTAATGACTAATATCTTACATGGATATGTATACCCTCGGACAATAACTTCGCACAGCTGCAAAGACGCTGATCCCAATTTGGAGAACTTGACATAGCGACCGAGAACTGGAGGATCCACCGTTTGCTCGAAAGAACAAGAAGTCGTCAATTGTATGTTCCCTTGTTGAGTTGTATCATTCCCAATGTACATGCTGATTGTTTGGCCTTTAAAACAAGAAATAAGTTACACCCTTAAATAAGTTATCCCGTGTTTAAGACAAGACCTGCAATTAACCATGATATAATAGTGATATAGGGTAACAATGTTGTAATATTAAGTAGAAAATAGGCGGGTTCGGCCCATAAGTGGGGTTCCAGCCCCCACGCCTACAAAAAGGGATATAAACCCCCCACACAGATCTTAATACGCAATATAGTGGACAACGTATTGAAAAATAACTTGATTGCATCATATATATTCCCAAACACTTTTTCACACCAGGTGAGAGGTTGGAACACACTAAGGCCACACAATACATCCGTTCATAATACCCTGGATGTCGTATTGATATAGTACAGTTTATACAGACTATTTAAGGCGGGTATTATACTTTTGTACTATTTATACTAATCAACCGTATATTCAGAGCATATCTTAGTAGTCCTGTCCCATCACATCTAGAGATTTCTGTCAACCACATGCTTAGGTATACAATGTATATAGCAATGAGCATTTTTCGCGATAAGAGCTGACACTGTTCACTTTGTTTACATTTCAAATGGTTATTTCATGATGGTTAGCTGAACAGAAATATTTTATACATACAGCCGCTTGGCCTGATAACCGCCACAGAGCGGATGACGTAGAGACCTTCCAGATCCACCTGCCACCACGGGTTAGTGTCTTGGTTTGTTACTGCACACATAGAGACATCAGTGGCGTTGTTTCCGTCTGCCGCTAATGATGGTGGGTGACCACCCTCAATACTTAATTGTGCTGTAGGCTTTCCAAAGGCTAGATTGTGTTTTTCTGAAGAAATCCCATCCAACTTTCACAACTAAGCATTTTTAATGATTATAAAACCAAAACATCTCTGACATAAACAATATCCCATTGGTTGATCTAATCATTCTGATAAGAGAAAAAAGTAAAAGCAGGCCCACATGAAAAGGTTTACTACAGTATGCTTGATTGGTACATGTACTGGTATGTTAGGCCTAACTAACTTTAACTTCAGTCTAACAAGTGGTTTAATGTAAATAATTTCAAGTCAAACATTGAAAAACGTCCTTCTACTTGGCTCCACCTACCGTCCACACACCCAATTCCCCAGGGGTTGTCCACACAGTGACCAGGGCAGTTTGGGGACAGCGTCTTCTGACACGCTTGACCTTGCTTACAGAAACATCCAGTTGTTGTGTCACATACCCAGCCGAAGTATCCATCACCGTCAACACAACATTGAACCTGACGCACTAAAACAAAGTATTTAGCCATTATTTCACCAAAAAGTCCAGACGTTGTGTCACATAAACAGTCGTATTTTAAAATTTCAATCCCTGAGGAAAATGATATCCTTTTCCTTGTTCTCAATATGACGATTTATAACAGATATATTATTTTATATCTGACAAATAAACGATGCATGATAAGATAAGATATGCTTCTGTGCTGTATTATTTTAATGGCATTCACTAAATAAATCGGCAACAAATTATGGACATTTAGGCCTTATGTTGTGTGTCCCGAAAGATGGAGTGAGTAGGCAAAATCTTTGCTATTCCCCATCTAAGAAAAGTATACTCTTATACATGTAACACTGGAGGCCCATATGTTAATTTTACCATAACTTAGGAATAACGTTTGGAAAATGTTATCCAGGAAAGTTTTTTTATGTTTTGGGAAGTGTTACAGAATAAATATTAGAGAACATTTTTATTTTTATATAGGGTCATATGGACCCATAGCTCAAAATTGTACAATCGGCTGTTTCACAATCAGGGTGAACAATTAAATGTGGTTAATGTTACAAGTGTCTGATTAATTAACAATTTATGATTGGAGATTGCTGATAGACTAATATCAAAGACGCTGTTCATAGGAGCAAAATAAAAAAAAGATTATAATAATCGGATTACAATTTACAAAAATATAGCCAATTATGTGTTCAAAAAGTACCTATTTTTAGCTGTTACGGTGGGTCATTTGCAATGAAGGTCATAAAGATGATGCACTAGCTCTTTATGTCAATGATTTATGGTGAATATGATATTGGTATATAATTCCCACAGCATGTTTCTTCTCTTCTAGTAGGTTCTTTCAAAGACATGTCCTGAGAAAAAATATTTTAACCATTTTGCAGAAACGGGCTTTGATACACATTTAACATATTTTTGTTAATGCAATGAAAAACATATTTGATAAGGCCAAATGTTACTTTGAAATCACCTACGTGATAATAAGATGAATTTACCGTGTTATGACTTAAACATAATAAAGGGGCTGTGCATATGTAACCATTATTATTAATGCTATGGTATTTATAATCATGAGCCCCTTGGTGTCTCCTACTTTTTGTAGTGTCCGTAC
>NW_019775649.1:134503-202811 GCF_001039355.2 Lingula anatina | reverse complement strand
ACGGCCAGTAGTTTTTCTTGGACGACCCATCAGAGGCAATTTGTCTCTTGATCCAGTGTTTCTATACCGAGACCAGACCCTCTGCACGGTTCTGACTAAACAATTCAATTGTATCGATATACTGACATTGCTTATATTCCGCCTCTTCAGGTTAATAACTTGCACCTATAACCGTTAGATAATTGCCTGTATCTTGCCATATTGGAGGAAGACAGGAATAAAATTTGCTGTACATTTACAAGACCAACAATACAATCCCATGGTACAGCGGTTTTATACTCATTAGTCACATTATAAGTAGACCAGGCATTATAATTACCCAAGATCTGCCTACTTTTATTACTCTGAGTTAGGGGGTGACACTTCTTTTGTCCAGTGTGTGTAGGTCATTTCTTTTGGCTTCCCTTCCCACCCTGAAGTAATGTTAAACGCGTTTCGTAACTCAGTCATCGGTGATTCTGATTATTATTATTATTATTATTATTATCCCTCAGTCAAAAATTTTCTTTTGAATTCGCAACACGTTTCAGTTTCTGACTTTAAATATGCACAATTACTAGTGACTAATTCTCCTTGGGCTAACTGTATTTTTCTACGACTAACCAACCAACCTTTGATCTTTCTTTCCTGACACTCGCTATAACTGTGTAACAAATTGGGAAAATTGAAAAGTCATTAAGTAAGTTTCTAAACTCACTTAAACTCAATTTTTTAAACTCAAAACTGTGTCAAGATAGCCAATCGACGAGTGACAAGGTTCGTCAGGGGGTGAATGATTAGATTAAATTTGGCGAAAGGTTTGGATTAAATTGGTTTATCCTTTACTTAAAATACTCAAACCACTCCTAGTTGACTGGTCGAATCACAAGTAAATGGGGCTAAGAAATCAAGTTCTACATATATTAATTAGCAAAAAGACTATTTAAGTTACTCCATCTTTCGAGGTCCTAGTCCCATCAAATCCGCATGATTTATGACAGCTACGGTTAGCCTTACAGACTTTCACCAACCCAAGATAACTAGCAACAGAATAAGTGTGTTGAAAAATTAAACAAAAGAAGACGCTACGTAAGTTATCAAAAGGAACGTGTTTAGTTGATTAAATGAAACCGTTCACTTAATAAAATAAAACTCATTTACCTAAGAAAATGAGGATCCATATAATCAGGAAGTATTGCATCGTTCAGCGTCTACGACGTCCTGTAAAACACGTCCTGTGTTCACAACGAGCAATTAAAGAATGCGATAAGGTACGCCAAGATTAAGGTTTCGGTCGAGGTAGCTCTTATCTTGAAAGTGTAAACACTACAAAATCGATAAATTTGATAGCGCAACTTTTAGCACCAGTTACTGACAATAGCGTCACCATCTGCATAACAGTACGTACATATTAATTATTTACATGTAAATAACTGGTAAATAATCTCTGACAATTTAACGTCACAAATAATGCAAATAAAGAAGTTTTCATGTGACGATATGCGTGTTTTAATATCGATGTTATGTAACACGAATTATTAAGTTAAAAAGAATAAATTGCCTGAATACTAATACCCCTGTATATTGTTCTTATTGTGTTCAATAAAAGCTTTAGCCATCGTTATCCCAGTACCAAATTGTAATCATCAAGTCATGGGATTTATCATGCGCTGGTAATCTTTAACTGAATACATATAATTATCTTTGTCACTCGGATAAAGAAATTAATTCCTGCATTTTATCTCCTTGACATCCTTTGCCAATCAGTAAGTGGACATGATCGAGACTTTTATTATACACGTTCCCTATCAACGAGACAGGTAACAAGTCGCGGTGCTTGATCTGATCATGAACAACTTTTCGAAATTTCTCTTACATGAATATTTGTATTTTCTTAGCTTCTGTATTGGACCCTTGCTTATGCTTTTCTGCTGTATAATGAATAATTGGGCAAAACATATAACGTTCCATTTTAGTCCATATGAATCGATTAAGTATAACTGATTTCCCCTTTCTCTGGTCACCTCTCTTAACGTCAGTGTGAATGTACTTTACTGGTGGATCGAGAGAATGCATAACGTAAATCATTGAATAATATTAAATGTTTAAAATTGCATATATAAAATGACTTAGGTAACGCTAATATCTGAGCACCCCAAGCATTGTGTTTGTTACGTTAGACGAAACCCTCATTGTGCTAACACATTCTTTCTCTACATTACAACCGGGTACATGTATCTCTACTATCACAATGTAGGCCCTACCCTCATTTTTATTAAAACGTCCTCTCACCACCATTCATTTTTCTATCTAATTGAGACCAAAGAGACACCATTGACAGACAATGAAGAGCTTAATTTTTTTAAATATGACATAAGCTTATGGTTCTGTAATACAGGTGAGATATAAAAATATATTCTTCAAGAGAGAAGACCATTTCGTGAGGCTGTACCTGTCTGTCTGTCTGTTTGGTAAGTTGAGAATGGAACTGTATTTGTATTTTAAATAAGTTCACAAATTGCTGGTTCTTAAACCCCTCAGTTTCTTGTCAAAGTCTCTCTTAAGACGCTCGGAATTAAACCGAAAAGCAAATCGAAAAGCCTATATTTTATTTGATATAGTATTAAATATCTATTTCTATATGCTGCTTGTCGTGTTGCTTTGTCCAGCGACTGATTAAACGCTATAATATTAATACGAGTGCGGTCTATGATTTCATTCATTCTTGACACTTCAAAAAAATGGCTAACAAACGTACAACATCATTTATTAACATTTAATATATATGGTACACCTGATGTCTATTATATGCAGTTACCTTTGTCTATTATATCAACCACATCTCACGACATGCGAGTATATCCCAACTTTAAACTTTTGCTACTGAAATGAGGATTATTTTTGCACTCCCTAAATTCTACTTTGAGTATTTATCTACTATAACGAATACACTCCCTAATGACGTTTAAACACAATCTATACATTACTAGGTCATATTACCTTTGCTTGTAATAAAACATTAGAAATTGGTAGTATACTACTTGATATAACTTCTCGAACATTTAATGCGAGGAGTGCTGAAGAGAAGATAAAAATACATATTATATATTACAGCATTAGTTATTTTGAATAGTTTTCGAGCCATTTAGTGGCTATTAAGCATAACACTCTGAAACCAATCCTCTAGTTCATAATTAATACCAAACAACTTTCAAGATTATTTTAATACATATTTCATCCATTTTGCAATGATAATTGTTTTCGTGGCGCGCATCTTGGACTTGGCGAATATATTGGAATTTTCACTATATATCACTATACATCACTATATATCCTAATTTTCTAAGAATTCCTTAATCCGAAACTGCGCCAAATTTCATGTGTGTAGGTTAAAAATGCACGCCTTTTCACCGAAGTGCTGGTCTATATGTGTCAAATCTCCATGCGTACTCTTCAACTGCAGCATAACAGAACCTGTACTGTTCCTGGAAAGAATAAATTGGTGATTAACATTTACGGTGAATGATTCCACACAGCAAAACGTACTTCCCCATGCACAGTTCATCCATTCTCTACAACATAACATACCTGTAAAAATACCATTAGCGGATGATATACTACATTTTGTATAAAGATGGATTTTATGGTAAAGTAAAGCCAACCACTAACCAAACTGTCTACGAACTGTGGTCTGTTGATTCGCACGGCTTTCACAGTGTGAAACACGTCCACCTGTTGTTCCACTTTCATCTTCTCTAATATTCTGGCCAGGGCACAGAAAACGCCGCTTTGATGGGCCCCGTTCCTGAAATAGCCATTATCACTCTGTTATAGATTAAAAACGTTTACATTCTTAATTTTACTACCCTGAGTGTCAGAGCAACGTAAAAGCTAGCTTGTTAAATATACCTTGTGATGGAGTCGCTTTTACTAGTATTGCTGATATGGGTTATATATGAAATCAAGATCGAGTTGGCAATACCGGAATCTAGAACCTAGGGTAAATTTTACGTGTTACTTATGAATAGATTTTATACTCAGAAATGTAAATAATTACACCATTTTAAGAGAATGGTGTTAAAGAAGAATTAAATAATAGTTTAACTGACCATATTTTGATGCATACTATAATCCGTGTGCACCACAATACAAACTCTATCAGTATCGTTAAAATGTATAATGAAAATAAAGTATATATATATATATATATATATATATATATATATATATATATAACTTCCTGATACAGCGAAATTAGAGCTTTCATGTACACACACTGGACAAAAGAAGTGTCACCCCTACTGAGCCAATACTATGGGGGAGATAAATGACTGTGGAATGATATGCTCCTGGTATCATTTTATTTACATCAAATTTCACAAAAAAATCACAAAATGAGAACAAAATAAACATTCTACCAAAATATGTAGTTTTAAGTCCAAAATTAGTACTTAGTGGCATAGCCACGTGACCTAATAATAGGTGCCAGTCTACGAAGCAAGGATTCATTTAATTGTCTGATGCGTGCAGGGCTTATGCTGGCCTAAGCATGAAACACTGAATATAACCGAGTTTCTCTGCTGGTTAGACGGGCATTTGTAAAAAGTTTTGACATATCATTCCACACATTTTCTTTTATGTTTGTATCCGAACTCTGGACAGGCCACATCACCCTGCGAATGTCCTGTTGGTCAAACCAATCATCAACTGCTCTGGGCCTGTGACAAGGAGCATTGTCATCCTGGTGAACAGATGGATAATTCCTTTCACCAAACATGTTAGTAATAGATGGTAGCAAGCCTGACTCCAAAACATCGATATATTTCTAGTGATTCAGGTTTCCATTAACCACTATCAATTCGCCCAAGCCATGGATGCTGATGCAGCCCCACACCATGATGAATATGCTGCTCCGGGTTCGAAAATTCAGTGCATGTGGTTCAAATGCTTTACCAGCAGTTTGCCAGCATAGTACCCGTCTGTCATCAGAGGTCAGACCAAAGCGACACTCATCAGAAAAAATATATAGGACCAATTGTCATGAACTGTCCAGTTCCAGATCCTGTTGACCCTAGTTTACTCTACGTTGCCTGTTTTGTAACGATATAAGAGGTTTCAGTCTTGCTACCCTGCTGTACACTCTCTGAGCATGTAACCGACGCCTAGCAATTTTCACAGACACATTCTTATGTGTGAAATTGTTCCACTGTGTTGTCAACTGACGAGCAGTGTCGAACTTTGACAACCTGGACATAAAAATCAGTCGTCGGTCTTCACGGCCAGTATTTTTTCTTGGACGACCCATCAGAGGCAATTTGTCTCTTGATCCAGTGTTTCTATACCGAGACCAGACCCTCTGCACGGTTCTGACTGAACAATTCAATTGTATCGATATTCTGACATTGCTTATATTCCACCTCTTCAGGTTAACAACTTGCACCTATAACCGTTAGATAATTACCTGTATCTTGCCATACTGGAGGAAGACAGGAATAACATTTGTTGTACATGTACAAGACCAACAATAAAATTCCATGGTATAGCGGTTTTATACTCATTAGTCACATTATAAGTAGACCAGGCATTATAAGTACCTAAGATCTGCCTACTTTCATTACTCTGAGTTAGGGGGTGACACTTCTTTTGTCCAGTGTGTGTATGTAAGCAAGCACATGTTGAAAAAGTAAAATATGCCTTACATGCAGTGCACAGTAATGGCTGTGTTCCCACTCTGTTGTTGCCAGTGTTGTACTTCATCTAATAGCTCTAGGAGCGCTTCTGTTGAGGACGGCGTCGGTTCAGATGTGTTCCACCCTTGGAGCTGGAACTGGCGTATCTTGCGAGGTTGCTCTTTAGTCTGTAATTATAAAAATAAAGAATGAAATTGCTCTCTCTCTCTCTCTCTCTCTCTCTCTCTCAAACACAAACAGAATTATTTCCACCAATCAGTGGTTGGACATACCCGAAAGACGTCGTTACTTGGGGTTAAAACTACTAGTAACAGGTGACACCGAACCTTTAAATTGTGAACACAAACATCTTATTTCTTATGTTGTCCAAATGGATTGTACATGAGCTGTGACTGACTATTGATAAACTAAATACCCGGTTTCTATTTTTCAGTGTTAATTCCTTGATAGCAAAAGAATCCACTGCATCGTGCGATGATATCACTTCCACTGTGAAAGGTCCATAGGTCGTAGAACCAGATTTAGGCACGTACAATGGAGTTTCCTATAAAGATATATATTACTGGAGAAAACACATCTGAGACGTTATAGATATTGATCCAAACTAATATGTGAAAATTAGTGAACTATGAAATCATAAATGTTGGAACATACAGTATTCAACATTGCATCTGCATTAAACAGTTTTGAGAGGTAGTTAAATGCAAAAACACGAAATATTACTATTTTCATTAATATAAATCTAAAAACGTATATTGTTACAAAATTTCACCAATATGTCTTCTTATAATAGAAATCTACAAGGCATACACGCACCTTTTCTATTTCGGCTGCTTCATTCATCATGACTATTGTAGCAGAATTATGATCATAGATCATTCTCCAGAAGTCCACCACAGTATCAGGTAAAGGCGTCTGGGCCACGATGTAGGCATCAGCACGGCGGTAGCCCTGAGAAGCGAATAAGAGAACGTTGAACAATTGCAGACATACACTAACTTTACAACTACAATAATATTACGTAAAAGGCATGCTAACAATTATAATTTACCGTGTTCACTGATTCTACCTTACTTTATCTAATTAAAAGGTTTGATTGAGTTCTCTTCCATCTAAAATTCAAATCTAAAATACTTGATATTCGTCAATAACGTAATCGGTCTTACATCAAGGAAGACAGCGTTGATGTAGTCAGTACTGCCATTTGCCGGTCTCCATCCGTTTCCAGGTGAAATGTTCCTGACACGTTTTTTGTTTACGTTGGCTGAAGCCTGTGATTTTCCGACGTTAGCAGATCCAACACACAGTTGTTGAAGAACCTAAGAACCAATAAAAAGCTCGCATAGAGTAAAACACACAATAGGACTAAAACGCTGCAATAAAAAAACAAATAATGTGTTCACCTATCCAGAATACAGCAGTTTCATAAATTGTATAAGATAATAAATTTGGGCTTAGATACACGTTTGTACCAGCTCAACTACATCTTTAAACGGAAAATTTTTGGTAGTTTAGTTCCCACCTGTAATGCTTTTTAGATCAAACATTCATTTTATGATACAGTTTTAATGTATTCAACAATTAATTTCTTATAATATATTCAATAAATACATATTTTTGATTGAAATACACTCACTGCAAACTCTCTCTCTAACTTTGATAGACCAGATTTTATGTCCACCTGTTTCAGCCTATGAAAATAAGGCTGCAATCTTTGCACCGGGACTGTCGTGTTCCCGCAGTACAGTTCCTCCAACATGGCGTCGTGAATGAAGTAGTATTGCTCCTGCATTGAAAATATACAACATTATGTTTAAATAACTGACGAATAATTACTTGTACCAAACAGTCATAAACTATTTACTAATGATAAATCAACTACTTTCCATACACGTTTGTCCTACTAGACCATTTTGTATAACACGTGTACCACTGACCTCTGTTTGTATCATCATCGAACGTGAACGTCTCATCAGCTGTACAAGATTGAATATGTTGATCTTCCCTTCAGCCTCGGCTTGGTCTAACAGGTAGTCCAGAGCGATGAAAGTCCCAGTCCTGCCGACACCAGCACTATTGGAGATATATATATAACTTCAGTAAATAAATTATAGTGTAATTGGGCTACTTTTTTAAAGCAGAAAGTTTCATGTGTATTTACCACGGTATTCAATTCAAAAATAGTAAGCCAAATTATCACGGTATTCAAATTTAATATTTATGTCTATAATCTATTCAAAAATAGGTTGACGAAATGACTATAATTAAGAACTGACCAGTTGACGCTGTTTGAATTTCACGTGTACCAGAAGCCATCTAGGCAAATGCATCACACAAATGTACAGGTAAATTGTAGAAACTTTGTCTGCATTGATATACAAACCTGCTGTGAACAATGATGGGACCTTGACATTCCACCTTTTTCTGATACCATTTGAACTTGTCTCGGAACTGCACCAAAGCTGAGAAATCTACGGGAACACCGTGGTCAGGCCAGCCCGTGAAATGGAATTGCTTCACTGTCTTCGTGGAAGAATTGGACTTGAAAAATATTATAAATATTTAATCATTGCATTATACTGAGAAGGATTCAATACATCACATAACATTATACTACTAAGTAACAAAATGATTTGCCATTTTTCTATCTTCTATTCAACGTGCGTTAGAAGAAAGATAACACATCTTTCGTATTCTATCATTCTATACACATCTTTTAATCCTTTTTTCATACATCATCCCAGCTTAATATGTTAAGCGGAGGGGAAAACCGATTCAATTTATCAAAACTATAACCTTCATTTCCCAAACTTGATTACCTACATGTAACACCGACATATGCAGCGTTCGCACAGTAAAATCAGTGTGAGTTTCTTCTTTCTTTAAAGTCACGACTATTAAACCAAATCGTTTGCTGCCTTCGTCAGGCCAGTATTTAGCGCACTTTGTCTAGAACACAGAAATAATATAATATAATATAATATAATATAATATAATATAATTTTCAAACATGGAAACATACTAGTATACTATCTAAACAGATGAATTGATCAAACACCTTAGCATCCTCTGTCAAGTTCGTCAACATGACAATCACAGGGGAATCTTCTTGCCAAACCATTCGCCAAAAATCCTTCACAGTGTTTGGTTTTGGACCTGAATAAGTTTCAATAAAAATGTTGTGTAGGATAATTGTTGATCGACGTACCATCAATATATAATTAAAAGTGAATTTATAAAAACACAAGTTGCAGTATTGTATGAAAACATGAATATGTGAATTCAGAACTAATAAAATAATACATAAATATTAGCAAAATAAAATCATAATAACCTTGACAGGCAATGAATGCTCCAGTCTGCCCATAGCCCTTCAATAAAAATGAGATAAAAAGTGAAGGACATTTAGACATTATCACATTGTACATGCATATATCGTAGTGTTTCAAGTAACAAATTTAGTTGTTTGTTTTCTCATTAACCTTTTTACATAACAAAACAAGTTCCTTCTTCTAAACATTACATACAATTATAAACGAAACAAAACGAAAAATGAATAATTGACACCAAAGTCAATAAGGTTACTTACATCTATATAATTTGCGTTGATGTAATCGGAATGGGGGTCACCCGGTAGTGGAGTCAACGGGACCCGGGAGTGGTCATCTATTGTCATAAGAAAACAAGGTGAAACTACTATAAACTGGTGTTGCAATGTTCCACATATAGGTGGAGGTACCCACAGAATTATCCAACATGTTGTTCAAGTGACGAAGATATCAGACTTGATGCAAACTGCTACTTAACCATAAATATATATCCACAAACGTGTGACTAAAGCACTCCTCACTTTTCCACTAGCTGAATTACCTTTTTGTATAATCTATTACATTGTCCAAGGATTTCTATTCAGTAACGTTTCGTGACACTGTGAACATTCACCCTAATGGTGCTTTTCTTTTTGCTGTGATCTTTAAACCGTGGGATACTCTGGTGATAAGAGCAAAACGCAGCTGTTTTAAGCAAATGTTAATATTTTGTTCCACAGTTACCGATTATTATCACTAAAACGTTACTAAACTATGCAAATATTTGTAAAAAAAAATAATAATGGTCTCGATCCACTTACATGGCAAAATAGTGTCGAATCTATTTTTCATTTGATTTTCCTGCTTTTGTCCTACATGGCACGTCGCAGTGAATACTGTAGGTAATTTCTACAAAATGGCATGAAATATATTTAACTTAAACTATCACATTGTATTCTGGATGTGTTATGCAAAGCAAAATTATTAAGTTCTGTTCGTGTGTATTTAATGTTGTATTGCACGTTCTTCTAGAAGCTTTTTATAATCAATAAGTCCCTATGACTGTCAGTCTGCTTCTATTTTCGTTTTTTTTTTATCTCGATAAAGTACACATTAGATAGTGAATTAATAAATGGTCTCCATGGCTGAAAGACTTTCTATGTATCATCAGGCTGAATATGTTGTGCAATACAAATGAAAATCAACAAACCTCATACTCTGCTTTCAACGCTTCCCTGTTTTTCTTCTTCATAACAGTGAAGATATCCTCAACAGGGATGTCTGTGACCTGCTCCATAATATCGTCTAAATGTTCCCAACTGAGTTCCATATACGGGTTTTCCGGCATATGGTAATTTGGAACTTCGTAATCTATATAATCCAAAACAACTGTATTTTCTTTTTATGATCTCGATATATATATATATATATATATATATATATATATATATATATATATATATATATATATATATATATATACAAAACAACTGTATTTTCTTTTTATGTCGATCGAGAGAGAGAGAGAGAGAGAGAGAGAGGGAGAGAGAGAGATCATAAAAAGAAAATACAGTTGTTTTGGACTACAGGTACCAAAGAAAAATGTTTCATGTGCATGATATTTTGGTTACACAAAAGAGTCAAAATACAATGGAAAATCGTTTGAAAATTGCTGGACATTTACGGTATGTGATCAGTTTTCATTGATCAGTTTTAATGTAGCTGGATCAATTATGAATCAAAATGCACACTTTAAGATTAGCCAAAGCTTCAAATTTAGACAACGTTCATGTACTGCATTTTATAAAATGATTGATTTCACGTAATAGGGGTGGGGATGCGGGTGGGGGGGGGGGGTGTCTCCTCACCCACTGCACGCGACTATCAACCCATTTACCTTCATTGCGTGTCTCTACTTTTAACGATTTCATCTCTCTGTCAGATGCACTACTTGAATGTGTAGCTTCCAGTCCACGCCTTCGCCTTCTAACAAAATTATGCATAATGCGCGTCATATAAAATATAAGATACAATACGGCATAAATATACGGTTACTCTTACGCATCAAACAGCTAGCAACAAATGTTATTCAACGGCTTACCAGTACCGTTATTACTATACATAATAAGGATGAATGGTTTCAAATTGAATGTAGTGGTGGTTTATATTTTCGTGCTAACCTTTTTGCAATGTTATCAAGTATTAGCCACGTTCATATCTCAGTGTTTGGAGAACAATGCATTTCTTTGAAATAAACAGAAAAAATAATCCCTTGTGCAAGCGTGTGGCACAGCCCCTGTAAATATGTTTACCTCATGTATATCCAGACTGCTATGGCCACACCTGCCACCGCCAATATGGCTGCAACAACTCCACCGACGAGGACACCGACATCTAGACCTAGAACTGTACAGTGTACATGACTGCATGATACCAAAATATATGTGCGTTTGTAATACCTGAATGTATGTACTTCAATTCAATTATAAGTAAAGATGAGGATTTATTTGTCTTTTTTCTTCTAAGGGCCGTTGTATTCAAAATCTTGCTGATGCACATGTCAAGGATAAATGTACCACTTACTTTTGACATCCATCTGTGGTATAACACCCCTTACTAAGGAAACATAGGCTTGGGAAGTAATCTACAAAGAACACAGACAAGGAACATACACAGCATTTTTAAGATATTGTTGTGTCGTTTTGCAAATTAAGTGCTCAGTCGCCGAGATGCTTTGCCCTACGAATAAAACGTCCACACCCCTACAACCATAGTCGACAAAACAGTACATATAGCATATAATATTTTACCTTACTCAAAAAATACACTAAATTAGTACCTACCCCATCTACTGTTTGCACAGGGCCGAAATATATGTTGTATGATTTCCCTTCCTCCAGCGGCCGGTTATAATATCCTCCATATGTTTTATTATCTCCAACAGTAAACGGCTTCCCAAGGTCACCAGCACCCAGTTCAGCCGCCACACACAGCAACTGATCTGTGTCTGTCACAGACTGACACGGGACAAGTCTCTGGATCTTGGAGTCGTTAAGGTCTAAAGCCCGTCGGCGACGTTTCGCTTTGCTCTCTTTCTCCACTACAATCCTAGCGTAAAATGCAATATATTTACTTCATAAAGTGTAAAAAACCCACACGCGTGTGTTTGCTTAATAGTTGTTAACAGGTAACTTCGAAGGATACAGCAGTAATTAGTGTTGTATCAGTTAAGTACCATACCCATGTGTATTTAAGATACAGATGCCTCCTCTGAATCAAAATAAAGCTATTTGACAAACGCATTTACAACAAGTGTTATATGTTCCTACCTATACTTGTACACGTCTCCATAGTGCTTGCTTGGTAACATAATGGTAATGCTCGATAGTGTTCTTTGCAATAAGCTTTGCGAGACTGTGATCACTTCAATATCATTTGGGACTGTAAGGATGAAACAATACCAATTCCAAATGCATTGTAAGAACAGATGTCACAAATCGTCAAACATAAAATCGGGTATATTGCTTAGATATTTTTAATTTAAATGTTTTGTAACGGTAATACCGTACTTACCCGCTGGCTTTGTCCATGTGATAACTTGTGATGAATTCCCATAACCTGCCGATGTTTTGGCCATTAACCCACATAAATACCGCGTACCTGGCTTCAATTTACTCACAACGACTTTTCTTGCTGACATGGCTAGTTCTGCTAATATATTCTTTCCATCAACAGAACATTCAATCTACAATGAATTTCAAGATAACCTTGGGTCACATTCTTCATACCAAAAGCCGGCAATGACTGATTGCAAAATGACAATAAATAAAGACATGGTTTCAAAGATTATTCCCCTAGACAACTACAGTATATTTGTATATACAATTGCATTTTAAGCCACCTTTTACGTTTCGATTACCTTGTAGCCCGTTATTTCCCCATTCCTGATAAATGGCTCGTTCCACGAAAACTCCAAAGATGTATCTGATCTGCTAGTGTTGGTGAAATTAGTTGGAGGCCCCGGCTCTTTAAATTATGTTAAAAATATTAAGAATTAAACATCTAGATTATAAATGTACCACAATAACCGTTTAACTTTTTAGAAAGGCACTATATTTTACAAACGGTTCTTAAATTAATTCTTGGTGATCTTATGGCTGTAAGTGATCTAATAAAAAGTCGATAATGCATTATCTTCATTTTAGTTAGGTCTATACTTACTTTCTTCTACAGTTCTAGCATGAAGAATGTCACTATATTCTCCGTAACCGATATTGGTTCCTGCGCGGATCTTAAACAAAGAAGGTTAAGTAAGACGTTAATATTATCATTAAGTGAGGACAGGTGGAGGATAATTGTCAATCGACTTTCAGACTGTTTTAAAATAAACGAATTAACCATTATTCTGCTGTAGGCCTACGACGTTACATTGAATTCAAGAAGAGATTCAGATTAAGAATTTTTCAAGGAACAGATTTCTTCATTTTGATATATTCAAAGAAACGCATTAAGATGGACGAAGAAGAAACATCCCTGCGCATACTATTCCCTTACCCGAAACCAGTATGTCCTGTTATACGTAAGACTGCCTACAGGTTTCCAATAAGTGCTGGCGTTCAGTTTCAGTGAATTCCCCCAGTTATTCTCTCCCATGCCGTAAGATATTTTATACTCTGTTATTATCCCTCCTGGAGGTCGTGGTGCTTCCCATCGCAACTCTATGGTATTGTGACTTCGACTAACAGCAACAGGTGGTGCCATTTTGGGTGGGACTAGAGAAGACACTTTGTGTGTTTTCAAAGCTGCCGATATTGTCGCTATTATCTAATCACGTTATTTAGAACGAACATATAATGTATGTTAACATAATTATTTCACAAAATTCCAGGGAACTTTCTCCTTCTACAAATCAACTACAAAATTCCGACAATTCTTTGTGTTTATATTATGACGATATATATTTTTCAATTCCATGATCAAGCGACTTCAAACCAGATGGTTAATACATGTTCAAAGAGAGAATGCAATACTTACTCCCTTCCGGTGTAAACTTATACATCTTAAGCTCTGGCCCTTCCAGATTCAGATTGTTCACCGCTGATATGTTGATTGTATAATTACTGTAGGGAATAAGACTCCCTAACATAAGCTCTTTTGATACGGGTACATCTGTGGTTTCTATGGTGTTACTATCCCCATACTCCCCTTCGTAACTCAGCTTCAATTTCGAAAATGCATCACACCTGTGAACTGCTTCAGTCATTCCCTGCAAGACAATACATCAAACACGTTTATCTTTGTTATTGGAAGAAGTATTAAAGCTTTAAGTATTTCTGTTTTAAAATCCAGTGTAACTGGTTTTGCTTTTGTCATATTTGTGACGATAAGGATACCGTTTATCATCAGATGCTAAATAATGTTAGAAAAATGATTTTTAAATGAAGGTCTTATTCTTTACTCCTACATTTATATTATAACTTTTGAACTACAGAGATATCCCCATTCCATCCTTCTCCCTCCCCAAAACGGTATAACAATGGAAACTTGACAAAACTAGGTAATTCTTCCTCCTCTGAGATTAAATAAATGCCCCTATGCCTCCCCTCCTCTCCTCTTCGCAAAATCTTGGATTTGAAAGTGAAATCATTTTCTTCGGGTGCTTGCACATAATGGTTGATTTTACAAACATAAATATATTCTTCACTCACCTGTGTTGTTATCTTTATCTGAGCAGTTGTCTTCTGGCCTGTTACATCAGAGTCAACAGTGGGCGGCGGAACTAATGCTGGAACTACAAAAACAGGGCGTACTTACCTGGATATTTATTATCCAACTTTTTATTTTATTCAGTCCTACATAAACTTATAAAACATTTAAGTAATATTAAATATTAATTAGCATAAAATAACGATGGCCACAATGACAGAAAAAAATGGTAGTATAATTTTCAGTGCAAACAATAATTAGTGCCACCCAAAATTTTTCTTCTTTTTTACCTCCACATGTTCTTTTTGTAACACTCGGGCTCTGCTGTCCATTATGCCCTTCCTCGTCCACTATAGTTACAGCAAAGCTATATTCAGTGTATTCGGCAAGGCGACCAATGGTCATCGACGTTATGGACGCAGACGTGGTCTTGTTGCTGCTGATGCTGCCATCTTTCCACGCACTGACGTTATAACGGCTCACACTCCCTACTCCAGGGTACCTGTCCGGAGACCAGCTGTCCCAGACTAGGGTGACAGAATGAACTGTTCTCGAGGAAAGCGAGGGCGCACGTGTAAGGCGTGGTCGGTCTGTTTGAAATTAATAATATGTTTGAACATTCTGTAAAAATTCATAAAATATATACTGTACAAGAAAATGTTTCCATATCAAAACAGTATTAATGTTTGTCGATATTCAGATTGACATAGATATTTTTAAAGTGCCAATAAGATACCAGTATGATGAAATGGGATACCTGTAAAAACTGCAAAGAAAAACAGTCTGACGGCGTCGACCTCTAAAAATGACCCTGGTCAGGATCCATTATATCAATAAAAATTGGCCGCATGACGGGGCTCAATTTTAGGTGTCAGGAGGGCGCTTACGCTTATGTTCTGTTGAGTTTCCATGCTTTCATAAATTGAATATTATTTTGAATAAATATTCAGGATAGGCCAAATGCAACATGATGTAGGCCTACTGGTACCCTTTCTCGCTTCTTATATACATGTAGCTCTGGCGGGGGATGCAAGCACGGGCAGTCTTACTATTATGAAACTACACACACTGGACAAAAGAAGTGTCACCCCCTAAATCAGAGTAAAAAAAGTAGGCAGATCTTGGGTAGTTATAATGCCTGGTCTACTTATAATGTGACTAATGAGTATAAAACCGCTATACCATGGAATTGTATTGTTGGTCTTGTACATGTACAGCAAATTTTATTACTGTTTTCCTCCAATATGGCAAGATGCAGGCAATTATCTAACGGTTATAGGCGTCAAGTCATTAGCCTGAAGAGGCGGAATATAAGCAATGTCAGAATATCGATACAATTGAATTGTTCAGTCAGAACCGTGAAGAAGGTTTGGTTTCGGTAAAGAAACACTGGATCAAGAGACAAATTGTCTCTGGTTGGTCGTCCAAGAAAAACTACTGGCCGTAAAGACCGACGACTGATTTTGATGTCCAGGTTGTCAAAGTTCGACACTGCTTGTCAGTTGACAACACAGTGGAACAATTTCACACATAAGAATGTGTCTGTGAAAATTGCTAGGCGTCGGTTACATGCTCAGAGAGTGTACAGCAGGGTAGCAAGACTGAAACCTCTTATATCGTTACAAAACAGGCAACGTAGAGTGAACTAGGGTCAACAGGATCTGGAACTGGACAGTCCATGACAATTGGTCCTATATATTTTTTTTCTGATGAGTGTCGCTTTGGTCTGACCTCTGATGGCAGACGGGTACGATGCTGGTGAACTGCTGGTAAAGCATTTGAACCACATGCACTGAATTTTCGAACCCAGAGCAGCACATTTATTATGGTGTGGGGCTGCATCAGCATCCATGGCGTGGGCGAATTGATAGTGGTTGATGGAAACATGAATCACTAGAAATATATCGATGTTTTGGAGTCAGGCTTGCTACCATCTATTACTAACTTGTTTGGTGACAGGAATTATCCATTTGTTCAGCAGGATGACAATGTTCCTTGTCACAGGTCCAGGGCAGTTGATGATTGATTTGACCAACAGGGCATTCACAGGGTGATGTGATCTGCCCAGAGTCCGGATGCAAACATAATAGAAAATGTGTGGAATGGTATGTCAAAACTTTTGACAAATGCCCGTCTAACCAGCATAAGCCCTGAATGCATCAGACAATTATATGAACCCTTGCCTTGTAGACTGGTACCTATTATTAGGTCACGTGGTTATGCCACTAAGTACTAATTTTGGACTTGAAACTGCATATTTTGGTAGAATGTATATTTTGTTCCCATTTTGTGATTTTTTGTGAAATTTGATGTTAATAAAATGATACCAAGAGCATATCATTCAACAGTCATTTATCTCCGCCATAGTATTGGTTCAGTAGGGGTGACACTTCTATTATCCAGTGGGTGTACTTCTTACCTTGATGACATCCATAGCCTTTCCAGTAGTTTTGACACCCAGTAGGGCAAATAAAACCAGTGGGTAAACTACAGATGAAGTTCTTGGCACAGTGGCATGAAAAGTTGCATGTTGATCCAAACATTCCTGACGGGCACTCTTTAATTACATATTGAAAAAAAACACAAGAATGTGTTATGTTCAGTTGTTACTAAGGCACGTTTTTATTGTAAAAGCATTGAATTTTTAATTAAATAAAACCTTGATAAAATCCGAAGAATTTACCACTTGATGTACTCCAGATTGAACATACTTACTTCAGTTGTTATAAGAGACGGAAGCTGCAGTGAAATTGGTAAACAAAGCCGAAACATAAAAACTGACAACAGTTGAAAGAATGTGATTGCTTAACAGATGACTTTACCTGTTTGACAAACGTTCTCCTGATTCCTCCAACCATCCGCACAGCCAGACGCACAAGCACCTGTACGCCTGTCACACACTTCTGTTGTGTTCCTACAGTTACATCCGTATCTACATTCTGGACCAAACCTCCAATTGTCACAATCTGAAAAAGTGAGTATCCGTATTCTTTAAAACACTTTTAGGTTGTCCAGATAGTATAAACTTTAAAATGATACCAAGGGTTGTATGCTTTTTCACTGGAAAATCATTCTTTATTAAGCACACGCAAAAAACAGGAAATAAAGAAACGCAGTATGTGTTTTCTCGACGAAATATTTGATACATGATATAGCTATGCTCATGCAGGTCCGTCGGTTAATAATATTATCGATATCAGGAATGCATGCACTTACATGATTGCAAGTTCATTATTTACCTTGGTATTTGTATCCTTTCACCATTACCTCACAGAGAGACAATCCCACTGCAGGGTTGTTATTCAGACTAATCCTCACAAACTGTCCCAGCACAGGCGCGGTATTACAGGGCAGTTCCACGGTACCACCTGGCGGTAAGTGTTCCACTCGACTGGCACAATGGTTCAATGTATTGTTTGGTAACACTGCGTTGATTTCAATATTCTTCAGGTTATAACCGCCTGACAGATATAATAAAACAATCAGTTCTTTATATCGTTGCTTAAACATAAGTACTCATCTTAAATCCCTTTTAAAAAGAAACTATCGTATTTACTTTATTATTCTTTACACAAGAAGTGTTTGGTAGACATTAATTTAATAGTCACGTATACCGATAGTAAACAAAACAATTACTTGGGCCGGCCCTGTTCACCAATGTCACAGAGTAGATGGAGTACGTGTCGCCAAGATCAACTTTCCACCATGGGTTGTTTTCATATTGTGTATGTGTGCAACCCCCAGCATTAAAATCTGTGTTTGTATTGCCATCTATGGCGTATTTGGCTGTCCAATTCACATCAAGGTGACGAATATAACTAGACTGACTGGCAGTCTTTCCAAAAGCAGTGTTATCTGAAATATTAACAGTTAAAAGTTTATGTCTATTTGACGTGATAATTTCATTGCTCCTTGATTTTATACCACGATACATTTACATGTAAATCATATGTCCACAGATACATGTATTAACTCAAGAATATTCAAGGTTATTGCTACAAAACCGATGCAGACAATTTAAGAAACACAACTTGGTCAATATATCTTGAAATATTACAGAGAATCTTTTTGATGATCGCGCTTACAAGCAATGGTTATGTGGCACTCTAAAGACTGATATCTTACATGGATATGTATACCCTCGAATAATGACTTCGCACAGCTGCAAAGACGCCAATCCTGATTTGGAGAACTTGACATAGCGAGCGAGAGCTGGAGGATCCACCGTTTGCTCGAAAGAACAAGTAGCCATCAATTGTATGTTCCCTTGTTGAGTTGTATCATTACCAATGTACATGCTGATTGTTTGGCCTTAAAAACAAGAAAAAGGTTCACCTTAAAATAAGTTATCCCTTGTTTAAGACAGGACCTGCACTTAACCATGATATAATAGTGATATAGGATAACAGTGGCGTAATATTAGGTAGAATATAGGCGGGTTCGGCCCATAATTGGGGTCCCAGGTCCCACTCCTACAAAAAGGGAAGAAAACGCCCACTGAGACCTTCATACGCAGTATAGTGGATAATGTATTGCAAATATCTTGGTTTTATCATATATTCCAAAACACGTTTTCACTCCACGGCAGGAGGGGGAAAACATAGGCCTACTAATGTCACACAACACATCCGTTCATACTACCCTGGATGCTAAATGGATATGGTACAGTTTATGCAGACTATGTATGGCGGGTCTAATACTATTGCACTAGTTATACTAATCATAACCGTATATTCAGAGCATATACTAGTAGCCCTGTCCCATCACATCTAGCCATTTCTGTCAATCACATGCGTAGGCATACGATCTATATAGCAATGGACATTTTTTCGTGATAAGAGCTGACACTGTACAATTTACATATCAAATTTAATAATGCTCACGATTGTAAGCTGAACAGGAATATTTTTTTACATACAGCCGCTTGGCCTGATAACCGCCACAGAGCGAATGACGTAGAGACCTCTCAGATCCACCTGCCACCACGGGTTATTTTCTTGGTTTGTTGTTGCACACATAGAGACATCAGTGCTGTTGTTTCCGTCTACCGCTAATGATGGTGGGTGACCGTCCTCAATACTTGATTGTGCTGTAGGCTTTCCAAAGGCTAGATTGTGTTTTTCTGAAGAAATCCCTTCCAACTTTCACAACTAAGCATTTTTAATGATCATAAAACCAAAACATCTCTGACATGAACAATATCCCGATTGGATGATCTAATTATTCTGATAAGAGAAAAAAGGTTAAGTAGGCTCATATGAAAAGTTTACTGTATGCTTGATGGGGACATGTACACACACTGGACAATAGAAGTGTCACCCCTACTGAACCAATACTATGGGAAATAAAAAAGACTGTGGAATGATATGCTCCTGGTATCATTTTATTAACATCAGCTTTCACAAAAAATCACAAAATGAGAACAAAATATACATTCTACCAAAATATGCAATTTCAAGTCCAAAATTAGTACTTAGTGGCATAGCCACGTGACCTAATAATAGGTGCCAGTCTACGAAGCAAGGATTCATATAATTGTCTGATGCGCTCAGGGCTTATGCTGGCCCAAGCATGAAACACTGAATATAACAGAGTTTCTCCGCTTGTTAGACGGGCATTTGTCCAAAGTTTTGACATATCATTCCACTCATTTTCTATTATGTTTGCATCCGGACTCTGGGCAGGCCACATCACCCTGCGAATGTCCTGTTGGTCAAACCAACCATCAACTGCTCTGGTCCTGTGACAAGGAACATTGTCATCCTGGTGAACAAATGGATAATTCCTGTCACCAAACATGTTAGTAATAGACGGTAGCAAGCCTGACTCCAAAACATCGATATATATTTCTAGTGATTCATGTTTTCATCAACCACTATCAATTCGCCCACGCAATGGATGCTGATGCAACCCCACACCATGATGAATATGCTGCTCCGGGTTCGAAAATTAAGTACATGTGGTTTAAATGCTTTACCAGCAGTTCGCCAGCATCGTACCCGTCTGTCATCAGAGGTCAGACGAAAGCGACACTCATCAGAAAAAATATATAGGACCAATTGTCATGGACTGTCCAGTTCCAGATCCTGTTGATCCTAGTTCACTCTACGTTGCCTGTTTTGTAACGATATAAGAGGTTTCAGTCTTGCTACCCTGCTGTACACTCTATGAGCATGTTACCGACGCCTGGCAATTTTCACAGACACATTCTTATGTGTGAAATTGTTCCACTGTGTTGTCAACTGACAAGCAGTGTCGAACTTTGACAACCTGGACATCAAAATCAGTCGTCGGTCTTCATGGCCAGTAGTTTTTCTTGGACGACCCATCAGAGACAATTTGTCTCTTGATCCAGTGTTTCTATACCGAGACCAGACCCTCTGCACGGTGCTGACTAAACAATTCAATTGTATCGATATACTGACATTGCTTATATTCCGCCTCTTCAGGTTAATAACTTGCACCTATAACCGTTAGATACTTACCTGTATCTTGCCATATTGGAGGAAGACAGGAATAACATTTGCTGTACATGTACAAGACCAACAATACAATTCCATGGTATAGCGGTTTTATACTCATTAGTCACATTATAAGTAGAGCAGGCATTATAAGTACCCAAGATCTGCCTACTTTTATTACTCTGAGTTAAGGGGTGACACTTCTATTGTCCAGTGTGTGTATGTTAGTCCTAACTAACTTTTACTTCAGTCAAACATGTGGTTTAATCTCAATAATTTACTTTTTGAATTACATCCCAAGTCAAACATGAAAAAAACTGTCTTTCCGCTTGGGCTCCACCTACCGTCCACACACCCTATCCCCCAGGGGTTGTCCACACAGTGACCAAGGCAGTTTGGGGACAGCGTCTTCTGACACGCTTGACCTTGCTTACAGAAACATCCAGTTGTTGTGTTACATACCCAGCCGAAGTATCCATCACCGTCAACACAACATTGAACCTGACGCACTAAAACAAAGTATTTAGCCATTATTCACCAAAAAGTCCAGACGTTGTGTCACATAAACAGTCGCATTTTAAAATTTCAACCCGAGGAAAATGAGATCCTCTTCCTTGTTCTCAATATGACGATTTATAACAGGCATATAATTTTATATTTGACAAATAAACGATGCATGATAAGATAAGAGATGCTTCTGTGCTGTATTATTTTTATGACATTCACTTAATAAATCGGCAACAAATTATGGACATTTAGGGCTTATGTTGTGTGTCCCGAAAGTTGGAGAGTGAATAAGCAGTATCTTTGCTTTTCTCCAGCTAAGAAAAGTATACTCTTATACATGTAACATTAGAGGCCGACATGTTAATTTTACCATAACTTAGGAATAACGTTTAGAAAATGTTATCCAGGAAAGTTTTTAATGTTTTGGAAAGTGTTACAGAATAAATATTAGAGAATAGGTTTATTTTTATATAGGGTCATATGGACCATAGCTCAAAATTGTACAATGTATGTGTCTATTTGGAGATATAAAATTCTCTTACATAAATCATGAAAGGTTGCAGTTGGAGCCTTGTATGGGTAGGATCAGACAATTCTACGTCACTCACTCACCTTCATTCCTGTGTTAGCTGAACTTGCAAACCACTTTCTTAAAATGTATTTCTTACAGCGGAGTTAAACAAAAACAACAGTTTATCATAAACACCAAACAAGTATCAAGATAACTTAAAATCGCCTGTTTAATCATTTTGATAAATTCTATTATAGTATTGATGTCCATATTAAACCTTCCCCGATAGTAATGAACAGTAGATTATAGTGATTTATCCGGTATCATAGTTTAATTAAGGTTTCGTCCGGTGTCTGTTGTTTTAGTCCGAAGGTTCTAAAATCCGCGTCGCTCTAGTTGCCGACTAATCCCAGTCCAGTTTTGTAATTAGACGCTAGTTGTAGATTAAACAGCGAACGACGCAGCCTTGCGGCCCAACGTTGGGCTATCAGCAATTGACGACCTCGTCCGTGTCGATCAGTGCTTTGCTGGGTGAATATAACAGACACATATCCTTATATTTTATTAACATTGTGGGGACTTTAGGTATGTCCAAAATACGAGTTTGGCGACTGGGTTGTCTAAAGTGCTGACGCAGTCATATGCGATCCTTAAAGTTGTGCATATAATATATTAGAGAGATTCGGCAGGACGTTAAACGTGTACGTGTACGTGTGACGTAGTAGGTAGTTACCTTCTACGTCACGACTTTTGACATACAGCCTCACGTACGATCTCTTCTTGCGTGCGTTCTGAACGTGAAGGAGGCTGTTTACACGTAAGTGAAGAACGTGAGTTATTAACTGCTCTTTAAGTGTAGAAAAATCATTATTTTTTTATATCATTTTGATTATCATAGCAAGATTAACCATTCAATAGATTTTTTATCTCAATAATTTTGAGTTACATGGCTAATTGAAGGAAAAACAGGCTTTTTACAGAGGTGCTCTTTGCGTTGCCAGATTCTCTTTAGAAATTCCTCTTGTGTGCCATGACCGAGACTCAATATAGCACTTGCTTTCTACAATGAAAATATCTGTGATTAAATCAAGTTGATTTTTTTCTTTTTGCTTGTTTAAAAAGATGAAATAAGTTTATTTAAATCGCTAAGCTTTCCAATTAAATAGTTTTTCTCTTCATTACAGTGTTCTATTGTCCTAAGTGCTTTCTAAAAAATGGAAGAAGAAAAAAATTAAAGAAAATAAGATTTACCCTTGCCTGCAGGAGGTTTTGGTTGTAAATCCGAAGAAACTGCATAGCTTTCAGTAATTGTATTGTTGAATTGTTGAAATTGTATTGTTGAAAGTTGTTACAGAAAATAAATGAATAGGCCTACTTATTTTTGTTTTGTGCCAAGAGCTAAAAATATGCTCATATTTCTTTTCTTTTTTTTATTATTATATATTATATTAAAAGTTTCATTCCTCAATAGTGTTAAAGAGAATTGACTCTGTATTGTAGATAAAATATATATATATATCAACCATATGCAATTAATAGCATTCTGTACTCTTATATTATTCTTTACTGTTGAAAGCTGCTACGGAAAATAAAATAATGCTCTTATTTTTGTTTTGTGCAAAAAGTTCCAAAAATGGCCCATATTTCTTAGTTTTTTTTCAGTTTTGTACATAATGTTTAAGTTTTCATTAATATTGTTACAGAGAATTACCTGTAAATTGTTAATAAAAAATATCAACCATATAAAATTATTAGCATTTTTATTTACTTATCTATCAAGTTTGTGTCATTTACTAGTATCGCACACTCTAACAAACCACAGCTATCTATGTTGTTTTGCGACTGCACCGAACCCACGTTCACGTAGAGCCGAAGCGAAAAGTGGGTCACTGCTTGTACGGGAACGTGAACGTCATGACTCGTACGTACACGTACACGTTTACTCTCTATTTTTTTTTTTTTTTTTTTTTTTTTTTGTCGCTCACAGCACCAACTCACATTTCCCCATTCACCTAGTTTATAAAGCAATAAATAGATTATGGCTACCATGGCCCATGGGAGCCTACGCGCGCGTCTTTTAGACGCCTCTTTACATGCGAAAACGACGAGGTCTATGCCGCGTTCGTCTTTTATTACAGAGCTTTTAGAGCCGAAAATGACATGGCTGTGTCGGTTTCGCCACTTACTGAACTTCATAGATGCGAGGTTGACACGACCCATTTCGCGTTCGTCTCTTACTGTGGATTTTTGAGCTTCAAATGGCTATGTTATAAAACTCGAAATTCATATAATCATGTCTTGTTCGACATTAGGTATTGTTCCTCGTTACCAAAAATATATAGATTTCCATATTGAGAATGCATGTTCTACTCTACTCCCCCTCTCCTGATTTCCTGTCTTGGGCTAAGAAATCAAGTTCTACAAAAACTATTTAACAAAAAGACTATTTAAGTTACTCCGTCCTGTGAGGTCCTAGTTCCAACTCAGTCCACATAATTATTGAGACCCAGGCTTGCCCTAACAAAATCTTACCAACCCAAGATAACTAGCATTAGAATAAGTGTGTTGGAAAATTAAACGAAAGAAGATGTTCTATTATAAGTTCCCGAAAGATACTTGTCGGGCTATTATTTTTAATTAAATGCGTTCTAATAACAAATGTTACTCGAATGAGAAAATCCGACAAACAAAGTGAATACTAAGATAAGAATTATTGACACTGAGTTGTTGTTTAGTGATGACGATGGAATGGGAACGCTGCATAGTCTATAGATTTTATAATTGTGCAGTTGGAACTTGATAAATAAAACTCGATTACCTGAAAAAATGATGATCCAAATAATCAGGAAGTAGTGCATCGCTCAGCGTTTACAGCGCCCTGTAAAACACGTCCTGTGTTAACAATATGCTGTAAAGAATGCGATAAGGTACGCCAAGGTTAAGGTTTTGTCGAGGTAGCTGTTATCTTGAAAATGTAAACACTGCAAAATTTGATAGGTGACTTCGGCACCAGTTACTGGAAAATAGCGTCACCATGCATCTGTATAATAGTGCCTACATGTTAATTATTCACTTGTAAACAATCTATAACAATTCATTTTATGACGATGTACGTGTTTATTAAAACATGAATGTTATGTGACACGTGTTATTTAGTTAAAAAGAATGAATTGCACGAATACTAATATATTATTCTTATTTTGTTGTGTTCAATAAATGCTTTAACCATCGTTATCCTAGTACCAAATTGTAATCGTCATGCGCTGGCAATCTTTAACTGGATGCATATCTTTATAACTCGGGTAGATAATTAATTTCTGCATTTTATTTCCTTGACATACTGTGCCAATCAATAAGTGGACATGATCGAGGGATTTATTATACACGTTCCCTATCACAAGGTAACGAGATAGGTAACAAGTCACAGTGCTTGATCTGGAATTTCTCTTACATGAACATTTGTATTTTCTTGTTTTCCATTTTCTATTCGTGCTTATCTTGTTATGCTAAAGAATGAGTCATTGCGCAAAGCAAACAGGCCTACCCAACTACCAGACTCGGCACCTAAGGATCCTGAATTAACCGGTATATCGGACCACGCTACCCGTTTTCAAGGTGTCTGTCAGAGCGCATTTCGGAGTATCATACCCCAGAACAAATTTTGTAGCACGACTGCGGGCTCATCCACGCTCGGCTGAACAACCTGAAACTGTACTCTTACTTAAGAGTACTCTATTTTATTGTCTCTATGGGGGTATATGGGGACTTTACGACATTCGGTTTGAATGTTTTAACCACTTTTGATAGGGCTTTTTTTGCATTGTATTAGATTAATGTGGCAGTCTAAGGTTCATCTAGGTGGCTTTCAAATATATGCGCCCGGTTTTAAAATCATATAGCGATTTTACGACAATCGTTTACTATCCAACCAAAGTGACAGCCGAGCATGCCAGGGCTCATCCTGTCGGTGTTCTGGCTGATACTCCGAAATGCGATCTGACACACACCTTGAAAACGGGTAGTGTGGTCCGATATACCGGTTAATTCAGGATCCTTAGGTGCCGAGTCTGGTAGTTGGGTAGGCCTGGCAAACACCGTTTCATTTCAGTCCATTCAAGTTGATAAAGTAAAGTTGATTTATTCCTTGCTTTCTCCAATCATAAAAGTCTCGTAACGACAGTAAAAATGTACTTTACTGGTGAACTACAAATAATGTATAACTTAAATCACCGAAAAATATACCATGGTAAAAGGCGCATTTACAAAATGACTTAAGTATCCCCAATGCCTGAGCACCCAAAGCAATGTTTTTATTATGTTAGATAAGCCCTCATTGTGCATTTTCTTTCTCTTCAAATAACAATCGGGTATCTCTACTATCACAATCTAAATTTCCAAACCGTAGACAGATATCCAGTTTGGAGTAAATTCAAGGAGATAACCGTGATATCATAAGTCTGTCTTTTAAAACGCGTTAATCTGTAAATTTTTTCTACACGCATTCGTTTGCAAGCATATTGTTGGCTTTCAAATTAATACATACCGCAGCAAAATACACATAACAAAAAAATGAGATGCCAAAATGCCCCCATTTTCATAATAACCCCCGTATTAATTAATTTATATTTCTAATTGAGGTACATGTAACACGGAGAGACAGAAGTAGAGGGTACTGAAGCGTTTTACTTTCAAAATATAACGTCATAAGCTTAAGCATATATGTTTGTAATTCACGTGAGAAATAAAAGCGATTCTTCGCTAGGGATGGCCATCTTAGAAGAGTCAAATATGAATGTTTGGTGAGTTAAGAATGAAACGTTTTTTTCTTGAGATTTTAGTCTCAGTGTAAGCGATAAACTGATACGTACATGTATATGGTTTATAATTATGGACA
Source organism: Lingula anatina (assembly GCF_001039355.2). Next base: position 175,755 of record NW_019775649.1, on the reverse strand, counting down.
TATTTCTCTCCCAGCTACCAATATTAATTCGTTTCTGTTATCATATGGACATGGTCAAATTTAAATGAGTCAAAGAGGGTTACTAAGGTAACCGATTTTAAACAGTATCAATGTATAAGGCGATTGCTGATATATTTCATTTCTGTTAATCCACCAGTTTATTGTCAAAATGTTTCTGTACGTAGCTCAGAATTAAACATCTATTTTATTAGATACAGTATAAATAATCTATTTTGTGTGTAGTTTTTCCAATGGCTTAGAAATATGTTTAATGATAGGTCTGCAAGTCCATTCTTGATACTTCAAAGAAAGAATCCAACAAACTACTGCATTAATTTACGTATTACCGACATGAAACACACGATGGCTGTATGATATGCATTAACTTTTGTTTATCAAGAAAAATACCTCGACAAATGTAAGTTCTTCTCAAACAATTTTCAACATATGTTATTGAATCATCAACATCATCATCATCATCATCATCATCGTCATCCTTCGTCCTTGGGCGGAATGGGAGCAGCAGCAGCAACACGTTTAGACCTGAGTTGTTTCTCTCTCATTATTTAAATGACCTAATTTGTTTGCAGACCAGTATCAATCATGGTGGTATGCTACATTTGGTCTGCCTCTGTTACATGTAGCCTCCCTCCAGTTGGTGTCCAAAGTACGAGACTGGTTGGTCTAAAGTGCGGACACAGTGCCTCAGCAAACTGCAGCCTTCTTTTCCTGATTACAGATGATAACGGTGGTAGTGGTCTGTACCCTTCTGTGTTTGGAACATGGTCTGTCCAGCTAATATCCAACATTCTTCTTCATAGCTGTGTATAACAGACATCTATGCTGCTTTCTAACTTCTCATTTATGGTCCAACTTAAAAGAAGGATCATTTTCGAATTTCCTAAATTCTACTTTAAGTTTTCACCTGATTTGACGAAAATACCCTCAAATGAGGTTTAACGGCTGAACCATAAATACTATCTATACATTTCAAGGTCATACCTTTGCTTGTAGAAACAAGAGAAAATGGAACAATATAGGGGCCTACTACTTGATATAACCTTTTTATCAGCGAACAAGCTGAATAGGAGACATTTATTTGATATTATGTCATGATTTTTAATATGATTTTTACTGTAAAAGACATGATGACACAAACTATATTTATAAGTGACTAGCCTCCTGATCCAATGAAGTGGCTTAAAGTATATACGCCAGCCAAGTGAGACTAATTCGTCTTGCACGATCGTCGCTTTTGATAGTGTGACGTGACAAGAACAGTATTAGCTATTTTGAACACGTTTCCACCCCCAGAGCCATTTAGTTGCGTGGCTACATGTGTCAAGTAAAACACTCTGAAGCCAATCCTCAAACATGATATACATGTACAAAGTACGCACTGCTTTACCCATGTTAGTTGGCAAATTTGTAAAATGGTGGGTGAAGTTATGATGTGAAAGGCCGTATCCATCCATACGTGTGATGGCGATGACTGTTTGAGATTTTGGTCATATGAAAAATATCATGCAAAAAATAATACGTATGAAATCATTTCGAGAGCTTTGTTTGTTTCAAAGTACTTTCATATGTGGAACAGACCAACAGCGTTCGTTAATTAACGCCATTAATGGATGCAGTATAATAAAAAGGCCAAGAGCGTTCGTAAATTAGTCACAATTACAAGCACAATAGATTTACGCGAACCAATTACAGCCCTTATTAGCGTACATCTTAAAGCAAGGCCCCCGATAACATACATCACGCAAAAGGCACTGTTTCTCTCCTTCTGTCAATGTTTACAAAAATAAGATGACGTTTAGCACAAAATAAATATATTTAAATTATACATAACAATAATACATAAACTGTACATTTTTATATCCTTTAAAGTCAAAATTTATACAAATTCATGCTAGGCATGGTCTACATGGTAGACTGAAACGCTCCAAAGTAGTAGCCTATAGGATTATAAAATCAGCTGGAAAAAACAACTGGAGGGTCCATAAAAAAGATTGTCTGATAATAGTACCAGTCCGGAAAATTACATGTACTTCCAAGATATAGGCTATATATATATATACACACAAAACGTGCAGAGTCTGAATCGCCAAGCGAAAGGCATAATGCTAATGTCGATGTGGTCATATCACGCAGACGAATCCAAAATGTTAACACGAGCAGCAGACCTATCGTTCACTGCATTGCTGCTATTGCGTCTTAGCAACATCACCTGCGACACTTCAAACATAGACGCAGTTTCTGACGACCTGTTCTCCACCGGGCAGCAACAACAACAACATAATCTGCAAACATCCGCCGCAAACGTTGCCCAGTACATGAGACCTAACACGACTAGTGAGCAATATGGGAATATCGACAAGAGAAAATATACTGCTGGCTGGATAAATATTCCCATTCCAAAAAGTATGTTTGTTATTACATGCGGAAACTGTGACATGAAGTTGAGTAGGGCAGACGTGGCGAATACCCTGACGATTTTGGAATCGAATGTAGTGATCTCTGAACCAGGCTGTGTGGGCTCAGATCGTCTGCAGAGAATTCTCAAATAGCAGTAAAAGATAACACAGTGCGGAATCACCATGGTAAAAATGGACTGGTATCCAATGAAGCCCTTAATGTTTTTGTTCACATCCGTATAATCTAGGCTGCAGTGGCTGTTTTCTGTAATGAAAACGATTCGGAATGTCAAAGTAGTCAAGACAGACTCGGAAAAACACAATTACAAATGGCTTTACACTGGATAAAGGAATAAACTTGAAAACTTTCATACAAAAGATAAAAACACGACTACCCTAAATACAAAAATGCACAAATTCAATCGCAGATTGTCTTAAAGTGCATAATGTCTTAGCAAAATTGCCTCATCTGTTACAAGTAAGTCGACATGCCATCATTATCTAAATGTTAGAATAAAAATGCACTTTTAGGTCTTCATACCTTGATACACCAGTGGCACCTGTCGGTATTTTTCTACTTCCGCTTGGGACATGAAGGTTCCAAAATGGAGTCTTTGAACTTGCAATAAGTTAAGAGTGTAGTTATCATTAACTATGTTTCCAAGAGTTTCGCCGAGCGTGTGTTCTTTTTGCTCTTTCCACAATTTAGAAAGAGCGGCATAGTTGTAAGCACGCAGTGTAAACTGGATTGCTGTTGGGGAGATTACTATTTCCCTAACTTGAACCTCTCTTGAAACACTGAAGAAATTTCGGATGTTTTGTTTAGTTCGAACAGCGGCTGAGCCTGTGATGTTGTTGTCTTCATTGTGAAGAAACCCATAGAACTTGAGCGCAGTCGCCTGCATCTGGCTGATATCCAACTGTGTTTCATTTGTGATGTTTATCACAGCTAGGTGCATGTGTATTTTTCCTGAAATTGAAAAAAGAGGGCCTAATACTAATCTCTATCTTGCGTGGCATTGTTTAAGTGAAAGCAGATACGTACTCTCTGTTCAGTCCTCGCTAGCCATGATTGACATGAACTTGGCCTGCAATATTCCATTTCGATAATAGGGGCCGTTCAGTTCCGGCGTATCAACATTAAATTAGTATAATTAGTATTATCACACTTAACTTACAAAACTGGTTATTCTGTGTAGATTTTCTGGTGGAGCAAACTTCAGGCAGAAGAACTAGCAATTTCATTTTCCAACCTACAGCCGTTTTTTCCACTGAGCCATGTTTCGCAAATTCTTTAGAAGTCGAAAGTAGAGGTACAGTTGACTCTACTACGGCATCGATATATCATCAGTAAACCAAAATAACAGGTAGTCTTATTAATAATAACAATTTCTTACTTCTTTTGTGCGACAGGGCCAATATCTTTATTTAGGCTTACTTTCCCTGATTGTACTTGTGTTAATATTTTGATCTTTGCTTTGAGGTGAAAAAAACTAAACCCGTTTCCCATTTCTAATTTTTTAGAGGCGAAATTCAATAGTCTCCGTCTCCACCACGAGACTGACTCAAAAACTAAAAACTTTGAACCCCCGGCCAGGATTAAGGTGGCAATTCTGTGAGCAGCTTTGGTTATGGTATACCTTAGTGATTAAGGGAAATGTGTTGAATTTCTAGGATAATTAAATGTTTACTATGAAAAGTCTCACGCTCACTGTGAGCTTATAATTAATCAGATAGCAGAAACAGGTGTCACAGGGAAGATGATCTGTTTGCCATGTGAACGGAACCTTCAACTAACCAATCGTGATTTGAGAGCTTTCTTATCAATTACAAAATTCTAGATTTTTATTGCTTCCAACACAAACTTACCCCTAAGGAAGGTATATTCTCCAAATCCGTAGATAGGCCCGGCAAAAATGGGAAGAATGAGTAGAATGACCCCTCCTATCATTATCTTCAGATTTGTAGGCGTAAAAAGCGATGGATAATCCACTGGCTTCATAAACTTGGTAAATCTGGAAGGCAATATTGCATTCGTAAGGCACGCCATTGACATTTACGCAAAGAATATTTCATCTTACGTAATGACTTTTGAATGGAAAGCTTAATACGATGCTATGGTTATATTATTACCTAGGAATTTCAGATATAGTTTAACCTAAATCCGGGGAAAGTTTGCTTGACATCATATACGTGAACTTTTATAGATTTGGTTGAAGTCTGGAACTATTTCTGGACTGCCGTTTCTTGTCGCTATGGAATGATATTCTAATTATCTTCTTTATACATCCTGTATAGATATGTTCATGTAGGTCATCCAGTTACGCGTGTAACATAATGATTATCCAACTTCCGTGTTCTGTTAGTACTGGGGTACTGGTTTTTAAGTTGTCCATTTTTTTTCAATTTTCTTTATATCATGAAAGAAAGAATCTATAACATGGTGCTGGCTAACGTCGTTATTTTCATAAGGACTCTGACCTTGAATGGAAAAAGGTATATAAGATACCGGATGGAACACTTTCTACGGAATTCAAGGATATTCAAGAAACTCGTTGTTTACAGTAAAGAACTGAGCAGGAAAGAACTGAGCAGGAAGATAAGACCAGTTATTAAAGACGGTTTTAATAAACAACACAGTAGGAGGTGAATGCATAATTAACTTAATCTAAGCGTGATGCCACGATGTTCTGAGAATGATATCCAACATGTCTTCGTGTCTACTGCAAGGCCTACTGGGTTGAATAATTGTCATTAATAGTGTCTTACAAAAAGTGTAACTGACAGGGTGCCACAGCTGTGTACTATTGTGTTAAGCAACACAGTGAACAATTTGCAGTCACATTGTTCCAAACATAATCTGTAACGTTCTTTAACCTTGATAATTTACACCTGCCCCTGCAATGTTTTTCTTAACAAAACATAAATGTTTTGTTGCTTCTAAAAGAATCATTAAACGTTTTAAAGTTGAAAAAAATCAAAACAAAAACCAACATTTTATGACATGACAGCAGAACAAGGTTAAAATAGATAGATAGATAGATACATGTAGATAGATTGAATAATCGAGGTGAAAATGATGTTCTTTAAAATCGCCACATAATGGTGCGCAGTATCACGTTATAAGATTCATGCCGTCTTATTCATTCTGCTGATTCATGAAACATCGTCTCAGTCATATATTTTTTAAAAACTTTCTCCAAATGATCTGGAACTAACAATGCTCGGTAGTAGGTAGCACATTAATATACACACACATGCGCATGTATAGATTATTTACTGATGTCTTTTGAATTAATTCTTTTAATCAGAGAAGGGACCCCCTGTAATGGGGCTCGGTCAATGACCGATTGTGATTTCTAATTACTGTTGACAGCATTCTTAGGACACCAATTATTTCAGTTAACTTCAGTCTATCAAATCAGGACGTCACGCTGGCCATAACTTTTTTCTCTACGGTAAAAATTTATGTAGATCAGACGTCACTCAGCAGTCCACTACGTGCATTATTGTCTTTTGAATGACAACGGAATTAGGTACAATTAGTAGACGTTTCCTTTATAAAGATCTGACTGGTAGGCTGGTCGCAATTGGTAGTTTTGGAGAAATGTCGGAAAAAGACGCCAACATTTTCACAGCGTCCAGGTGAACGCGTTTGTGTAGATAAGTTTGCATATTTTGCCTATCAGGAATGTTTTGCAACGTACAAAAACTGTATTGTATATATGGGTGGTCCTACCTTTCAACGGCAGCAATCATAGTCATCATTGTAACACCGGCCAACAGCATACTTCCTATATACCCAATGAACTGACACAGACCACTGCTAAAGACATAGCTGCCTGGAAGACAAACACATTAAGCATTTAGGGGAAAACGTCTTTCTGTGGTCTAAACATAAATAAAATGAACGTTCTAGTAATTTACAGTCATGTTATGCGCTCTTTGATCACTGCGGGGGCAACGAGAGAAACAAGGAGTATCAACAGGGCACTGACGCCTCAGGCGCAAACGAAGGTCTTCGCCATCTGTTATGCATATAACATCACGGATGTCATTGGTGTTTAGCACGCTCTGCTGTGTTCAGATATATACATTTGCAACAAATCATCATCCTGTCCGTTTTTAAAAGTGGAATTCCACACATCTTTATAAGCGTAAAGAAGAGTCTACTTTGATATTTGAGTGTCGTTTATCTAGAATTTTTACGTTAATAAATATTTTGTAAACTTAATTATTTCACTTTTCTTTCAAGGCACTAATGTCTTTTCTGTACATGTAAGAAACTCGCAAGCTCTGCTAATGAATTAACCTCACCCAAAGAAAAAAATATGTACTGCATATTGCCAACTACAGCATTTCGGCTAATCGAAGTAAAAAAAAAAGACTGCTCACTATCTACATAAAATGGTGATTTTGGATATGGAATTTCATAGAATGTTGGTAATTAAGATGACTGTCGAACAATAAAATTGTCGAATTGTCGAGGTAATTTTACTAGTAGATTCTTTCTAGATGATAAATTACTGGTCCTACTATAAAATTACCAAATCTAAAAAGTTCGTTATTCAAACCGAATCGTTGAAACAGTGAAAGCAATTTATAAAAGGTGGTTCAAGGGTATACTGTATACGATCTCTAATGTTTGAAAGCTAATAAAGCAAGAGTAAGCTCTGAAAACAAACTGTGAAGAACAAAGTTCAATTTCGTCAATACAGGCCAAGATAAGACGGGCTGACACCTGTGTAATACGCTGATTTTCTATGAACTGTTAGTGTGTTATCTTATAGACCATTAAGGTGGCAAAGATTGAGAAGCGAGACAGCTCATCGTTCACTTAACGAGGCTCTATTCTAAGACCCCGGTTGCAGCTGCAGGCCATTGTATACAAATTGTCTCAAAAGGCATATAAAACAGCCACATAAAGCCTTACAATACTTGTTCTAATCAGTTTTATATTACTAAACAGAAATATACAAGATCGGGGAAATTGATCGTCGTACTGCAATTTATACATAATAAAAGTTTGACAATACCAAATATCAGAAAGTGGTCATTTCAGCTGTATTTAGTTTGCCACTTTCAACTGAATGATAAAATATCGCTAAAGGCTTCGAAGGTACATTACATAAATAACGTAAAATGTAAACTAGCAGATTACGAACGCAAACAGGATGAAAAGTCTGTAGGTAAAGTCCTACAAGACTGAAAGTTATTTTTCTCTCGCTTGATTGCTTACTTCCAGTGAACGGCAGCTCATTTTATACTATGTGAACCTTAGGATTCCGTCCGCGTGTAAAACTGAACGCAGACTGTTATCCGTTATGAACAGCGCCAGACGTATATGGCACCAATTCTTTTACGTTTTATAGCCTATTATATCAGTAAGCATTGTGTTAGAACAATTGGCTAAAAAGCTAGTGGGACTTTTTTAAGTTTTGAAAAATCTAATTCGAGTTAACTTTGATCGACTATAAAACATTAACGCCATACCTTTTATAGTTGACACCATTAGTGATCCAATATTGATAACGCCGGTGGCTGTGTTGATCACTGCCATACATAAAACCAAATGGGACACAATTGGGTTCCGAGTTCCTCCTGTTTGTGACATCCATCTGATCTTCAGAATAAGCCCCACATTGACGCATATCACGGCAGTAAGAACGACTCCCAGGGATGAGCCCTTGGCGACCACCGCAGCCAAGCTAGGTCCAACTGTTTCTTCCAACACCTCTCCGCTCATGATACTGCCTTAGTGGCGCCAACCTGAAACACGAGGCATTATTATATTATGTATATCACCTTGGTGACGCATGAACAGCAGCGACATCTGGGATAATAAAACAGTGTCAGTTAGCGTGTCTCGTTGCCGTCCGGTATGCCGGATAACAAGATCAATTTCTTCTTATATTTTAAAAGATACACCGATTTTTATTTTTATTCTTTATTTGATGTGCGCTTATTCTCACGAACGAAAGTCAAAGTATGTACATTAAAGTAATCAAAATAATGTCATAAGATCGTGTGCATATTCATAAAATGTTTTAGATGCCAACGTAATACAATTGGCCCGCGGCAAGTGCACAGCTTGAAGGATTGTATTGTGACCGGGAATATCCACTCGGAGGTTTCAACCATTTGCCCAATATTGGTTGATTTCGTATTTGATGTCAATCTATATCAATTGGTTCTACTATACATCTTTCGTAATATACTTCAGAGACTCAATGGTTCACATTTACAATAAATTCCCAAGACAGTGTGGGTAACTTTGCATCAAATGAAATACTGATATAACCCAGTATTGTCGTCAATGGTATAAACTCCCTTCCAGGGATCAAAAAAATTTTAAAGCAAATATCTACAAAACTTGCCTGCTTCTGGTGTTATTAATAGATGGGTTAGGTGATGTTGAACATTAAGAAAGGTGTCAATTTTACAACTTAAGTACCTTAAACTTTAAAAAGTATATTTCTCTCGGAGAATTTTTCCCTTGTATATTGGCGTTTCTTTACGTAAATTGCCTCCAAACGTTTTCATCCAGAAGAGTTAAAAGGACCAGCGTAATCATTGGTTATTGTATTAAAAGGCCACATATCGTGTCAGATAATGCAAAATATTTAAAAACCGCGAAATGTATTAGCTAAGAATGACAGCTTTTAATAATGAGCAAACGCAAAATACTGCCCACAATAGTGTTAGCGTAATTTGATGATTTCCTTTTCAATCAATTTACCACCTTCTATCAGCATATCGTTGCAGTTTCGTTCATCATTATTTCGATTTGTGGACTTGCAAATCTGGATTTCAGAATCTTATTCATCCATCACGTGTTAAGTCATGCACACGCTCTTTTTTCCCTTTACAGTAAAATTTGAATTGCGTATTTTCTAGCATTTTGTTTTCAAACACGCTATATGCAGTTATTCTATATTCAAAACAGCACCCGGCGAAATAGTTTCATACGTCCAATCTCTACACAAGATGATGATGCTGAGGCATTGTTTGGACTTGCTTCCATGATGTATTTAAAAAATGAACATAATAAACATACGCACTATTAAATGTAATGAATGTAATGAAGAAAATGTCCCAATTCTTAACAAATACCTTAATTTTCGCTTAGGATTATTTTAATGACAACAGTAAACTAAACAGACTAAAAAGGCAACTTTGCCTTGACTTTAATTTAAGTAATTTAATTCCACAGTTTATCCTTTTTATGGGGTTGCTTGACGTTTTCATTAAATATTCCGTTCCAAGTGTACTGGAATAATTAGCGACAGGCGGATTATCATCATCTATAAAGCAGCAATTATACAAAAGTCTTTGGCGTTAAATTGTCAGATTGCATATTTTAGATAACAGTGATTAACCTATGAAAACCTGAATATCAAAATCAAAACAATTACATCACCACTGTCTGTTCTACATCGACTTCAATGCTTTTCCACGAAAATTCACCTTCTATTCATATATTGCATTAAAACATCATATCCTTGAAAACCCTTGTGCCATATGGTTGGGTTACATAAACCTGCTGTATCGCAGTAGACAATATTACAAGCAGCTGAAACACACTACACCATGATCTTCATGACAGATGGTGTAGTACGTCCCACTTGAGTTTCCTTTGTAATCTAATCTAGGGATTTAAAATAATGTGAGACAGGGACTCTATTTTGGTATTTAAGAGCTCGAATAATCATGCTGTAATACTTCTATTTTGGTTTTTTTATCTTTACGGTGGTGCTGGTCTGTTACTGTAAAAATGTAATTAGAACCTCTAGAGCTTGATCATTCGTGTTAGGTATTAACGTATTATTCTTCCAAAAGTAACCAATACGTTGGCGTTAAGATTATAGTTCTTTGTACTTGACCTTACACAACCTGTAAGATTCCCGAGAATTCAACTTATGCTCCGGTTTTAGGTAGCTCAAGTAAATGAAAGGATATTGAGTTGTCTTGTCGTTAACCAATACAAAGCCAAGGAAACCGATTTCCGGTGCTGGTGTGCAAAGTAGTCGCCTACCAAAAGCCCAAGGCACGATCAGACGTGACTTATCACAGTCGCAGGATAAACAGAAAACTGCATTCTGAACACGCAATTTTTTTAATATCCTGGCTTTTTTCAGCAGCATGTCTATTTTAGTTATTGTGCTCCAAATGCTTGATCCATTCATTTGTCTGGAAAGATACCCGGGTTAATAAATATATGAATTTGAAAAATGAGTTTGCATGATATATTTGACTTCCCATTGTCCATTAAGTATATAAAGTACATTGCATTGACGCATGTACATAGCAGCGTCGACATGACTTTTACTTTTCCATGCAAATTAAGACTCTCCTTTTGATAACAACCGAGACAAAGTACGTTGTAAAGATGTAATATAATTAGTTTTATTCCATTTCATTGATTACTTATTCACGCCAACAAATCTAACTCAAGATACAGAAACTAGCTTCACGAAAAGGATCATATGTAATCTTTTATCTCTCACATCAGTTACAGTAAGCCTGTGTGCTATGAATGATAAACGGTTCCATTGCCTATATCTATCCCTCAATAGAATAGATAACGACAGCCCATTATTGTTTCCTGATAAAGCTGCTGATTGAATCCCTTAGTGACTGTGGAACCGATATTCCTATATGCTGACATCAAATTTCTGCAAATGTGGATGGTATATAAAAAACAACATATTTTATATAACCCAACTTATAGCACTGAAAAACACGGATGCAATTATCTGTGCAAAACGCAAATGCCGAGTCCGCTGTAAATTGTTCGACAAGACATACATGCGTATGTGTAAAACGCTAAATGATGCAAATAAAAAGAAAAGATCCCTTTACTTAAAGTAAAATCACATTTAAAGCCCAGGAAAAACATGTTAAAATCAAAGCAGTTGCCAGCGTACATTACAGTGGTGTACAATGACTGTCCTCTTTAAATATCTATATCTATGGTCATCAAATTATTTCCGCTAAACGCAATTCGAAGACCATCTTGACAGATTGCCAGGATGTTAAGGAACGCAATACACACTGCAATTAACCACTTAAAGGAACACACTCTAACTGCACATGTTTCACGGTATAAGTTTAGCTATCTCAGGTTAGAAAAAATCTGATTTTAACACATACCCCTAGAGTCGCACGCGGTCAAACGGTGATACAAATGACATAAGGCTCTTCTCTTTGCAACCCCACAAATGAAATTATGTGCGCTATTTGTTTGGATATTTATTATTTATGCTTTAACATGTTCTTTTACTATAGGACCTTTCAATAAAAGCGGTCGCTATCGGCCAAATTTCGAACACCATATTCGTGTTTGTCCTTTACTTATACATTCGCTTGGGTTAATGAGGAGACATAAAGGCTCTTTCCCATTGAAACTATCGCTCTACGTAGATCTGGTGATTATACGAGTACGTTGGAAACAAGAAGAGGAGTGTTAGCCTGATTGCATTCAGCGAGAGTCCCATCGGAGTTGGATCCATGCACGTAGAACGATTGTTTCATTGGGAACGAGCCCATAGTAAGCAATTCCTCGACCGCTAAACCACAGATACTGGATTCTTCAAGGACGGTAGACTATCAGGTCAAGATCTAAAAGATCCTGTGGCTTTTGCGGTAATGTTGGTGAGCGTGCTCAATGAAATATAGGGAGATGTTCATCACTGTTTTTCTGTTTTTCTTTTCTTTATAGAAATGTTTGTTTCTCTATCTTACCACTGAATAACAGTCAATATGTCACCAAATATCTGCTATTATAGCAATTTAGGATTCTTAGACGTTTTGAATTATTAGCTTTAAGCAAATTTAAGGCAGAGAAAGAGAACAAAATTAACTACCTTACATCAATTGAAACGTTATTGCATATTTAGAGAATGAAAGGAAACCATTTACTGATATCAGCCAATAAAAGACGCATTGGTACTTTTGCCAGTAGCCAGATATCGTTATCTTCCGGCCAAGATGTTTTTCCATAATCGGCCTCGTTTCCGGTATGTAATTACCCTACCGACAATATAATGGGATTTTTCCCATAGAACTACATATACAGATCTGCTAGCATAATAGTCACCGGGGAATGTGATGCTCCAGCGCCTTTAAACATTTAATTAACTAAAGACGGGTTTTAAGGTTTTCCTTCCGTCTTGCTACTGATTGCCAAAGCGGATCAGACTTAACTGAGGTTATTGATTATCGCGGCACAGGAATGTCCCCTAGATAGACATTGATTCTGAACACGTACAGGAAAATAGCCACATCCTACAGAAACAATAAAGATACACGACCTGGCCCAAATGTGTCTGATCAGCACGTTAAGTATGCAGATCACAGTCTGAAGGAAATAATCTTTCATTTCGTTAACGGGTTGGAAAAATTAGGAGCTTTTTGAATCAATAGTGTCAGTTTTCCTTTTACAGATTGTTCACACTGCTAATTTGCGAAATATGTTTTATTTGGTCAAATCGAATCGATTAGGTTTCCACACAGAATTTCTATTACCTCATCACATGTGATCCCAACAGTGAGAGATGCGATTTGACATTATCTTGTCTTTCTCGAAATGAAATAATCCAACAGGCAGAGTATGGGTGTATCAACAATTTACTGGCATTAAGTGAAATATAGAAAAGAAACATTTTAATCTTGTGTATTTCCACATGGTAAATGACATTGATAGCGTCTTTAACGATGGGATTTTTAAACAGAGCGGTCACATTATTATAATCTTATAATCGACTCCTTGCATGTAACTAACAGATATTTGAAAATTCTTGGGAAAGATCAAATGATTAAGTGTCTGGCTCGAACTAGATTTGGGCTCACAGCAACGCTTCATCCATATCCATATTTTAATATTCATAACTTGTATCCCTGATTAGTTAGTATTTGGTTGGCTTCTGTTGGAAGTGGAGGACTAATTACTCAGCAAGAGTCAATTTACAAAGTTGCTCTTTAAGACACCTGCTCTGTCTTATGATATATATATATATATATATATATATATATATATATATATATATATCCTAATAAGTCCCTACATTGTTAAAGGCACAAACGGCAAATTTCTAGGATAAAGTGCTCCATTTACACAGATTTTGATCGCGTTTTCTATATTTTAACTTGGTGGTTAATATGTAAACTTTAACTGTTCTATTGATCAAAGATAGCAAGGTTTAATGAATTTTCTTTTGAAAAAGCCCATCAAATTTACGAAAGCAGCTCGTCTATCATGATTTTATTTTTGTTCTCTCCGATCTAATCTTTTGCCATAATATGTGCCTTTGTGCCTTTCCTCAAATGTGTATGTGTGTACTTTTTTCTTTACTTTGTTAGCAACTTGTGGACTTAAGATGATTTAAACATATCATCTTAAAGCCAATTAATGCTACAAAAGACCGCTTTATTTTGACATTCGTTCTTTTGTCTTTAAAAACTACTTATAAGCACAGCTATTTCGTCTAATAGTTAAATCATGAATAACAGAAAGGTCAAGAAAAACGCACACAGTATGTAATGGCCTGCCAGTTCATATACTGTATTTGATACAATGTACAAGAAAAAATATATTGTATTTGTAACACAAAGAAAGGGGTGTATTCAGCATACCGTTACTGGAAAGTGGTATTCAACCCTACTTATTCACTCTCAGTGATATTTTTAAACTATGGCAGTCAAAATGTTAGCAGGAAAGACTATATTCTTTCTAAACTGTCAACATTACAAACCTGTATCTGTGCGAGCTCAGCGTGGCAAGCCTCTTTAGTGGAGTTTGTTAGTCGCTGCTGTCTCTCTTTTACCGAGTAGTTTTTGCCATAGTGTATCCTCTTAGAGCCGTATGTTTGTTACGTCTCCTTGTTCGAAAAGGTAAACATTGACAGACCTGGATATTTGCTTTTAGTTGAAAATGCCACAAGCTGTGCAAACTGCTCCTAATAAGGAAATGTTAATGAAATTATTCCATTAAACAAACCACGTGGTACACGTAAAACGCGCATAAGAAAAACAAGTCCCAGGAAGCTGGACTAGCTCAGTTCTTTAACTTGTTCTTTCGTTTCCTTTTGCGTTTTGTTTCCGTGTTAGAGCTACCCACGATCCATCCATTTCTTATGGAACATCGCGCTGAATTGGTGGGAACCGTGCTTCGTTCATGACATTGGTGTTTTTTGTTTTTGCTGCTAAGCCTGATGATTGAGAAATGCCGTGGGCAGAACCACCCGGTTGCCTCAGTGCCGCTGCCACTTTGCACAGGTCACGTTCTTGCACAGAGGAACCTCAGAGTGCGGCTTATATGGCACGGCCTTGTTAGCACGGCGCGCTAGGTGGTGAACACGAACAGTGATCGCAGGAATGCAAGATAAGCACCATCTGCCGTATTGGGAGCCAGTGCTCTCGCCTAGCTGAATCCTCAGCATTATGATTTGTGTCTCTGTTACAACGATTGTAAAAGAATCATTGCTGGGTTGTTCTGATAAACCTACTGAGTTAAAATGTGAGCTGTGGAAATTCCGGGCCATTACCCCAAGAATGACAGGCCAAACAGTGTAAATCCGCAGAAATTTTTATCGGCAGGAAGAGCGCCCATGGGACCTGTGTTTTTCTTCCCATATTAATTTTCTGCCCTCGAGCTGTATGAGCTGCCGGGCGTGAAAACATTGAGATTTATTGGATATTATTTTTGACCGCTTCTGCCATTTGAAGTTAACAAGAAGTAATTTGAAACATTTGTTTTGCGAAAAGACAGCCAAAAATTCGACCCCAATTTGGGTGTAGTAAATTGGGGTCGCTGTTGTGAGGTTCTTCTTTTTTCAGTAAAATTGAAGTAAAGTTAATAAAGACTTGTTTCGTGTTTCGTAGTCTGCAAAAAATGTATTTCTTGTAAGTGTGGAAGGCAATCAGTTGGAGTGAGCAGAAAGATTTTCGCTTTCTCATAATTCACATTAGAAAACAGTCCAAAGCATCTGAAAGCCCAACACGCAACACTTGAAAACAGGAGGAAAAAGACTGCGTGACGAAACCTGTAATACGGCGTTGCATGAAGAACCCATTGAAATGATACCTACTGAAATGAGACCTGATGAATGACTAATTATTGTCGTTCTTTTTGAATTATTTGTAGCAATTTAAGTATTTCTAACAGTTTCATCATTTGAAACCGTTTTTGCTTGCATTGCATCATTCAGTAGCTTACTTTGAAAAAAAAAAGACAAAAATAACTTTTTATTGGTTTCTTGTCTCATTACATGGCGTGTTGTACATTTTAACTTGTCTCTATTATATAACATAGGTTTTATTTATTTATTTATTTATTTATTTATTTATTTATTTATGTAAAACATTCAGATGAACTGTTAGTTGTAAAAAAAAAAAACATTGAATTGCGATATCACGCAAGCAGGTCTTAATGCATTGGCATCGTTATAGAAAATACGTAGTAAAAGCATGATGGTGAACACGTACGACAAAAGTTTATAAAAGAAAAGCCACAGTTTGGTTACAGTAGATTAAGATGCACATTTTTATGGAGTGCCATTTTAATTTAGGAGGACATTGATTAGAAGATCGATGGTATGTGACCACCTATCACAAAAAAAATGACCCTAATCAATAGAATATATGGACAAAAAGTGAAAACGGCAAGTTTGCATTTTTGGTCACTCAAACATGTGCCTGTCCATTAATGTTCTTTGTAAATTGTAGGCCTTCGACAATCTTTGACTGATATGCCTTATACATTGTAATGTAGCCTGCATTGTTTGACACTGCATTTGACATTTGATGGGAAATCCACTTTTACAGCTGCACACGCCTTTAGGCTTATTAATATTAGAACCCTGCACCTTCATATACTGACCCCTATTTGGAACAAAAGAACATGAACGTTTCAAGACTAAAAAAGTCGTCAAATTGACATTGGCAATCAGTGGCA
Source organism: Lingula anatina (assembly GCF_001039355.2). The sequence continues at coordinate 159,384 of NW_019775649.1, read as the reverse complement.
ATGTTACAAGTTTTCATCATGCTTCGAAATAAAAGATTCACAAGCATCTTGTTCTCATGAAAAAAGTCACCTTAGAAACACTATCGGGTAAATGCGCCATTATGGCAATATTATTGCCTTGGGCGAATCATTTGGTCTTTGGCCGATGTATTCATTGATATCAGTGCAATTAGTGTCAATACATGTCACTTGGCATATGTAAATTGGGGGTGTTTGTTAGATATTTTTTGTAATAAATCTTCCTATTTTCCTTCAAATAAACTGGGTACGTTTCAAAGCGTGTTATACGAAAGTGCAAGTAACGTACTGAATTGTTCACTTGGCTTCATCTAAAGGAAGAGTGAACAAAAGAAGGTCTAATAACAAATATTCAAATGGCATTTTGAGTTTAGAACTCGTGAAAAGGTGTAAGAAACAGAAGGTCACCAATGACGCTAGGAAGTATTGTCTAAAAAAATTAAATTCCCTTCATGGCGACTGCGATATTCCGGAAATTGCACAGTGAATCTTTGGGGACAGTCCTTTTCGGCTTTTGTCAGCAACTTTGACCTTCAATACCAATGCACAATATGGTTGATAGGACCCCTAAAATTACAGTACTTACACGACATATTGTTGCACGCGTTTCTTTATAAATCCGGTCGACGGTTAGGTAATCATAAATTGACCCACTCAATTATGTGGAGTTATTTGTTTGTATTTGTCAAATTATATAACAGATAATTATTTGTGTGGACTGAAAGGTAAAAACCACTTGTGAACAAACTGACCAAAGGTAAGACACTTCAAGTCTATTCGATGAGCTGATCACTCTCTACACATTTTGAAAGAGCTCAAAAACGCAATGAAATCTAAGAAGAAAGAGGTAACTTTTCTTTAATCAACAGCTTAAATTGAAATTGTTGTTTACTCCCAATATCTCGGTCTATTTATCTATGAACAGCATCTTCGTCAGGGAATGTGGCGATCCAGGCGAATAGCTTCTTACTGAGAGGTGGCCTATTGTAGAATATATGAGACAAACAATTTTTTAATTCTTGCTGTTTGAAGAAAAATTACTGCGCGTTATGCTTGCTGCATTACATGGCTGATGAAGATGTTTTCTGACTTACGGTGGAATCTAACGTTGGCGTGTCGTGGAGATGCCAGTGGAGACCAAGGTGAGTGAAAATCAATGTACAGTTCGAAAAAACAGGTCTTCATTTCCTGGAAGGGATCCTCAGCTGAATCGAGTGGCACGATTGTATGTTTTTCAAAAGATCTCAAATAAGACTTGAGGTGTAGTATCGTAAAAGTCACATCAGGATGATTATGTACACAGATACCAGTACTGCTATCCATCTAACTTGTGTATCATCTGTTCCACATTCCACATTAGTTGTTTTTCCTCGGGTCTCTGGTGTGTTTAATATATATATCTCTGTGACAATCAGTTATACACACAGCCAAGTGTATTTTAATACAAAAATTTTATAAAGATAAATTAATGTTCCGAAAACTAGAACAGATTAGCTGATCACCTTATAGGCAAATTAATAGATAAATTATTTCAACATACTGGAAATCGTTATTACCAAAGAGATTGTCTACATTCCAGGAAAACATCCATACTTGTTTTCCAGCGAAATAAAACAACCCCAAATCATTTGATTGCCTGGTCAATCAAACTCGTTCACAACAAGTATAATCATCTCCTTTTTTTTTTTTTTTTTTTTTTTTGTTTTGTTACCACAAACAGCATTTTAATACTGCATCAATCTGATTTTGTTTCTATGTCCCATGACATAAAAAAGAAATACATAATCATGAAAAATACAGTAATTTGCGCCCTCAAGGAGAGGAAGATTCAGGTGTATTTAACGTATGAAGCAAAACCCTTGGGTCTAGAAGAAGTTGCCATTAAAAGATATAAAAAGTTACCCTCCAGCAAAATCACCTACGGAATCGATATATTTATCACTTTTCCAAGAATGTGAAACAAGAATTAAAAATATATAACGTTTCTAGGTCAATTTACTAATGCTGAAGCTGCGGGTATACCTCTAGAGTTAAGATATCTAGCAGCGTTTACTAAGAATTACACGAGCCATCACGAGGACATCTGTCAGCTTGCATAAAACGCATCCAAAATCAAATTGTTGTCAGTGATGCTACTTGTAGTCAGCAACTTCATAATCCTTATACTAATATAATCGTTTTTATTTATTTTTCATTTTGTTTTATTTATTTTTGATTTATATTTATTTATTTATTTATTATTATTATTATTATTGTTATTATTATTATTATTATTATTATGTTTTTTTTTTTTGCCAAATGTAAGCAAATGCGTTGTCTTGAGTTTCATAATACTCATAATACTACTCTTTTATTGTGTCACAGTTCTCAATGCGCTGGCACTACCCTTACGTCTTACACTGTCAATTTTCACTTGCAATATTAGGGGCAGGAGGTAAGAATCAAAAGTGGAAACTTTTTTGTTGTTTCAAGCGTATAAAACGAAAGGTTCATTCATTTTTATCAACATTTTCACAAGTCTAACAACCGTAGGGTGGGGAGAGGGGGTTATTACCCCCTCTGTGCGCTTTTATATATATAAATTATGTCTAAAGTGCGAGCATCTGCCCCCAATGTGACAAAGTGAAAGATATGACCAGCGCGAATAGGAAATTCTATTAATTTTGCTTTTAGAATTCGAAAAATAAATGGGGATTTCTCAGAAGCTCTCTGTAATCCGAAATTGCCCTTAATCGCCTTAGCAGTAAGCTCCTGAAAAGGGTTAGAGATATCATTCCTAAAGCTCATTTAAAAGATATCCATCGATATAAAGTGACAGATAAGTCAATAACGCGAGCTATCTTCACACATTATATTTTCGCGTTACAAGACCAGTCGGAGCGGACCGCCATCATAACGCTCGGGTCAATGACTTCAAGGTAGATATGGAGGTTACTTTGTTCCTTTCATTGTGCGAACTTGCCAGGTTTGTGCATGCGGTGACACTGGGGCAGACCATACTTTTATATATACAAGATCCTCCCTAGTCTGGTATACGACAGTAACAAGAACTGGTCATCAATCAAATACGTTTTAGGGCATTAAATTTACTAGACAATTTTATACGGCAAAACATTTTTCTCTTGTTAGAAAAAAAGGAAGAAAGACCGTCGAGGAAAATAAGAGATCGCTTTCATTCTAGTGATCTGAATGTGCTTTCCACCGGCAAATGACAATACCCATACTGTCTTCACACAATTTAGTCTAATAGGGTTAACCTTTGGAATGCGTTTTGGTTCGATTCTCTCATTGGCGTTTTTCATTACAGAAGAATAACTCAACTTCCTATGGTAATGTTAAAAGGTTTCATTTTTTATTCAGGACTGGAGACATGCAATCTTCTCTTGATAAATACGAGAATCATTATCTCCATATATTTCATAATGGACATGGGAAACAAGATCACATCACACCAAATAAAATGTCAAATACTTTAAATATTCCCGAAGACGAATCTCCAATTGAGGATTAAGAAAAACAATAAGATATGCAGACTAATCACAAGTTAATTGGTTATTCTTAAGTTTATCATTGAATAAGCATTGTACCCTTCATTATGAAAATGGAATGACCTTATCAAAGTTCCTCCACCTATAATACTGCATATAGCTTCTATTCTAAGTACGTGGGATACTTTTGTCTGTCTCCACTCCCTTGCCTCAATAACATGATACAAATTATGGGTCGCCTTTAGCCACTCCTACTTACAATTAAAAGTATTAGTCAATTAAGATGTGCAATCATCCTCTTAAAATGGAACTGCATTTATGGATTTATAAAACTCTTTTGCAGGGGCATTACTTTGACCTGCACATTTTCTGAAATATCAAGTGATCAACAGTTCATTTTCATAATTGACTTTTAACAGCTTCATTTTTTTCATATTTTAGTGTAGATTTGAAGTCTCTGTTTCTTTCAGCCCAAGTCATATGGAAATCACTTTTATACAAGAATGGAATAAATATCAATTTCTCCTGGCTAGCTGCCCCAAACATAGAAGTACACCTTTTGCCAAACAGGTAAATACTGAAGCAAAGGGCCTGCAAGAAAAAAGGTCAATATTTCATATATTACATTTCATATATATAACAGTTCAATAGCATTTCTATTCTAAATCAAACCAACCATCTGTACAGACTGAGAAAATGCACAAACAATACTTACTTCAATAACAATTTCAGAATCCATCTATAAACAAGTCTAGCTGGCAATTTCAAGACTTTATATTTAACTAGGTGTCTTAGACCCTTCTCCAATACCTAGAGCGACCTAGCAGGATCGACCCATCTCCAAGGGGTTTCTTGCTAAATTGCATTCAGCTTAAGGGGCTCTGATGTCTGGCATGCCTACTGATACTGTTAGAGGGTAATTAACTATCGTTTAGCAGCCTCAGTAAGTGTGCCAGACATCTAAGCCACTTAAGCTGAATGCAATTTGGCAGGAAACCCCTCGGAGATGGGTTGATCCTGCTAGATCGATCTAGGTATGGGCAAGGGGTCTAAATTTACAAATAAGTACGCGACTTGAATCCAAATTCCACTAATCGTCAAACAAATATTTTGTTTCATACTTACGTAAAACAATTCCTGTTCCTGGCACATTGTCTGCAAGAATCTTCAACAGAATGACTATCTTGGCCCTTAAAAAATAATAAGCAAATATTCAGATTTCCTTAAATTTCTGTGATCTGTTTTCTTTTAATAAATGTAATTGCTTTAAGATAGTAACAAATACTGGCTCTTTCAAAAATGAAGTAAATTACTGGCCTTTTTCTGGTAATTTATAAATATTTTACAGGCAGGAAAAATTCATTATTTTGTTTCTCAAAAGAATTGTGTGGGTAGGATTGGTTATGACCCAGTTTGTTTTATAGGTATGGCATTTTTCCCAATAGGCAGCAAAAAATAACCCTAAAGAATCCTTACTGTGTCTGGCTGTCATAAAATGGTGATCTCAGTAGATAATACAGTAGCATCACTGTCCTTCTGTGCAGCTCTGCTCTTTCTGCTGGGTTCAAAGACTTGGGATCCCCCATCAGCAACAAACTATAATTATAAAACAATAAAGAGACGTACAACACCATAATTCAGTTCACATACACTGGTTTCAAATCAATAACAGGAAACTTGAAGCAGGTGCCATTTGCCTAATTTGGCTATTATACAGATAGTGCTTGTAGATACATGTTATCTCCAGGGGCTTTTCAATTAATAATCCAGAAGAGTGCAGCAAGTTCCTGACTGTATAAATGGCAGCTATTCCAATAACAGTTCCCATGTACTTCTGTAGAAATGTTGGTTATAAAGTTCACCAATATTAAGAAAAGCACCGCGCTGTGTATTCTGACCAAGAAACTGAATTCACTTAAAGCTGCAGAAAGTTGTTGGACATAAAGAACAAACACACCATGCCAAACATATTCTACATATACTAAGTACTGTATAAATACATAAAAATTTTATCTTAAATCTTTTCCAGAAGAATGAAAAACCAGTGATTGTTTCTTTTCTTTATCATTATGTTAGAAAAAAAAATAAGGCAGCAGAAACGAGTGGTAGAATTGGCAAAATTTAAATTTCAAAGTAAGATCAACAATGGCCAACACATTTTAGCTGCACAGTGAGAAAAAGTAGGTTGTATATGATTTACCTGGACACATCCATGGCTCCTGCCACCAGCCAGGGTTTCCAGGAGCTCTGTCCAAATAAGTACATGGATAACACTGAGGTAGAGATGAGGAAGCAGTTAACATGTATCTGACAATACTGTGGCTAGACCCAGATTTATTGCATTTTTGGATATCATTTGCACAAACAGGACTTTGTGTCAATATTGCTTTTATTATGCTTTGTATCTATTTATAATGCCTAAGAAAATCATCAGTTAACACCCCCCTTTAATGTATGAAATCACTCTTCCCATGATTTAATGCACATGCCAAATCAATAAACATTTTTTAAACACTTGCACCTGATTTAGAATAAAATCAAATAAATCTTATTTACAACATCTCTCCTTCTAGATAATGAAACTTGCAGTTTGGAACTACAACTCTCACGATGCTGGATTCAAGAAGAACTCATCATGTGCTCCATCATTCAATCAAACTGATATATATTATTAAGTCTCACATGGATATAACCAAACCCACTGTCACAGTGAAGAAAGCTGTGATCCACTTCAACATTACACCTAACACAATACTTATCCAATGCAGTCTCAATCCTCACCAAGTACTGAGGAGTTTACAGATTACAATTTTCTCAAAGGTTTTGAACAAGGTATACCCTGATGATTAAGGAACATTATATTTCCAGGATAATTTTTAATGTTATGTAAGGTCTAATGGGCAATATATGCCATTAAAGATGCATTTGAAGTCATTTTTTGCCACAAAACTCCTACCAAATGCTACCATATAGTTTCAAATGGTATAACTTAGAGAAATACCAAAGGACATTGTTTCACATTTCCGGAAAAATTAAGATATTTTCTGCTTTTTTCTGTGCTCCGTTAAACCCTCAATCATTCTTGCAACTCTGTATTAAATTGCCTGCAAAGCTACATTGTGATGATCATGCAATGTGCATGCAGTACTACATCATTTAGCAGACTTTTACTAACTTAACAGGTCTTTTTTCAACCAGAAAATTGAAGAAGGTGTGCTTTAAATTTAAAGCTATTTTTGGGCTGAACAAGGAATTAATTTGGCTAATGACTTGGCATGTCAACTTCACAGTTGTATGAGAAATTAGTAGAAGTGGTTTATATGTGTTACTAGGAATCCACGCTCCTTTTATATAATGATGCTTAAATGTAACCTAGCAAATAGCATGTATTAATTCAAGGATACAATGTGCCAAAGGCCTTGTTATATGCAAACATTCCCCTGTAAATCTCTGCTTATTTAGTACAGTTGGCATCAAATCTTCCATCCCTGTTGTGTTTTTGGCTTTTTTTGCCGCTGGTAATGTCCATGTTCTCAATTCCATAGGAGGGGCTGAAATAGAAAGAGGGGTATATCTGAGATGAAATCTATACACTAATGTTTACAAGAGGAGTGTTCTTTCAGTTACCATATAAAAAAGTATTTTATTTGCATTTTATTTTTTGTCCATCAACAGCTATATATTTCACTATTTGAACAGTACTGATAAGATGTCCATACTATACCTGCTTCCAGTGTGCGTATGACGCGTCCCGACCTTTCTAGGGTGACGGTCACAGGCTCTTTTGATTTCTGGTCAGAGTTGGGATGATGTGAAGGATCTGTCCTATCTCTCTGCAATTAAATATATAAGGTTGAAAATGCTTCTGGAGGCCCAAGACACATGCTAATTTCCTAGTTGAGTACAGAGATGCAAACAAACACACACACACACACACACACACACACACACACACACACACAGTTGGTATTAAAAACTGCGAGTACATAAGAACATATAAGATTACGGTTGCTCACAGTTTTTGAATTTTCAATCCATCTGACATATTCACTTCAAAGAATGTTTTTCAAAGCATAGTTTAGCATTCTTGATATGTATCCCTGATATATAACCTTTCAAACCTGAAATACTGTATTCAAGTAATAAACTTTACATGGCTGCCTGCAATCTTGATTTATGTCAATTGTGATTTATGCTGGCATTTTAACCTACATTTCTCTCCTTAATGTTTTGTTTGGGTACTTCATTGTCCCTGTCTAGGGGGGGAACAGGGGGTATGGACTGGATGCCAGACTTGAACTTCAATAGTAAGATAAAACGAAATGCAGCCCTGGAATTGAAACAAAAATATTATGAACACAAGTGTTTTTTAACATGCATACATATCAGGAAAATTATAATTGCATATCCATAATAATCATAATAAATATACTTCTTAATATATGGGATAAAAATAAGGAAACAAAATAAAACACATGCTCTGATTATAAGGACAGGCTTTCCACAGCGTGCACACTAACAAATGTACATCACATACAGCTAAAATTACAAACAAATGCTCACAAGACACATGTAATCTAATACTGCTATATACATATACAACTATAATGCCTTACTTAGTTATTTCAATGCAGGCTACAAGAATCCACTTTCCTGTCTCCCCAAACATGCGTGTTGCCAGCATCTCAATGAAGACCTGGACATATTCTAAAACAGTCAGCAAGGTGTGCAGGCGTGCTTGGGACACTGGCTACAATGATACAAAAATAAATAAATAATATTTGGCGAAAAAGCAACAACAAAAAATTGTAATATTTGCAAATTTTGTCAAGTTATTGATATTTAGAACAAGGCAGCGCATGCTGTCAAACGGACAGAATTATATATAATATATATTCTTTTTACAGTAGCAAAACAAAATGACACTTGAGAAAATACCAATTTGCATGATAAAGGACAAAGATGGGCCTCTCTTCAGAAACAAAGGATCAAAGAAACCCATATTACATTTATTTGACTAATGATGAAAGCATTCTACTTGTAAAATAAAGCAGACACAGGTGATGGTTATAATGTCCAGATACTGCCTGTCAGTAAAAACAGTATAATCTTAAAAATTCAAAAAATTAACTACTTGTAATTAAGCATCTCACTCAAATAATGCCTGATATACAAATTATTAGAGCAATTCAGAGACCGCATAATTGTTTTTCTTACCACATTGATGGATAACATGTTGGCTTTCCGCAGAATTCCATCATTGAGTAGGACAATAAGATTTGAAGCAGAGTAAACTAGTTCTGACAGCACTGGTGAATCACTGAATCGTCCTGAAATTAGAGTCAATACGTAACTAGAAATACACCCCTCACTTCACCCTGAATTTTTCCAAATCTGCCAAGGATGTAAAAAATTTGCCTGTACTATTTAGTATATGGGAAATAGAAAGGAAATAGGTGCCTGTGTTTACAATGCATAAGCCCATACCAAAAATTTGACCAAATTTATGCCCTTTAATGAGCATTTTCTATGTATTGAATGGATTTGACTTATTTGGATTATGATAAGGTTTATTTGGGTTCAAACCTGAGTGACTGTGGAAGTATTCTATTCACACGTACTTGAATGAAGTCAAAAGTAAAAGATGTGTTGGCATTCATTATGTGTGTGAAAGTTATCTTCCAGAGTTTCTCAATGAAAAGTAAAAGAGATAAACATGAAAAAATGTTATTTTGGCTAGTAATTTGTAATAAATATCTGATTGAAATTGAATAAAGCAACCTATTTGATTTTGGAACTGAGATGGCAATTCTGTTGTTTCTGACACCAGCACCGCTTGCTGATAGGATGTCATGAAAAAGACTGTATCTGCAATCATTATCTGCTTCCACACTAAGGTAGCTAGTAACCCTACTCAGTACTGGCAGACGAAAAGTGCATAGGTGTTGAGAATTAAGATGGAATACAATGGAAAATGAATTCTCCCAATATTTTATGGCACAACAGGTGACAAATCCTACAATTACCATACGACAGCAAGAATCCTAACCTCCTAACATGTCGGCACAAATTAAGTTTTAGTAATATATACTACTAAAATGGTGACATTACAAGTCTAAAATACTTCATTTTCTCTACTGCTGCCTATCTGGCAAATCTAAGCCAGTAATGTGCACGACCCTCTTACTTTTGATTATTACAGCATGTCACCTGGCANCAGCAAGGTGTGCAGGCGTGCTTGGGACACTGGCTACAATGATACAAAAATAAATAAATAATATTTGGCGAAAAAGCAACAACAAAAAATTGTAATATTTGCAAATTTTGTCAAGTTATTGATATTTAGAACAAGGCAGCGCATGCTGTCAAACGGACAGAATTATATATAATATATATTCTTTTTACAGTAGCAAAACAAAATGACACTTGAGAAAATACCAATTTGCATGATAAAGGACAAAGATGGGCCTCTCTTCAGAAACAAAGGATCAAAGAAACCCATATTACATTTATTTGGCTAATGATGAAAGCATTCTACTTGTAAAATAAAGCAGACACAGGTGATGGTTATAATGTCCAGATACTGCCTGTCAGTAAAAACAGTATAATCTTAAAAATTCAAAAAATTAACTACTAGTAATTAAGCATCTCACTCAAATAATGCCTGATATACAAATTATTAGAGCAATTCAGAGACCGCATAATTGTTTTTCTTACCACATTGATGGATAACATGTTGGCCTTCCGCAGAATTCCATCATTGAGTAGGACAATAAGATTTGAAGCAGAGTAAACTAGTTCTGACAGCACTGGTGAATCACTGAATCGTCCTGAAATTAGAGTCAATACGTAACTAGAAATACACCCCTCACTTCACCCTGAATTTTTCCAAATCTGCCAAGGATGTAAAAAATTTGACTGTACTATTTAGTATATGGGAAATAGAAAGGAAATAGGTGCCTGTGTTTACAATGCATAAGCCCATACCAAAAATTTGACCAAATTTATGCCCTTTAATGAGCATTTTCTATGTATTGAATGGATTTGACTTATTTGGATTATGATAAGGTTTATTTGGGTTCAAACCTGAGTGACTGTGGAAGTATTCTATTCACACGTACTTGAATGAAGTCAAAAGTAAAAGATGTGTTGGCATTCATTATGTGTGTGAAAGTTGTCTTCCAGAGTTTCTCAATGAAAAGTAAAAGAGATAAACATGAAAAAATGTTATTTTGGCTAGTAATTTGTAATAAATATCTGATTGAAATTGAATAAAGCAACCTATTTGATTTTGGAACTGAGATGGCAATTCTGTTGTTTCTGACACCAGCACCGCTTGCTGATAGGATGTCATGAAAAAGACTGTATCTGCAATCATTATCTGCTTCCACACTAAGGTAGCTAGTAACCCTACTCAGTACTGGCAGACGAAAAGTGCATAGGTGTTGAGAATTAAGATGGAATACAATGGAAAATGAATTCTCCCAATATTTTATGGCACAACAGGTGACAAATCCTACAATTACCATACGACAGAAAGAATCCTAACCTCCTAACATGTCGGCACAAATTAAGTTTTAGTAATATATACTACTAAAATGGTGACATTACAAGTCTAAAATACTTCATTTTCTCTACTGCTGCCTATCTGGCAAATCTAAGCCAGTAATGTGCACGACCCTCTTACTTTTGATTATTACAGCATGTCACCTGGCTTTTCAATGCAGAAACTTCCTAAGAGCAGATCCAAACAAGGGCACACTGTTAGAAATGAACAGAGCCAGCTCTAATAGTGAAGGAACATCTGTATCCTCTTTTGTTAAGCTTAAACAAGGTAAGAAATATCTATCACTTAACAATTTTATATCTTTCCTACTTCAAAGAGGGTTCCATCTGAAAATGGTTCTGACACTGATAGTTGTCAAAAAACAAAATTTTAGTACCCTAAATAATATAGTAAAATGTTTGGATCTCTGAGTCTCTTTTTCCAGTTAACGGTAGCATGTAGGCCTAAGGTCGCAAACTGAGGCAAAGTCCGATGTGGTCCAAAAACAAAAAGAAGAGGGAGGGTCCACATGTTAATGATCACATGTTAACTGATATACATGTATATAAATAGGCGGTCTATATGTAACAACCTTTACCTGACAAAGTAGTCCAAAAAATGATATTGAAAATAATACCGCGGTACTACCTGTACCTCCCTTTAATTTCAAAGTTGTACGTGTACATTTGACAGTAGCTGAAGCAGGAAGTTGGTTAAAACACTTCAAAATATCCGATGAAAACGGTTAATCAGAGATAAAGAAAGTTAGCCTACCTGCAATTGCGTAAGACCCTAGTCTAAATATTGTTTCTACTTGGGTCGTAGAGTCCGGATTATTTGCTATGAATTTTTTGTATTTTTGTATGAGTTTGTTTATGTCGTCCGCCATTTTTGCAGGTGCCCATGTGAATAAATAAAGTACGGGATTGGACAGTACGTAAATTAGGTCAACCAATGAAGCTTTGCGACACATTGCCATTAAATCCGAGGAAAGGGGAGATAGTGTACAATGACCTCGGTCGATTCTACGGCACGAGTTACTGGCAAGATGAAATGTCGATGTTAGGTAAGTGCAGTATAGTCTGCTCGTTAAAAGAGAGACCGTAAGCATCATGCCGTTTCAAAGTAAGATGCCTTACGCGTGCATACCATGCGCATCTCTTCATCCAGAAATCTGTGGCCGTGATTGTGTTTTCTGAATCAGTGTATGTTTATTTTATTTATCTGTTTCGACTTGGGTTTGCTACCTTCGTTCTGCTTTTCTGCCTCTATCTCTCCTTTTCAAGTTTTCTTGAATGTACTTTAGCACTTCAGCACTACAATTATTATGAAAAGCGCAACCTAATGTGCCAGAGTAATCAGTATGCAAAGGGTAGCACTAGCAGTGTTGGAAATGATTTTAAAGATTGCCTTACCATATACTTAATAGCTAAAATTAGTCTTTCTTTCTTACTGTTAACGTTATGAAAAAGTAACATTTAAATGTAACATCAGCAACCCCTTCGTTTTTTTATAATTATTTTTCCAACGTGTAAGATGCTACGCTTTCTTAAGCAACAAGCCACAAACACTGCTTTAACACTTGTGCCATATTTTTGAAGACCTCAGCTACAGGACATTTCATAGTATTTTGGACAGTAAGATAAGTGAAGAAAATGTTTTGATGAAATTTAAGACAAATTCCATGTAAGCTTGGTAGTTCTATTCATGTTTTATTTTATTTTATTATTATTTTTTTTCATTTCTAGTGTACTCCATTAAGTATACTCCCCTCCCCAATAAACAATAATGATAAATATTTTAATAATTATAATAAAACTGCCTTCTGTGGTTTTAATTAGGAATTTTTTTAATTAAAAGCCTTACAGTTTGAATGTTCTTAATCCAGAGTCCATTTATTGAATGGAAAACTAATGAGTCCAATTTTATCCCTAACAGAGGAATGTTTTATGTCACAGAACCCAGGATGCTTGGGTTTTTATTAGCCTTGTCAGAGGTATTATAGATATACCAGTAGTAAAATTGACTGTATTAGTTTAAATATAGATGCAATTTTGAATAGTTTCCACTTCTCTGCACTTCCCTGCTATAGCCGTCATAGTGCTTTTCTGTCCATTAGAACAAGCTGATTAATATAACTGTGCCATTTTTATTTCATGTTTTGCAAACTGTTCTGCTAAAACATTCAACAAGTTTGTTTCCTAAAAAAGATTAGCTTACATCAGAATTAGCATGCAACAAGGATTTTTAAACCCCAAAAGATATTACTCTTCTTGAATCATGTACATTGAGTAATGTGTAACATTATCCAGATCAATCAATGAAAAATAGACTAGACTTTTTAGTGAAAGATTTATGAAAGCTCTTTGTAATATTGAGTGACTTAATGTAAATTTGGAGATAAAAGGTTACAGATATTCCCCCATGTGGCCCAGTGTGTACATCTTTAGGTAGAAGAATGCAATCTTTGTGTACAAATAAAATTCATCTGTTAGATTCTCAGCATACCCGTATTAGTGTTTGCCTTTGATGTAAGCCAAAGTTCAGTTATAAATATATTAACCTATAGGTTAATTAAACTGTTAAACAGTTGACACCAAAGAAACACAAGAAAAAAAACATGCCCTTTAGGTCTCCTTAAATTTCACTGAATAGCAACATTGATGCATGGTATATAAGTGTATGTCATTAGCACTGATAACATTAGCATTTTAGATAGGATGTTAATGTTGAACAGTCTATATGCTACCTATTTACATAAACACACTCTTATGATGAGAACCAGACTAAATATATCAATTTTACCCTTGAAGTGTCAGGTTGTTTGGTGTCATTCCTGTTTTCCTGATTAGTGATATCTTTTGTAAGATCTTGTTTTTGATGATATGATAAAGATGAGAGTTTATGCGAGAGAAATGAATCAGTTACTGGTATATAAAATCGTCTTTTATTCTTTTAAACTGAGATGCTTCCACTCTACAGTGATCCAGGAAAACTGGCTTGTTTCCCAAATTCAGTACAGGATTGAATGAAAAAAGTTAAATGTTCAGTTTCAAATGGCATAAAAAGTGCTTGTCTTTGCATTGAAATATTTAAAAGACAACTGCAGTGCTAATTTATCTTTGTTCAAGTTTATTAGGGACTCAAATTACGTACTGTACTTGTGATGACACATCAAACAGCTTCTTGATTGAGATACCATTTTTAAAAAAAAGGTCTGATTAATGTTAATGGCTTTCACCTGTGGTCACTCATTCTCTGACCAGCCACATTTCTTGATATGGTATTTGGCAAAGGTTATCAGTGAACTGTTTTTCAGCTGACTGTATAGATAGTTTGGATCACCCTGAGTTCTGATGTTTCTTTTACTGAAAGTTCTGAGTTAAAATTACTAAGAATGTTAAGATCACTTTACTTTAACTCTCTCCAGCACAAGATAGTTCTGCCATAAGTTAAGATCACCCCGATAATAACACCCAGAAAAATCACTGATCTGGGATATTTAGATAAGCAGCAGTCTTGAAATGCCACTGCTCACATTTTGTTGCCCATGACATTCTTTATGAAATTTTCAATATATTACACTGTATATCAAGACTTAAGTGATAAATAACTATGAATGAATATTCAGTGAGTCTGAATTTTGGCTATCCTTGCTTAAAGGCAGATCAACTAGTAAAGGTGTCGATTTTAAAGGTGTAAAATGTGTGTTGACGGGCACAGGTTTATCCATAATAAGAGCATTTTTTCTTGGCAAACCATCCATTGCCTTTTCTGTCATGACAATATACACAGGGTATCTAGGATGGGCTCCAGTGCAAAGGTATGGATACATGATTAGGGAGGGCAGAGCAGAGGTAGTGAATACCAGACCACACAACCACATAGCTGAGGCCAGTTAGTCCGGCTTCTGTTTCCTCAAACAGTAATATGTGGCTGCTGATTGAAGTTTAATGGGGTGATACCTCATAAGAAAGAGGAAGGCCAACCAAGTTTATGCACTGGATACATCCTGTGATCAGGTTAAAATCTAAACTGGTACTGTTAAATACGGCTGACCCTTTGTACTGTAAAGAGGGAGATTGTTCCTACTAGTATTTTAAAACTAGCAAAGCTCTCAGAAGATTTTACACCTTCGTGTGTGTTAATTGCTGTTTGGGCATCCAAGGTTTATACCAGGTAGGTCGCCATGTGGGGTACTGCAGTTTGGTAGAAAGCTTGTATGTTGTGTAGCTGAATTTGACTTCCCTAGTTTACTGCTGAATTGAATATATATCTTATTGGTATTTGCATTTTGGTAAGTTGGATTGGTTCTTGATAGTTATTTTTCACCATTGATGTACAGAAAAAGTGCTCTTGTAAATATTAGTTGATGTTGTGGTGAAATATTTGTATCTCACAGTTTTGTAAGCTTTGGAAAATGATAATTTTCATCTTAAAATGTGCTTGCGCACATGCTCATTCCAAGAAGTTTAGGAAGTTATTGCATTATTATGGTTTGTTTTTGTTAAAGCCAGTTGCCTACATTGGATCCAGAAGGCAAATTAACATGGTTCTTAGGTTTTTTTTAGCCACTTATCGTACTATTTTTGAACAGCTAGAGTAAATATTGAGCTGTTGGCTCATTATGTGCTTCCTTTGGCAATGCAGAACTTAAATAACATCCCTGTTGCTGTGTTGGTAGCACTTCATCAGACACCGAAGTAGCACTACTTATTCCAGGCTTATTCCCAACACTCATTAATTCATGAATGAAGGACTGATTGCAGCTGGGGGGAGGTTGTCAAACTACTGTACTACATGCCATACTCATCATTGTCATCATCCTATTAGCACTTAGCTCTCTGAACTGGAAAATTTTCCACAAGATCAAGCTTCTTGAATTTGGAAGTTTTGTTGGATTATTTGTAATTTGGTAGTCAGTTTTGATGTGGTAATAAGAGGAAATTATGGCCATAGATTTTTGTTAATAATATTTGATGGTCTCCCTGGTGGTTTGCTACAGTGTGTTGAAGTGGTTGGTTTGTTAGTGTTAGTTGCAGCATGTGGAAGGGAAATTAATTTTCATTGATCTGCACTTTTTCATTAGACTTGTTATTGTATTTAACCTAACATACACACATACTGTAGACAGAAAAAGAAATTCATTGTGACTTGCCAGAAGACAGGAATTCACAAGTACTTGTGGTAGTCACATGGCAGTTTTTAAGTTTTGCTTGGACTTTATATGGTGATCTTTTGGGGAAGATATTGAACTCATTGTAAGTGTAGCCATGTTCCTCAGAAGCCTTGTTTGAGTAAAATATTTTTATTAATTTCTAGATGTCGTAGGAATGCCAGGAAGAATCTGTGGATTCATTGTCATTGACTGGCAGGATGATCCATGAAATAAACTTTGGAATGATGTTTACAAACATAAGTTCATGGTAAGTTTTGCTTTGGTTTTCTCTTGTTCATTTGAATTAGACTAGAAGTCATTGATGGTCTTCAATGGATGATCTTTTATAGAATCACACTTGAATGAGATATTGGTATGTGAGTGAAAGTAGCTCCCATAAACTAATTTCACCGAGACCGCAGGACACTCTGGGCTGGGTGGGCACGTGGGTTTGGTTTGCGTGATGGGAAAAGGAGGTCTCTTTCCTCAGAACTATGTTTTTTTTTTTGTTTTGTTTTGTTTTTTTGTTTGTTTTTTTTGCCAGTTTCCACACCTAGTGAACAGTATCATGTCCAAGGTCTGATCTCAGAATTGTTAAATATAACAAATACAATATGAATAAGTTTAAACTGTCATGAATAAAACATATTTTGGCTAATTTTTTACTTGTTGCCTTTTAAATGTGTCCTTAAGTTTGTTAATTTTGTCACCTCCATTCTGGTGGTTTTTATGCAACCAGACCAACTAAAATGTTTTATATTTCATAACATTGACCTGCAGTATTCAAGCCATTCATCAGTTACCAATAGGAAAAATCTGTTTAATGCAGTTCAGGAAAATCTGTTTTTCTATGCCTTTAAGCAGTGTATTTAAAAGGCTTTGAAAAACCTGCTGATTACTCACATAATGCATTAATTGTGTAACCATTTATCTTGCGTTTCAAGGGAGGTTGCATTCTCCTAGTTCATAGCTTAATGGGACTTCATGTGGTTTTTGCACAAAATTATCGATTAAAATTTTTACTGTTCTTCAATACTTTTTCAAGTATTTACCTATGACAAATTCAACAATATATGAAAGTATACCTGTTGATGATCATTTTCTTCTTCACAGGGCATTAGGTAAGGTAAGTGGTGAAAAGTATTCCTTGGATTTTTATTTTTCATAAAAATTTGACAACGTGGGCAGGGAAGCAATATGCTTTCGTTAGGACAGGCTACATGAAAAGACTGCCAATCCAGTATATGTACTGTCTCTAAGTATTTTCTACAGATTTCATAATTTTATTGTCTGGCCCTCCACCCTCCCCTCTCCCATAGTACCTTATTATACCTGTGGGACATTAGAAGCTTTTCTGTTTGGCACATACACAAAATCCCACAGACAGCTTACAATGGTGCACTTTCTACACACACATTGATTTGCACTTGGCATTTCCAAGGCAGAGATATGGCTTTGAGTTGAAGATAACCAGACTTGTGAGCAATATATAGATTGTCAACAAGTGAAATCATATATGGAGAGCAGTTTTTATAAATGTAGGGGTCAGAAATATAAAGAAAAACTTTTTGGTGGTGGGGTGCGTGTTTCATTGAAATGTGGAATTTGTTGTAGTCAAGAAAGTATATGCTGTTACCTACTGGGTAATTGATATGGGCTAAAAGGGTTTAAAATAGATTAAAATAAGGATAAAGAAGGATAAAAATGAGTCAAAAATAGATCATGCTCGAATCTCTCAGGTTTGCTATATTTGCTTTGAATAAATGCTGTAAAATATTCCGGTTGTAGTACACTATGGCCGCATTCACAATCAAAGTTGATCCAAGGACTAACAGATCTGCGGATCATTGCCGACCCACTTTGAAGCTTGCCGTGTAATCTCTGCAGGAATCTCTTCAGTATCTATTGGGGGATTGTATTTCATGCTTTCAAGTGGGTCGGCAATATTTGATCCATGGATCTGTTAGTCTGTGGATCAACTGGATCTAAATGCAGCCTAAGTCTGTTATGGCAGTCTCCAGCAGAGATTAAGTTTCCATTAAGAGCAGTGAGAATTCAGAAGTACTTGGATTGACATAGCATTCCAGTGTGTTAAACCAGTGGCTGTAAAGGAGACAGTTAGAAATATTTATTTTTTCAAACCCAGCCCTCATTGATGGATTCATTGGAATAGAATGAGGATATAATCCTCCATGTCTATAAGTATGTATTTATTGTTATTTTTTACAAATTGACTGTCATTTTATACATTTAAATTACATATGAATTTTCTATGATGCTATGACGATTTTTAAAGTAATTATTATATATATATGATAGAGAACAATAATCCAAATAACATTGGTAAGAAGAACAAATATGTGTATGGGTTTTTATTGTAAGTACCTGCTAGTTTTCTCCTAATCCCTGTTTTCTCATGCTGGCTGAAATCAAATCAAATCATTGGTGGCATATGAATAAATAGTTTCCTTTTACAGTTTGCCATATTTGGCATTCAGTCACTAACTAAAATATCAAGTGATACAATACACCTTTCATGGACAGTAGTTAGTATTGAGAAATCTCTGGTTACTTTCAGTTAATAGCAGACCCAGTAGCAACAATGTGTATATTTGGAGCCCCTGGTTGTATTGATGCATGTACAGTGAGCATGAATGATGAGTGCTGAGTGAGCATGAATGATACTTGTTCAGTAGTGGATTCAAGTAATAAATCCCTTGATAACTCCCTGTTACATTAAACTCATGGGGTTAAAAACCACAAGCATTCCTGTTTTCACTGATTATTATAATTGGTGTATGCTATCGTTTGTAGGCCTAGACCTGGGTTGATATTACATGTGGAGGTAATTTGTCTGGACAGGGCATATACTAGTTTTTATGTGTTGAAAAAAATGCTGGAGCTATCTTGATTACCAACACAGATGTTCTACCTCTGATGATCCCCCTGAGATCCCAATAAAAAGATGTAATGAATGCCCAATTTTTGTCATTTGATCTACCTAACAGAACCAGGACAGAACTAGAGGTACAAATAATTCAAGAGAAAATACATTTCATTTGTAAAAATTTATAGTCATTTAAAAAAACATGTAAGTTTTTTCATGTGTACAGTAAGTAGTTTCAGGGTGTTCTATTTGAGATTTTCCAGTCAAGTGGATTTTACTTCAAGAAAAAAAAATACAGTCAGTTGAGAAAAGAAATACCAAATGATGGATATTGAGATCAACTTGCATGTTGAACAAACCTGAACATAGCACCTATTTTTGGTGCCCATACTGATGGTCTGCTCTGTGTTACAAAATGGATCTCAATTTACTCAAGAGTTGCAAGACTTGGCCAAAACGAAGAATCACCCAGCACTGTTAGAAAATTTGGTTGCACCAGTCTATGCGCGCTTAGATTTCTATTATGTCTTGTTCTGGTGTTTGACATTTATCAGAATAACTTACCTAGTTAACTGAAGGGCTGGCTATGCATCACATCTTTTGTATCCTACAGTTCTGCCAAGGTTTGTGTTGCTGAAATGTGGTCAATGTGCTTTTGAAAACGTCAGTCCAAACTGACCGACCAAATTTAAAACTGGATCTTTAAGAAAAAATTCATTTCTAAGTAGAAATGATGTACTAGTAAGAATAATACAAGTGGTTACCATATATATCTTATATATATACATTCTTTTATTTATGTTTCAGAGCATGATCCGTGTGTACAAGAGAGCTGTGCTATTTCTGGTGGTGGTGCTCCTGCTCCCTGTGATACTGCTCATATACCTAACCTTTGGAAGTGATGGTAAGTAGACAGTCTCAGAGGCTCTGTAGAGCTAAGTGTTAAGCAAAAACCTACTTTTTTTCAAGAGGCAAGTATTTAAATCACTTGGCAAGACTGAGGTATTGGCAAATCATGGAAAAATTTCCTAGAAAAGCAAAAAAAAAGACAAAAAAAGGAGATTTGTGTTACTTGTAGGATAATATTGGAAGTGGAAGGGAGTCAAATATGATCCAGTGCCACATTGGATTATTCAAAGTAAAAGAACTGAGTAGATTTTAAAAAAATCCCTTTGTCTGGAAAAATGTTTTATTAAACAATGAAATTATGAGTACAGAAATAAATTCAATGTAATTCTATGGCCATAACTTAGATAAATAAATAAATAAAATTAATTTAGGCCATATAGTCGAGCTGTTGTTGAAGCAATACCATGAACTAATATACTTTTAATGAATATATTTCTTATTTAAAAGATTAGAAATACAAACAACAAGTTTTTTAGATTTAGGGAAGGCTGATACTTGATACTGTTATCTGGAGAGTTTACTGAAAATAAAAATCTAAAAATACAGCAGTATGTGGATTTAATTTGGTTTAAGGTAAAGCTCAGATTAACTAAAAGTTGTTCAACTATAGATAAATAATATTAAAATAAATTGTTGCAGGATGTATATCATATTGAACTATCGTTAAAAAACCCTGTCACATTGATAAATTATGAAAAGCTATTGAGTGAAAATCCTTTAAACCTCTATCTTCATGACTGCATGCAAAATTGCCATATTAAATACATCCTCAGAAAACACAGAGCTCTGTTTTTCTCCTGGTTGAATAACAGAGGTGTTGTTATGTCTGTGTACACAGGTTTGTAACCTGTGGTCTTAATACAGATAGGTGTGGCACTTCTAGCATGATAATCCAATTAAGATAAATATTCTCCTTTTGGAAATAAATCTTGGCAAAGATTTGATCTGGATCTGCTAGATGACCCTGTGAGATCTTTGGCTGGTTAGACTGTGTTGTTAATGTATAACAGAGGCATCTATAATAGATTACTGATCTTTCCAGCAGTTGTAGTTATTTGTCACTGGTTTGGTGTGATGTCTAAGAGAAAGCCCAAAATAATGTTTTTCTTATATTTTTTAAACAGATTCTGATAGAATTATGCACAAACCATTATATTCAGATCTACATTTTACTGCACTAATTTTTCATGACCATTGTCATTTTAAGAGAGAACATTTGAAAAACAAGAACAAACAAAAGAAGACCTTTTTCCTAAACTAAAGTATACTTGTTGGAAATATTTATATTTATAAAGTTATAACTATTATATTGTTAAAGGTTTAATTGTGTTATAAAACTTTGTTTGTGACTCTAAACTGCTCTTTATTTGAAAAAAAAAATGATATGGGGCTGTGTATGACCTAGTGCTATCCAGTGCTGGATGGTCAAAAGGGCATGGTACTTAGTGGCAAAAAGAGTAGTTGCTTGTTTTTTACTCCCCTTCCAAACAATGTATAATTTGTGTAGAACAGTTTCAATTTTCTGCCAAGTGATTAACCACAAACGGGTTTCCTGTCTCTTTCATCCCAGTTACTTTTTGCTTGCCAGTTCTAAGGGAGAGGTCAATGAGATTAAACAAAGATACTGTTATGATATTTAATTTGTGTAACTAATGGGGCACAGTCACTTCCTAGATAAAGAATTTTAGTAGCTTTTCATACATGATAAAAATGCCAGTATATTAGTTTATTCAATATTACTTGTCCATTCTGAAAAAAAACATTGACACACACACACATATATCACATGAAGATGTTAGGTCAAAAAGATAGTTAATGTTCTAAAAATAAATATGTTTTATCTCAGCTTTTATCAAGGAAGTAGACTGGTGATTCCTACTGATGGTTGAAAATGATAATTCTGCAAGGTCACATCCATACAGAAATGAATTGGAATGAAGTATTTTATCCATTTGAGTTCAACATCAGCTCCTTTGAAGTTTTAAATAAGATATCAAGTTTCTGAACTTGAAAATTGGACTCTATGGAAAAGAGGTAGTGACTTTAAAGCTGAAGCAGTTGCTAAAAAAACACCCTATTCCAAGATTATTTATTTTTCTGTAATTTTTATGTAGTATATTTATTTGTTTTTGTTGATTGACAAAAACCTAGTATTTCAAAGGGATCAAGCATGCTTTTCAGAACTTCAAAATTACTGAATTTTTTAGGGGTACAAGCAACAAAATGTTGCTGGAAAAAAATATCACATTTGATGAAAGAAATCTATTGGCATGAATATCTTAGCTTGGTAATTGGAGCCATTGATTTCTTATCTTGTGGTTTTACTCCATTTTCTGTTAAAAGCTGTTGTCTTGGAATACCTCCATTGGAATTTTTTATCACAGTACTCTTGCCTTGCAGCCATATATGAGGGTAAAAAGCAGCGTGACCTTATGGGGTTTACAGATCGTGAGGCACGGCTAGCAGATAGAGTGCGTGAGGTGGAACAACAGAACCAGATGCTGAGGAGACAGTTGAGGTAATGAGTAACAGGCAGCATTGCCAGGGATTGCATTCTTTTTCTAATTTTGGAAAGAAAAAAATTATTTAATTTTGTCAAGTGAACTGGTAGCAGCTTGACAAAATTATTTAATTTTGTCAAGCTGCTACCAGTTCACTTGTAGTGATGGGGAAAACTGCAGAGTTTCAATCATTTATTTAGTTGCTTTCAGAATAGACATTTTATTTTGGGATGAATTATGAGAAGGAATTTCATGAATTGGGTCTTTGTGTCAGTTTTTTACAATCAACGTGTTAGGGGCTACATGCTTAATTTTATAAATTTTGTGGATCTCTACAATGTAGTTTCCCATATACTTCCTGAGTTAGTTAGCATTAGGTGAATATTTATTGTTGCATCATCCATCATATATCAAAATTTAAACTTTTGATAACTTCAACCAGCTCTGTTTGTTTTTACCCTTCTATTGGGCCACATTCAGCTGGTGGTACATACCCAGGAGGGAGTGATGCCTCTCTGATCCTTAAACAGTTGTTGTGATTTTTTCAGTGTCTCTCAAAATCAGTTAATGAACTACCAGAACAGTCTGGTGATGGACAATGAGACTGGGATATCTTTGATCAATGAAAATGGGAGACCAGTCCGCTGCAATAACCCTGAACCTGAAGTGCCAAAATGTGAAGTAAGTCAATCAGATACTGTTATTACAGAAAATAATAATAATAGTATTAATAACAATATCAGTTGATGGTGTTAATGAAGGTTGACAAAACAAGAAATACTTTTTTAATTTTAAAAACAATTTTACATTGGATTTTCACAAATCTATCAGGCAACCTTACAAGTAGTTTATGATTGAGAAGATTTAATGTAGGAAATGAGATATGAACAGAACTTGTCATAATGCAGTGCTTGGTTAATCAATTGCACACTTTGATGCTGCAGTATCTTGAATATATGGAAACCATATTTCATATACTGAGTGCCCTTGTAGTTCATTCTTATATCAGGTCTATATTTGTGATTAATGTATATTTTATAGATGTTCACTGTATTTTCTTTCCAGGTAATCCATGTGTCCATAGTGTGTGCAGGCTATAATTCCACTAGGAATGTGATCACACTTATCAAAAGTATTCTCTTCAACAGAAAGCATCCTCTTCACTTCCATTTCATCTCTGATGGTGCTGCCAAGACAATCTTACAGACACTTTTCGACTCCTGGAGTGTGCCAGGGGGTAAGTTTGACAAAATTGAATACAACCCGATTTATTTGCCAGGTACAGCTCCATTGAAAATGTTTTGAATACTTTTTGTGTTGCTTTATTTGAAGGCAAAAATTGATTGCATGTCTGGAAAATTTTGTTACCTGCCTTGCACTGAAATGTAATTTGTAATTTTTAAAAAAGTTGTATTTTCTTGACTTTTATTGTATGTTGGTGTGTCTTTTTTCAGATTTAGCTGTTGTTTTATTAACTTGGCAATGGTTTTGGGCAATAGGTGAAAACAACTTGACTGACGAACTGTATTTTTATGTCACCAGTTGCATAGTTTGTACTTGAGTTTGAATATGTTATTTTCAAATTATTTTTGCAGTGCAGGTGAGCTTTTATCTTGCGGATGACAAACTAAAGGTTGGTTTCTCTGCCTATTTTTCTGTTTTAGCCAATTGGTGACTTTGTAAATATTGAACTGACAAACATGGCAAAAGATTATTATGTTGCCAAATATACTTAGAAAGTTATATCAGTATAAAGTTACAGTATATGGTATCAGAAATGAAAGCATTTGTCTCCACTGCTGTGGGAAACTTTAAAGTACTTTAAGTACTTAAGTAAGAAAAACATATCCTCTTTTTTTTTCCAGGCTGAAGTTGCTTGGATACCCAATAAACACTACTCTGGAGTTTTTGGTTTGCTAAAACTTCTACTTCCTAATACTTTGCCTACATTTCTAGACAAGGTAAGCAGACATGAAACAGAAGTCATTCTTTATTCAGTTTCATGCCACCATAAAGATTATGAATTCATAATGAACCAGATCTGAAAACTGTATTTTTTACTATTAACTGTAATGTTACACTGTCTATTTAAAAGTGCAATATGTATTATTTTTACTTGCCTTTTACAAGCACATTTGTAGTGATTAAAATTCTGAACTATAGAGAACTTATTTAAAAACATGGTTAAACTATCAAAATTTTCCCATTCCAGGTGATTGTTTTAGACACAGACGTAACTTTTGCAACTGATATAGCAGAATTATGGAAAATATTCTCAAAATTTAAGAGTAAGCAGGTGAGAAATCAACAATTCCTTCTCAGCATAAATTGTGTGTGTGTGTGTGTGTGTGTGTGTGTGTGTGTGTGTCTGTGC
>NW_019775649.1:86332-134209 GCF_001039355.2 Lingula anatina | reverse complement strand
TGTGTGTGTGTGTGTGTGTGTGTGTGTGTGTTGGGGGGGGTGACAGATGAATGAAAATAAAATTCATTCCTTGCAGACTTGTCAATCTGTAGTTAAAATTTTGATAAGTGCAATCTAAATATACTTGCAGGCCATTGGTTTGGTAGAAAACCAAAGTGACTGGTATCTTGGAAAGTTGTGGAAAAACCATCATCCCTGGCCGGCCCTGGTTAGTACTATCAAAAAACACTCAAGAAATATGTAACCTGTATGTCAGGTTTTAATAATTTGGGGTATGTGTTTCTTGCAAATGGGGAAATTGCATATTAATTTTCTTTTCTAGAAATAAAGTTGGTTAATTTCACACTGGCAAGGTATTATGTAGAAAAAAATTAATTGAAAATTACACTTATCCAGTGAATATTTAATATGCCACCATAAGTTGCTTATGGAATGAACTGGGCTAGTAAGCAGGTTGTTGGTTATTATAATTGAAGTAAGTATTTTCTTTCTATAGGGTAGAGGTTTTAACACGGGTGTGATATTACTTGATCTCCAAAAGTTGCGTGAATACAACTGGTCACAAATGTGGAAAATGGTGGCAGAGAAAGAACTGATGAGTTTACTGTCCACAGCATTAGCAGATCAGGTAAGGAAATAATAAGCAATAAGCTAGATCTTCAGTGCTTGGGTTTTGAATTGGGGTCATAGTGTAGCTTCACTGGGAAGGGAGAAGTATATTGGACATTTATAGGTAAACTGAAACTATACATAGACCATTAGAAGGATGTAAAAATACAGTAACGGTGTTAATTGGCCTGTGTGAGAAATGAATGCAATTGTCATTGGCATTATCTAGTTATCTAGCTCTTTGCTCAAATAAATGTACATTAGAGAATTCCATCAACAGCTGTATACATATACTATACATTATCTCAATAGTCATGTGCAGGTGGAATGCTACCAATGTTCAGCAATATTTTTTATATTCTCTCTTTCTGCTGCTAATGCCTAACTGGCACTTTTCTATGTATAATCTTTTTATCAACCCAATGTCAAACTTGTTCATATATTTTTAGCCGTCGATGTAGTTTATAATGTTAAAATACCATTTGCTCTATCTCATTGTAGGATATTTTCAATGCAGTATTAAAGCAGAACCCATATTTAATCTACCATCTCCCATGTGAGTGGAACATTCAGCTTAGTGATCACACCAAAAGTCATGCACTGTGCTACAGTGAAGTGTCTGACCTGAAGGTAAGCACAGAAGTAATCAAAACAAAGAGTTTGATTAGACATGTAAATGATCAGTGATTGAATAGAGCTTAGCAAATTATTTATAGTATAAAATTTATTTATTTATTTGGATATTTTTTAAAATTTATGATATTTAATAGAAATTGGAAAATGCACCATTTTTAATCAAAATTTTAAGTTGCTCTTTATTTGTTGCTCTTTAGACTTTTCTTACAGCTTTTTGTGTCATGGCATTTTGCTGCACTATTTTATGATACATGTCCATTATATTTCTGGACAAATGATATTACATTATTGATATGATATTACATTTTTATCTAAAATAAATGCTGGGTACTTAAAAGTTGAGTGCAGTGCATTTATAGATATTTTGTGGTGTTCTTTCAGATAATTCATTGGAATTCTCCAGTCAAACTACTGGTGAAGAACAAGCATGTTGAGTTCTTCAGGAATCTTCACCTCACTTTTTTGGAATATGACGGCAACTTGCTCAGGAGAGAGCTCTTTGGTTGTGCTACCTCTACACCCAACGAATTGGACAGCAAAGTAAATAGAAAATAAACATCAAAATGACAATGTTCCCTGCTGTCATGTTGAACAACTGTAATATTTTGATTTCACAGTTGATAACATGGTGTTGACATTAATAATCAGTTTGGCAGCAAGCATTTCACATTATTCACAGTGGTCATGATAATGAAGTGTGCAGTTGTCTGCGCCTATGTTTGTGGACTAGATTGATGTTTTATGAATGTTTGATTATTTTATTTAACTATATTACTTTTCATAAAACAGCAATAATAAGAATAATATGGTTTATATCAACTTAAATCACCACTTGATATTCCCCAGCTTGTTGCAATCAACGAAGATGACGAATGCTACGAATTTCGTCGCCAAGGTGCCCTGGTCCTAAGGACCCACTTGTATTACATCGACTACGACTACACCCCGTCCCCTGATGATGTGACCCTGGTGGCCCAGCTAAGTATGGACAGACTGCAGATGTTGGAGGCGATATGTAAACACTGGGAAGGCCCAATAAGCCTGGCTCTGTATATGTCAGATGCTGAGGCACAGGCCTTCCTTAGATATGCTTTAGGATCCGAGACTCTCATGGCCAGGAAGAATATAGGATATCATGTGGTTTATAAGGATGGGGTGAGTGTAATATTAGTTATTAACAAGATGTTATTTGTTTGGATATAACATTGTGATTATGTAAGTATTTCGCAAGTGTTTATAGTCAGGGAAAAGTACCTGGTTTATCATTTTCCATCTGAAAAGACAACAAATCACTAACAATGATTGATATGATTTTTCTTTTCAGCAATTCTTCCCAGTAAACTACCTGCGCAATGTAGCAGTGCGTCAGGTGAACACTCCATACATGTTCCTCTCAGACATCGATTTCCTACCCATGTATGGTCTGTACGACTATTTAAAGAAAGCCACGTCAATGATGGATATCACGGTGGAGAAGAAAGCATTGATAGTGCCAGCCTTTGAGACACAGAGGTATAGACTGACATTCCCAAAGTCAAAAGCAGACCTGTTGTCCATGTTGGATATGGCAACATTGTTTACATTTAGGTAAGTGAAGTAGGCAGTGACATGTAAGAAATTGATAGCACTTTGTTTATTGCCCTTCAGAAACATGGAATTGGTCAAGAGTTTACTGTCAGTGCTGGCAGTGGGATGGGTTTAATTAGCTTCTCAGCAACTTTTTTTCTTAAAAATGAAGTAAAAGTTTATTTTGAAAAAAAATATTATAATTGAATTCACCTCAGCAAGTGCAATATTTAAGTTTTGCAGACCTGATGGTTAAATATACCCTGTAGTTAATCCTGTTTTAGATTCCATGTTTGGCCTCAAGGACATGCACCAACAAATTTTGCTAAATGGAGAAGTGCTACTACACCTTACAAGGTAGGGATGGTTTCATATCTCTTTTTATGACAGCAGATGCTGATGCAAAACTTATGTAAATTTCCAAATAAAGCAGTAAGAAAATTCCATAAAAACAAAGTTTTGCTGCAAAAATTGCACTGTTTCTCAAAAACAATTTTTTTCTTTATAGGTAAGCTGGGAATCCGATTTTGAACCTTATGTGGTTGTGAGTACAAATATCACAGACTATGATCAAAGATTTGTTGGGTTCGGATGGAATAAAGTGTCACATATCATGGAATTGGATGCTCAGGGGTAAGTAAAATAATTTGAAAGATGTTTTGAAAGAGCAGATTGATGTTAATAGTGGAAACAAAATATTATGATATTTACTACTGCCAACAAAAGAGGTTATTTTTTATCATAATTGGTTTGTAAAGATCTCTAAAAATGTATTTACAAATTTTGATGTTATTTTAAGGATACCTATTCAGGTTGGAAAGAACTGATTTTAGTATCAATTAATTCAATTCTTTATATTGATACTTTAAAGCTTATATCAGAATATTAATCATAAAGAATTTATCTTGACAGAGATATCTGCTCATGTAAAAAAATGAATAACGCCCAGATCTGCATTAAACCTTTACCTTATCCAACTTGATTTTTTTTTTTTNGGATACCTATTCAGGTTGGAAAGAACTGATTTTAGTATCAATTAATTCAATTCTTTATATTGATACTTTAAAGCTTATATCAGAATATTTATCATAAAGAATTTATCTTGACAGAGATATCTGCTCATGTAAGAAATGAATAACGCCCAGATCTGCATTAAACCTTTACCTTATCCAACTTGATTTTTTTACAGGTATGAATTTGTTGTACTGCCCAATGCATTTATCATCCACATGCCACATGCTCCAAGTTTTGACATAGCCAAGTTCAGATCAAGCTCTCTATACAGGAAGTAAGTCATAATGTTGAGACTTAAAACTTCACACATAATGGTGCAAATTTCTATCAACACTAAGAGAACTGAAAAATTTGTATACTGATAAAACAGGCCAAAGATAGTCATTGAACACTTACTAGCAGAATTTCATTGTGTCAAAATTATTCAGAGTAAGAATTTATATTAACATTTACCCTTTTTTTATTTCAGGTGCCTAAAGACGTTAAAAGGTGAATTTCAAAGAGACCTGTCAAGAAAGTATGGGATCAAGGCTCTAAAATATTTATCAGTGGAGAGGTAGCATTCAGCTGTAATGGGGCAGATGAAATCACAAAACAAGATGTGCACAGTGGCCATGTCATTTTATGTCTATTTACTCCTATTGCAGAGTTTGTGTCAAACATGTTTATTAAGAAATGTCACCAAGCATTTTAAACCTATTTTTGCCACAATCAGTATCGAATGTCACAAACGTAGATCAGAAGACTAGGAAGTCAAGGAGATTATACGCAATGGAATACAGAAATAAAACTAATTAAATTCTTATGAGAACTTTTTCAAGTTGTATGGTATAAATTTTAAAACTAGTCATAGAATAAAAGATTCAGCTACAGAATGGGACTTGGAGCCAATGGTGTAAGTTATAAATGTGGCCTGTGTTTTACATTTTCTCAAGCATCATGCCAAAGCCTAGCTGGACTCTAGGCATCGAGTAACTGTCTATACTGAAGAAGCATTCTGTAATACAACAAACAAAAATTGTACTTAGAAGCAATAAGTTTTTATTGGAGAATTATAGCGCAAATCGTTTTGGGACCGAGTATATTTTATAATTGGGTCCATGGAGAAAGGACCAATATTTTGTAGTCACACAGTCTTTTTGGGTTAAGATTATTTTAAACCACTCCCATTGTATAGAAATCCTTTGATATTGGACTGATTCTATGGCAGTGTGATAGCCATTATTAATCAGGATACCCTTGTGCTTTAAATCATGTGCCAGATCATTATTTATGATGACAACCTTCGTGCTAAATTAATCTGAATAGACTAGTATATATCACTATAGTATTTTTTCAGATTAGGTACTGTAATGTATGCAATCAAAATCATGTGACATGAAAGATTTATAAATTATACCTTTACTTCTGGTTAAAATGCAAGTTTCAACATATTTCACTTTATATAAATGTATGTAAGGTAGTCTAGTGTATTCTTCTGTTTGCTATGATAATATTCAAGGTCCTTTGTTACCAGTTGGAGACAAAGGGAGGTTGACCTTTTAAGTTTTTTTTTTTTTTTTTTTTGTTCATTGGAGGCATGCTTCTGTGAAGTCTGCATAAGGTCTGTAAATATATCTATAAAAGTGAAATTTTTGTTTGATTGCAAGTCTTGATCACGACATTACCCTTGCAACCAGGTGAACATGCATTTAAATTACTTATATCCAAATGAAAAGATACCAATCTCTTGTAATTTTTATAGCTGAGCAAAAGTGTTGTCATGTCATGGATGATTTAAATTTTTCGTTTTTTAAACCTTTTATATGCTTCAACTGATCCAGGAACCTTGTTCACATGCTATGCTTGTGAACTAATATAAGAGGAAGAGTATAAACAGAAAGCATCTTGTGTAACTATTAAATTTTTTTCTTGGTAGCAGTGGTCTAAAATCGAGAAATTGACCCATTTTGTCAATTTATTAAAAATTGTAGACTTGGAAAAAAGTGGATCCCATTTTCAAAACTTAAACACGTAATAAGACACTCAAATTCTGGTTTATTTTGGAATACATCACTACAAAATGTTAAATGTCTTTGCAATATGATAATTCCCCATCATTCAGATGGTTTCCCTGAATGAAAAGAAAAAAATGTTACTTCTTAATGTGATAAACTTTACATTCTTCTTTTTTACTAGTATCATTCCATCATTTGTAACTTTAAACACCAATCATCAGTTATAAGGTAAGCTTTCTGTTTAAAACTACGAATTCCACCAGCTGTGGAATGTCTTTCCCTTTAACAACGGCTACATTGTTTCGTTTTACTACAAATATCTACGTTGTTGGAGTAATACCTGATAGACAACTTTAACAAATACACCTACTTCATCTGCAGTACTTAATTTATCTGAAAAAAATCTATCCATGGTTACATCTTGTTCTAGTTGGACAAAGACAACATGTGCCATCATTTGCAAGAGTCCAACAAACCAGTCACTTGCATCTGTTACGCGGACTCCTACATCAGCAGTCTGCAACATTAACACTGGTCTACCACGTCAAATGCCATTAAAATTTAAGCAGAGCATATAAAATTGTGTGAATATTATCAGTTACAAGCCACTATTTCTGCTTTTGATCAATTGATTCCTTGACAATGGTATCTCTAAGGGCCTGCAGGCTTTTAAAAAATTGGCCACAGACTGCATCATTTTAAAATATATAAGGATCATCAGAGTTGTAATCTAAATCTGCCATGTTCATCAAGTACTCGTATTCATCCTCGTAATCAAAATCTGATTCATCAGAGTATCTGCTGCTAAAAAACCTTCCACGAGATAAGTCTAGATGTGGTATGTCTATGGTCTCTCTCCCATTCCTGAAAGGACCTGGTGATTTCTTAACTGGTGGCACTGGTTTCCTGGTTTTCAGTTTCATTTCTTTGTGTGCACTGATGGCAGAAGTTATGTATGTCTCTACAAACCGATCATAGCAGTGCAAGTTCGTCCAAGTCTTTGTCCATGGGTCATAGAGCTCAAGACTAGGAAATCCAAGTTTCCTGGGACTACAGCTGCCCACTCTATCGCTGAAGTACTCCACACTTGGGACGCCTCCCACAGCACACAGCAGGTTATTGTATGTGGTCAAAGCTACACCTAGTCTCTCATAGTTCATACTGGGAACTGCCATCCATCTGAGAGGTAAAAAATAGAAGGATAAGAGTATCCTTTTGCTCTGATGATAGTTATGACTTAAATAAGTATATTTCTTCTTATTAATTTTTGGTTTCTTATCATTTCTGTTAGTGTAACTTGCATTGCTTAAGAACAAAAGAGCTCTATATCTTACAGGAAGGCTTCTTTTGGTGTTAAAAAGAAAGCTTTTATTCCTGCCATTGCTAAATACCATGTTAAGTGTCCCACATAAAACGTTCATGTTACCCACCTATCCATCCTAGGTTCATAGCATTCCACGCTATTCAGTATTCTGTGGTCATCGTACCCTCCAGCTGCAAACAAACACTCATCGTACATCAGGAGTCCGTGTCCACGTCGGGGCTTGTCGAGTGAAGAGACGGCTGTCCACTTGCCTTCCCTGGGATCATAAGCCTCAGCCTGGTTCAGGGACATGGCTGTTGCTGTCACAACTGTGGGGGCGGCAAATACAGCCCTCCTGTGAGACATGTTACCTTTTTGAACTGTAAAATAAATCAAAGATCTTAAAAATTCATGTTACATCTGTTCGTGTACAAAAGGTTAACACTGAGCTCAACTTTCCTTCCCTTTTCCACTCCCACTCCCCTAATTTTTTNAAGGATAAGAGTATACTTTTGCTTTGATGATAGTTATGACTTAAATAAGTATATTTCTTCTTATTAATTTTTGGGTTCTTATCATTTCTGTTAGTGTAACTTGCATTGCTTAAGAACAAAAGAGCTCTATTTCTTACAGGAAGGCTTCTTTTGGTGGTAAAAAGAAAGCTTTTATTCCTGCCATTGCTAAATACCATGTTAAGTATCCCACATAAAATGTTCATGTTACCCACCTATCCATCCTAGGTTCATAGCATTCCACGCTATTCAGTATTCTGTGATCATCGTACCCTCCAGCTGCAAACAAACACTCATCGTACATCAGGAGCCCGTGTCCACGTCGGGGCTTGTCAAGGGAAGAGACAGCTGTCCACTTGCCTTCCCTGGGATCATAAGCCTCAGCCTGGTTCAGGGACATCGCTGTTGCTGTCACAACTGTGGGGGCGGCAAATACAGCCCTCCTGTGAGACATGTTACCTTTTTGAACTGTAAAATAAATCAAAGATCTTAAAAATTCATGTTACATCTGTTCGTGTACAAAAGGTTAACACTGAGCTCAACTTTCCTTCCCTTTTCCACTCCCACTCCCCTAATTTGTGTAAATCTTTGTATAAAGCATTTTTTCTTCATTAACACTACACCAATTACTCACCCGTGGTGTCAGGATTTTCCTCCACAAGAAGCTGACTTCCACCAACAACATAAAGCCTGCCATTCAATGCAGCAGCTCTGGCACAGCTCCTGGGAGTCATCAAGGCTGGGACATCAGAGAGAACCTGACCCAAGTTCATATCCACAGCTTCCACCAATTCTGGCATGTATAACACCCGTTTGGTATGGTAACCATAGGAGCGGCAAGTACTTACTGGTAAAGCACCCCCAACAATATACAATCTGTCATTCAAAACAGCAGCCCCAGCATCCACTTTAGGCTGCTCCAGTGTTATGTTGTCCGAACCACCTGCATGGAGTATTCTGAGGCTCCGACCGGAATTAGGATCCTTACAAAATGCCCCTTTCCAATTGTTCTTGTATGTATCAGTGTCTCTGGTCCCCCCAGCAAAGTATATGTTGTCATTGTGGAGGGTAAATGTGGACAGAAGCCTGCTGGAATTCAAGGGTTTGTGTTGTACATCCGGAAACAAACTACTGAAAGTGGGACTGTTTCTGAAAGTGGCACTTCCAATCCGCAAGTTGGGTTGGATGTCGTATATCTTTCTATTGGAAAACCACTCCCCTTGGATTACAGCGTTTATCACTTCATTGCTTTGTGAAGTGTCCCTAGTGCTTAGTCCTTGTGCATGCATATCCCTAAGAGAAGTATCCAGTGACTGGTACACTTCAGTAGCTGCCAACAAAGGGTGATCATCATAAAAAGCCTCCAGACTCTTAGGTGTCATTGCTTTGATACCTGCAAGTGTAAGAAATTCCTGAGTATACTGTATATGGTCTGTCATATCTGATTCTATCCACTGCACCACTGCATGGAGGATCTCTGGTTTCACTTGGCAACTCTGGTGAGAATAAGTCTCCAAAAGGTGGCGCATCCTGTCCACCGAGGCATGGACGAGAAACTCTTCCTCCTGCAACACCTCCTGGCACCTGGACTGCAGGATTTCCTCAGCAGCTTTGTACAGACTTGTACAGTCATGGAGTTTGGCAAATTCCAGCACACCAAGGCAATTGTGGGGACCCAGCTCATTCTGCATGAACAGGGCACAGGCCTCCTTCAGAGAGTGGAGCTGCAGGAAGGAAGCAGCAGCTAGGAGACTTTCAACATTGCCTGCACCTATCTTGAGTTTTCTGGTGTATGCATATTCAACTAGAATTTTCACTGCCTGGGCATCAAGTCCATGCAGGTCTATCTCTGCTTCATTTTTGTTATACAACTCTGAAGTAAATAAGGCTTCAAAATATGGAGACATGGCAGCTAAGACTATGGTGTGGGCTGAAATACGCAAACCTTCGACAACAAGGGTGACATCACAAAGAATGTTCTTCTTCCAATTCTCATACAATTTTGTAGACACTTGCTTAACATCTTCACTAAAATGAAACATAGACGAGCTAGAATCATTTCCCCCTGTATTGGAGTCCACAGAAGTTTCTGCTGTGCCATCTTCTTCTTCTTTTTCTTCTTCATCTGTAGCTTGCGCCATACTGGTCCAACAGTCTGCATCTGGGGGAAACTGAAATTTAGAATTTATATCCATAATGTCTCTTTACAGAGTCTTAGTAAAGATATGCAGATGACTACCTTTTAAAAAAAATCCCTGTGGGTTAATGCTCCTTTGCCAAATTAAGAGTACTTAAAAACTAACCATTTTGCAGTAATAAAGATACAACAGTCCCCATGCAAATCAAATACATGTTATAGCTGATGCTACATATCACTAAAAAAAACCAATAGCTTCTCGGTACATGTATACAATTTGCAATGTTAAGTTGTTATTAGTTAATAAACAGACAACTGTGCAATAT
This sequence comes from Lingula anatina, assembly GCF_001039355.2. The sequence continues at coordinate 124,109 of NW_019775649.1, read as the reverse complement.
ACCTCTGGTAAGACTGCATTCTTCACAGCTATGACTGCTTGGAGGAGGTGACGGTGAGCATCTTCCCCTATGTAACTTGTGGTAATGATCACATGAGGATCTTCATCATCTCCTTCTTCAGTCACTTCAGCACTATCAAGCTGTCTACCAAAAAGCTAAAGTGGGCAAAATGGTGCATTGTGCTACTTTCTCCATTTGTAATAAATCAAGATAGGAGGGAATGTAACTGTGTCTTTTTTCTTAAATGTGAGGAAGAAAGTTTTACCTAGGGGAAGATAAACAACTAAATGGTGCAGATATTAATGGTTTAATTTTCTACTTTACAAATTTTTTACTGCCAAAACCACAAAATGCCAAATGGATAAAAAACTACTAATGACTGACCTTAGCAAGCAAAAATGTATTAATCATCAAAAACCTTCACCAATAATATCATTAATAAATACCAAAAATAAATAAGGACAGCCTCACTCACACTTAAAAAAGAAGGTTTCTGTGGTTGACTACTACCAAATGGTTTCCTTACTCCATGCCCCTTAAGAGTGATACTACAGAGGGTTTCACGCTGAATTCTGTTGATTGTTGTACCTTTTCTGCCTATTAAGCGTCCAATCAAGTTTTTCTGTAAAAAAAATTACAACAATTTCTCATAATCATTAACTCAAGAGAGCAAAATAATTATTTTGCTGGGCAATAACTGAAGGTTTCAGTTTTCAATTATAATAAAACTGTTCTATAAATCAATAAAAANACACATCTGTGTCTGTACATAAAAAGTATTAATAAACATCCTTTCAATACTTGTGGAAAGCAGATATAAACAACAACAACAACAACAACAATAATAATACAAGTTGAGATTGTATGTGACCTAATTCCAAGAGATGGGGACACAGGCTTTTGTACTTGTAGTCTAGGAGAAGATGGGGTAATGGTGACTTGTATCTGCGGAGCCAATAGGGACTGTACATGTACAAGATTGGTCGGGACTAAAACAATGAGTACCACCAGCACTTACACTCCACTCCGATTATTGTTGTTATTATTATAATTATTGTTATGCAGTAATGCTGTAATGCAGTTAAAGTCATTATTATTACTATTACAACTGACACATAACTAGTATTTTGTAATGTGGGTGAAAGCCCTGAAATACTGAAACAAAATATATACGATTATTTTCTTTCAATATCAAACTAAATTGTGATAAAAGGGCACTAAGATGTTCAAAAATTATAAAACTCATAAAATGCGTGACCAAAGATTTAAAGAAACATTCCATTTCAAGACTTAATCAAGGAAAATATGTCAGTAGTTACATTTGGATATTGCTTCACAGGCAGATACAGTGTGGCTGATAGCCGAGCAACACCACCACTTTTCCACTGAGGTGACTGCTTCTTCACTTGAACACCAGGTATGTGTAGATTAACTGATGACTGCACACTTGGGTTAAGTCTAGTGAGTTCTGAAAAGAAAAGGAGAAATACATTAACACACACACACACACACACACACACACACACACACACACACACACACATGCAAACCACCAACTAAAGTAATAAACTTTACCTTATTTTGCGTGAATAGTGTATGACTAAAAAGGTATTTTGTCTTCAAAGAATAAATGAAGTAATTCAAGCAAAATTAAAAAAACTGAAATAGGCGAAGCCATTTTCAACAAACACCAACATATAACTTCATAGTGGACCTCAGGCTCAAACCGACTACTAGTAAATATGCACAGATAAGTTATATATTATATATTAGATATTCATTTCAATTTAGCTTACAATTTTAAAAAAATACCATCTACTCATTTAATTTAATCAACCAATGGCTCTTCCTGTAAATACAAAAGTACCGAAGTTTCAACTTAGGTTTTAGTTAGAGTTGCTGTATCAGAGATGCTTACCTGCATCAATCAAGGAAAATGAATGCTTAAATGCCTCCCGCGGAATATCCAAATCCTCTACCAAGTTCTCAAGGACTGTTATTTCGGAGACAAGTTCATCTAACTTTTTCGCATCTCGAGATGCTTGTGAAGAACCTTCTGCCATGTTTTTCGACTACAGCTCAAAGCGAAACAAATACCTCGCACACCAGACAAAGTGTAAATTGGGTGAGCTGGTGAATTATTCCTATTCGTCTAGGGGCTATAGGTGAGCCATTTTCATCTGCTTCATATGCCACAGTTCAGTAATATGAATGCAATTAAGTTATACCTTAAATGCTGAAGCCACTATGCCACCAACGCTGTCTGTGGATCTCAAAAGATGTCGCTCTATGAAGATGCGTCTAAACGATAATTCTATTAATAAACAACAAAACACTGTCAGATACACAACATAATCGAACGATGAATCTGTGTCTATAAATGCTATAGAGCTACGATAAAATCGATTCATTGCGTGTCTTCTAAAATAATTATAAAACAGTATATGCGCTAAAACTTGAATGATGTTCTGTAGCTTGTCTTGCATTGAACCCGCCCTGCATGAAAAATTGTGGCGAATGTTGTCTGTCTGTTCATCTGCAGTGAGACGCTTGGAGATATTTGGCAAAACTCTTTTATGTATCGTAGCTGTTGCAAACGGAAAGTGTTAAGTAAAATACAGTTATCATTTATTTAAAGGAACGTAACAGAATACTTCATTAATATTTTTATTACGACCTGTAAATAAAGTGTCCTCGTTTTCAACTCTTTGTGTTCATTTTTTAAGTCGGTAACATGACATTTTCAATTATGTTTGATGTTTCAGTTTTAGTAATAACCACAGGTTCCAAGTGCTGCGTGTCGATAGTCTTAAGTTTCGGTGCTATTGTGCCGAGATTTGCTAAATTCCAGTGGCAATTGTACCTGTACCTGAATCCGGTGCGGTGCCATCGTGTCAGCATATGTTCCGTTTTAGTGCTTTGCTTTTGTGATAAACATGATATATTGCACCATGATATATTGCATCTCAGGCATACTGAAATTTGGTAGTAATAATAATAAAACAAAAAATTTAATTTTTCTTATTTGAAACATACTGTATTTATCCTTTAAAAAATATTACTAATACTAATTGATAATAGTATTACTGAGAAATTTGAAGGATGTTAGTGTATGTAACCTTTCTCTGGGTGAATTATATTAATCTGTTCAGAATAAACGGAAATAATGTGAACTTCTGTCTTTGAAAATTTATTTTGTATTTAGCCTGTGTTTCAGAAATAAAATGAACATCTCAGGTTTTGCTCCATAGTAATACCTTTATAGCTTCATAATATTTAGAGATCCGAGTAAGTGTGGAAAATGGGATTACCCCACAAGAGAAAACCAACATCTTAATTAAGTCAGTTCCAACTATTAAGTTTTCACATAGTACAGTTACTGTATGATAGTTATATATGTATTTTATTTTAGCATCATCTGCCAATGCTGACCAGTTGTAAGGGGCCAAATTTGCCATGTTCCCTTATCCCTCCCAGCAGCATGCGTCTGGATACTACCACCCAACTTCTTCAGATGCTACCTCAAATTCCAATCAGTACTTCCTGCCACCATGTTCATCACCACAGTCCCGGAGTTTACAACAATATCTCCCAGCACTGCCCCAAGCACCAGTAGGACAGTATCATCAGGGTTCTTGGGCACATACTGGAGCAGCTGTGCAGGCATCTGTTGTAGCTCCTATAGTTCCATCGCCAGCCATGAATTATGCAATTCCTGCAGAGGCTGCAACACAGGGTGCTACCCTGTTTTATGGACAGTATCCTGTAGTCCCTTGCAGCCAAACTCTGGACAGCTCTGGATATCTGCCATCCAATAGCAATTCTGGTGCAACATTAGGAACGTGGTCAGTGTCAGGATGCCCTGTTGAACCATACTTGTTACACCTAACGTCTCCACCACCAAAGCAAGCTGTCAAGACAGAGCAATTGGGTAGAGAAAGACTGTATACTAGGCAAGGTAATGTTACTCCCACACTGATACAAAAGCAGGAACAGATGCCAAGACCTACTGGTGCTCAAGTCTGTAAGACAGCTTTGGAACCAATACCAGAGTATGCAGAAACAAAACCTGATTTGTCTGAGAAGTTGTTCTGGTAAGTCAAGCGAGAGAATTTGAAATGGATTTGAAAGCATTTTGCTTCATCTTCTAATTAATATTCAGATTTTTATGTTAATGTTAATCAGCCTCTCAGAACCAGGTGGGACCTTGAATACAAAAGTAGATGCATTGCAGTAGCTAATATAAAATTATTAATTTGTTTAGTAGAGGCATTGCAGAAGTTGATATAAAATTATTAATTTGATTTTCATTTTAAGGAAATTCTTGGAAGTTTTAAAAACCTATGGGCCTCAAGAGGTGAACAGTGAAAAACTTCTAAATGTCTTCATGAATCTTAGCCCACATGAGCGCAGATTTATCATGTCTCATGGAACTTTGAAAGAATTTTTGTCCACATTCCCATCCCTGTATTTGGAGAATGGCTTTCTGTATTTACGCCAGCGTGGAGCACCAGCTGAGGATAAAACAATTTCAGGGAGTGAAAAGTATGTACAAAATGAATAGAACTGCTGGAAAATGGTAGAAGTTATGTTTTTGTGTGTTGGTATATTAGTTAAGAGCCTATCAGTACCCGAAAAAGTTCTGAATGGATTTTGATGTAATTTTTGCGATAGGTCAGAAATGTGCTAACCTACAATTAATTAACATTTGGTGTTGACCTATTTTTAGTTGATTAATTAATTAATAATAAGAATTTTACTCCATTGGCAGAGGTCTGTCCTCTCTGAATGCTTTTCTGTACATAGTTAATGGTTAGTTTAATCAGTAATGAGACTTTATGGAATATTCTCAAATTTTGAGTGATGTGCAAATACAGTTTTTGATAACAAGCCTTAGCTATTAAAAATTGGTTATTTTACATTTTTAATGCTTTTGCAGGATCACCAAGGAGGAAACGGTTGGAAATATAAATGAGAATTGCAAAAACGATTTAATAGAGATACCAATGCATGACAGAGATTCACTGGATGAAATAGGTCAAGTACCTGATAGCTAAATTCAGACCGTAAATTGTGTTAAAATAACTAAGTGTCCTTGTACCAGTTCCTGTTTTGTAATAAAACGGTCATTTTGTAAATTCTTCCAACAACTAATTTGGAAGAAATGGAAAGCTTATGAAAACACTAAGCCAATGACCAGGGCTATGTATCATTAAATGTTTGTTATAATTAATTGTTACACATAGATTCTGATGTGACAGTTTGCTTAAATTTCAGATGACCGTGACTGTATTATCCCCGAGTCTCTGCAGCAGAAGTCTGTCTTTGAGGATATTGCAAGGACACATGGGATCTCAATAGGGACAGCACAGGAATGCACTTCAAAAACCTTCCCCACAACCGAGGAATCAGTCAAAGATCAGACTTGTGACTCCTCACAAGCTGTGTTGGATCACATTGACAAAGAGTGTGTTAGAAAGACCACTGAAATACCATGCAGTGAGTTGGTTCAGCAGACAAAATATGCATACAGTGAAGATGTCTGGAAACCCAAGGGCATCGTGAACCCTAAAATCAGTAAGGGGTGCACAAAAAGCAAGATGTTGAGAATTGAATGTCTAAATCATGCTTTGACTGGAAATTCTGACCATAGTGAGGCATATCACAATGATCATATAATTCCATACACAGCAAAGGATACACTATCCACAAAAAATGATGCTCCAGCTGATATCAAACTGACAGAAGTGATGAATAAAACTCAAGAGCTGGAAAATGTGTCCACCACCAATCAAATATGTTCTGGAATGCCAGTGCAGCATTTTGATGGAAAACAAGATTTACCTGACTTTGCTGATTTGGAATTTGTGATTGAAGCATATGAAATGGGCATGAAGTATTGTCAGAAGAACACAAAAGATGCCCTGCTTATTGCAGCAAAACAGTTGGTTTTAGAGACGTTGGTTAGTACCAAAGAGAATATGAAATTTACAGATAGAAAGTTACTTGATGATAAGACTCCAACAAAGGATGAAGTGCATCCAATGAAAACTACTGGGTCTCAAAGTGTCTTTTCCCATGACAGTGGATTTAAAGACCAAAATGCAACTTTTTCTAGTCCAGATATTGATTCTGATACAAGTGACATGGCTGTGTCTCAAGAACCTCAACTCAAACTGCCAGCACCATCTGCAGAAACATACCTCTCTCCATCCAGATTGAAAGCAACAGCTCCAGAGTTCAAATTAAAGCCAAGTCCTTTATCCCCAGGTGGTGGCACAGCCTCTTTAGTTGCAGGTGATCCAAAGATCATATCATCAAAATCGGAGACCTCCTCTCCATCCAGATTGAGGCCAGCGGCTCAGGAATTCAAATTCAAACCACTTGTATCTTCATCGGTGCCATCAATAGGGGGCTCCCCATCAAGGCTGAAGGCTACAGTCTCAGAGTTTGTTCCCAGGTTCAAGCAGCCAGCCCTTTCCAAGATACCTGATATATTATCAGTGCAGCACCAAGAGCAACAAACTGACCACCCTTCTTGTTACCAGAAAGAAACTGGCACCAGCCCCAGGAGACTGAAAACTAAAGAGTTTAGTGCCCAGTCTGCAGTGGACGTTGCAGAGGTGATGATAAATACAGAAGAGTGTCTGTTTTCAGAAGAGTCCACATACTATGTGGAGCCATGTCAAACTGCACGTAAATCCACAAACACCGAAATATCAGGACGCATCAGAGCTGAACCTAGGATGCTGTCCAGGTATACCAGCACAGAATCTGGGTCAGTGGTGGATAGAAAGATTTTTGATAATGCTGTGACACAACTTATTGCTGCAGAGGTAAGAATGATGTTGTTTTCAATGTTTGCGCCAAAATATGATTCCCCAAAATGAATTTATGAAAGTTTATCTGTTTTTGAATCTGACCATTATCCTTTCTGTACTGTTTATAATGTAATATTCATACATAATTTATCATATACATTTAAAAGTTGTTTTGATGCTGAAAGAGGAATAAAATAAATATATAATTGCCTGATTTATCAAAAGATTACCAGGTTCTTTTATGATTGATAAATTGAAATGTTTTCATCATGTACATACATATAAGTATTATTTCAGATCAAGGTACTTCAGCTACAATTTTACTTGTGCTCTGAAAGACTGCTCAACTGGTTTGAAGATTGGAAGAAACTGCAGAACCTTGACAGGTAAATCTATTTTTCTATTTTATAGCTGTGGAACTAAGGGGAATATTGTTTGAAAGAATGAGTTTAATTTTGCAGAATGTTTTTGCAAAAATTTTTGTTTTATGATAATGAAAGAATCCCAATATAAGCAGGTTCTAGAATAAGCATTATGATATTTTATTTTTGTATTCTGTATCAATTACATTTTAGTTTTAATAAATTTGAGATTTTTTAAAAGCTTTTCTAGATATGATCAACACGTGATGGACACTCTTAATACTGGGAAACAAAATGTAGGGGAAGAACTAAAAAGAATGCAGGTAAATTTGGTTTTAAAATATAGTGAACATGCATAGTATACTATTTTAAATTATACTGCTTTTATACATTACTTAAAATTATCAGTTAATCAGTGCACCCAGTACCTGATATTTGTTTCTTGGAAAAATCTGGTATTTGCTACATATACAATCTAAAAGTTGTATGTTTAAATAAGTCAATTTGTGTAATATTGTCATTGACTTGTTACAATTTCCAAGATTTTATCAGTTTTTTTTTTTTATTTCAAGGCGCTTTATGAGACCAATGTACGTGAACTGTGTAAGGGTGTTCCACTGGAATCATTGACTGCATTGAAGGTCAATTTACCTACTACACAAGGACCAAACAAGTTTTCACCTCGTGAAGTACGTTTCTTTTCTGATATTAAATGTGATGACAGAAATGTCTGAATTGTTCATCTGATATTGATATTTTTTTTTTTTTAGTAATATACCTCAGCCTGATATAATAAGATCGTGGTTGCAGTCACTGAAAAATCATTTGGTTGTTGTCAAGTTATGTTATGTTATCAGTTTTCTTCTGATTATATATAACATACTTTTATCAGCTTTATCTGAAATTTCTACTCATGTTTACGAGATTGCTTTCTGAATAGGATATTTTAAAGATCTCACACTAATAAAATGTTGAATTTTAGAGCTAAATTTTACTTCCACTATAACTACTTTTTACATGTTCAGGTTGATTACAACAAGATTGTGAAGGCTTTCCTTGAGCATTACTGTCCAAATGATTGTGTGGACCCTGAGGTGATTGTGCTGAATGAAAGGTCATGGGACCGCTTCATGACAAAAGAATACAAGAAGGAAGCGCAGAAGGGGCATGCTGCTGCAATGCCAGAAGTGCCACTCCCAGTCAACCCTGATTTGACACCAGATCCACTGACATTTGCTGGAAATGTGCAGAATGAAGTGCCAACTGTTGGGGTAACATCCTCTGTCAATCAGCTACAACTGCCAAAATCCCAGATAGCAGGTGGTGCCTCATCAGCAGTTGGCCAGCAAAGTGACAAAGTGGTCTCCAGTTCTCTTCAGGCAGAGACAGTGCTACCTTGTGGTGATAATCCCAAGGGATTTGATGTCATTGCCAAGATTCAACTTTCAAATGATGGTAGTTATTACATTTTAAACAAGCTAAATATTACTACTATGGTTATATGTATTACTGTCTACTTCCACAGTGTGTGTGTGTGTGTGTGTGTGTGTGTGTGTGTGTGTGTGTGTTATCAAGATTCACAACCATAATGCATTTTGAAAATAGATTGTGTTTAAATTTCTTCTTCCATTTAACACTCTAAGTAGACATCAGTAGTATTTAGAAGATAAAGTACAGCCAGTATAAGACAAGTTTTAAAGTATACAGTTTTGTAAATTGTCTGCATTATTTGCCTTTTGTAGACGAAGAGAAGAGAACCTTATTACGTATTCCAACAAAATGTCCACCAGGATTGTCCAATATACAGGCAAGTTTGTTCTGTTTGGTTACTTCATAAAGTTGACAGGTGGATAAGTTCATTATTTGATCCAAACATGTTTCAATTACTTTTTGTATCACTGAAATAAATTAGTTTATTCTTTATTTTTTCTACACAGTCAAGGTGGAAGCTATCTTTTTGTATCATGAAATACTTTTTCATTTTAGTAATATGCAAAGGTATATTTTTAGGAGCCTATTATCAAGAAAGCATTCAAGCCTTTAGGAAGAAGAGCTCTTAAACCAAGAAAAAACAAAGTTGCAGAGCCAAAAGTGTTGGTTTCATCTGCTTTTGAAACCAGTGCTAGCGGTCACAACCAATCAAATAAATTGGGTAACTCTATTATTCTCAGTGAAACTTATTCAAAATTACCAGATATGGATGATGGAATCAGTGAGTCGAGTACCCTAACATCAGAGGAAGTAGCCATGCCTTTTAAAGCAGATCTGCTGCAAGATGCAAAGGCTTCTGAAATGCAAATGACAACATCAACTATTAATGTAAGCAGCAGTCAGTGTGATGAAATGGCACCACAAAAGACAACATTAGGTCTTCCTGCTGTGACAACAGACTTATCACAGCAACAACAGGTGCCCCAAGTCAATCCTGTCGCTTACCAATATGTTGTTTCTCAGCTTCTCCAGATGAATCCCCAGCTAATAGAAAACCCTGCAGCTCTGCAGTACATAGCTGTGCAGCAGCTTATTACCATGCAGCAACTGCAAACTGGAATGCTGGCTACCACAACCTATGGTGGGCAGAGCGATCCATCAACATTGGCTACAGCAGGCTTGGGTACACACAGTCATCTTACAGCATTGGCTACAGCAGCCTATGGCACACAAAGTGATCTGGCATCTTTGGCTGCAGCAGTTTATGGCACACAGAGTGATACAGCAACATTGGCTAAAGCAGCTGGCTTTGGCGTTCAAAATGACCCATCCACAGTGGCTTTTAGCGCACAGAATGGTACAATGAACTTTGACACCTTCAGTGGCCTCAGTACCTTGGCTAAAGTTTCCCCTGGGACACAGAATGATAGAAAATCCATGTCTCATGTCAAATCAGTAACGCTTGATCAGAGCAATTTTGTTATTCCACAGGCAGGACAAGGGGATGAAAGTGCTGGTCCAGGAAAGGCTATTGCCAGTGTTTCACCAGACCAACAGAAAAGATGTTTTCCATTAACTGGAGAAAGCCAGGATAAGCTTGCCACCAAAGAAGCCCAAGGAGACATGCCACCATATCATAGGGGAGCAGTACAACACAGCACCTTGGAGGTAGAAAAGGCCAGTTCTTCTGAGAGATGTCATGTAGATTGCTCAAAACCATTCCCTGATGCCAAGTCCTTTTTGATGAATGATGCTTCTGATAGTGGCAGCAATGAAAGCAAGTCAATTCTGAGCCTTGCTCGAGGAAATTATACCAGCAGACAGAGTGCCCCTCTAAGATATGCTGCTGAGAATTTGGCAACCACTGTTATGAATCAAACTTATGTTCATGATAAAGCCTCTGGTTTTACTAAAGAGTACCAAGGACAGTTGGACAGAGACAGACAGAGTAGCATCAGCTCCTCAGAGGGTGCATCTTTTTCAAGAAGTTCTCTGAGCTTTCAAACTGCCAAGTCTCCGTTTTCAGAGCAGAGTTGTTATGAAAGTGTTCCAACCAGTCCAAGAGCTGCAACATCTGCAGAATCTAACTCCTCAGAGTACAGCACCAGTACAAGTAGTCTGCCCCAAACACCAAGAGACCCTCAGAATGTAAAGGGCAGCTTGTCACAGGAGTCTCTGGTTGCTGGTTTTGGCCTGCTGGAGCAAGGGGCTGGGGAATGGAAGACAGTTGGTAGTAAAGGAAGGGAGCAGAAAGTGGAGTTGTCTGGTGGACAGAACAGGTTAGTTACTTGCTACTGTGAATGAAGTGTGAGTTTGTTGAATTTTTCGTGGACCAGTTGGGTATTAAAAATGAGGGAGGGGCAGTTATGTTCTTGTTGAGTTAAGAACCCCATTAATTGCTTGATCTTGTCTTGAGTCTTTTCTCAAGTTGTGAATATTGATTAACTCTGGTCTGTGAAAACTATGTGTGTGGCAGTGTGTTATTCATGTTTCCAGAGAAGTGTTTATTTATATATTTATTTATTTTTTTTTATTATTCATACAGACCGTCAGTATGGCAAACCACCTCCAGCACCAGTGTGCGCACCACAGCAATTCCCCCTGGCTGGAACACAACAGTATCTAAGTCCCAGTCAGGCCTTGCCATTTCAGACATACCACCTAGGTTTAGAGCTAAGAGGGCATCGGAGAGTGAGGCCAGTGTTGAGCGTGTTAGTCCAGTGGGTGCTGGTGGACCAGCAGGAGGAAATACAGGCCAAGGCAAAAGTCAGCAGCGTGGAAAGCAGCCCAGTATACAATCCACTGGTAGATCGACCCCAGTAATGTCCATATCTGGGCAACCTTTGCCCATTGTGCAGAGCTCCATTTCTAATGTGACAGTCAATACAGTAGGGGCATCTGGTTCAATATCCAATATGAAGGCGGACAAGGTAGAAACTGCCAAAATTCAACCATATGTTGTTCCAGGTAAGCTTCATCTTGCTACTCCTAATAGCTTATGAAAAAGAAGATTAGGTATTATTTTGTGTTCTGAAACAAAATATTCTACAACTATTACACAAACTTTTTTTTTCCAAAATAGTTGTTACTTATTTGATGACTTCAATATAGTGTTAGGCATCCTATCCACCAATACTGATTTGACACTGTTTTTATTTGGTTTTCTCCCAGGCACCCCTTCCTCAAGGCCTAGTTCTCATAACTCTGAGATGGACAGTATCCAGCTGGCAGACAGTCATATTGGGAACGAACAGGTTGAGGACAGTGATGAATGGCAACAGGTAAGATGGTGCAATGATCAGGTCCAGGAACAGGTAAAATTGGGAAAAAAAAATGTGGTAGAATGGGTTCACAAAATAAATGATATGTTTACCTACATGTAGGTTGGGATTAATTTGGAAGAACTCGGGGGTCAATTCATCTTTTTGTGCAATAAGCTTTTTTTTTCTGTTTGGTCAAAATTTATTTGGATGTTATTACACAAAGTAGAAGTAATACAATTTTTTTCTTGCAAACTCCTGCAAACTTTTTATTTTGCAGCAAATTTTTTGCAAACTTTTCATTTTGCTAAGGGCTATGAATTGTAGCAAATGTGAAGAGTTTTAATCGTCAAAATTTATGAGCTGTAATGCTTGTTTTCCAGGTGAGTAAAAAGAAAAAGAAGCCTGATGTTCTACAGGAGCACCTATCCAGCAAACCACTTCAAACAACTGGGAGCACAAAAGCCAGCAACTTTGAACGCCTTATAGGCAGACTGCTGGAGAAATTTCCAAAACTTACAAGGTACTATTTCTTAGTCATCTTATCAGAAACTAATTACTTTAAGTAATGTTGTGTTCCCTAATGTTTTTCTGTCTTTGATTGAGCATCTATCAGCATTGGACCAGTATGTAACTTGACACTGATGGTGTATACAGATAGTTTTGTACTGTTCTTCTTTTAGTGCTAGTAAATTCATCAATGAATAACTTTTGTGTGTTCATGTGTGTGTGCACGTGTTTATGTATGTGTGTGTGTGTCTCTTGGGTGTCATTAAATGCACTATAAAGTCCTGTCATTTTTTTANGTTTTTTTTTTTTTTTTAGTAATATACCTCAGCCTGATATAATAAGATCGTGGTTGCAGTCACTGAAAAATCATTTGGTTGTTGTCAAGTTATGTTATGTTATCAGTTTTCTTCTGATTATATATAACATACTTTTATCAGCTTTATCTGAAATTTCTACTCATGTTTACGAGATTGCTTTCTGAATATGATATTTTAAAGATCTCACACTAATAAAATGTTGAATTTTAGAGCTAAATTTTACTTCCACTATAACTACTTTTTACATGTTCAGGTTGATTACAACAAGATTGTGAAGGCTTTCCTTGAGCATTACTGTCCAAATGATTGTGTGGACCCTGAGGTGATTGTGCTGAATGAAAGGTCATGGGACCGCTTCATGACAAAAGAATACAAGAAGGAAGCGCAGAAGGGGCATGCTGCTGCAATGCCAGAAGTGCCACTCCCAGTCAACCCTGATTTGACACCAGATCCACTGACATTTGCTGGAAATGTGCAGAATGAAGTGCCAACTGTTGGGGTAACATCCTCTGTCAATCAGCTACAACTGCCAAAATCCCAGATAGCAGGTGGTGCCTCATCAGCAGTTGGCCAGCAAAGTGACAAAGTGGTCTCCAGTTCTCTTCAGGCAGAGACAGTTCTACCTTGTGGTGTCATGCAATCCACTGGTGATAATCCCAAGGGACTTGATGTCATTGCCAAGATTCAACTTTCAAATGATGGTATAGGTTATTACATTTTAAACAAGCTAAACATTACTACTATGGTTATATGTATTACTGTCTACTTCCGCAGTGTGTGTGTGTGTGTGTGTTTCTGTGTGTGTGTGTGTGTTATCAAGATTCACAACCATAATGCATTTTGAAAATAGATTGTGTTTAAATTTCTTCTTCCATTTAACACTCTAAGTAGACATCAGTAGTATTTAGAAGATAAAGTACAGCCAGTATAAGACAAGTTTTAAAGTATACAGTTTTGCAAATTGTCTGCATTATTTGCCTTTTGTAGACGAAGAGAAGAGAACCTTATTACGTATTCCAACAAAATGTCCACCAGGATTGTCCAATATACAGGCAAGTTTGTTCTCTTTGGTTACTTCATAAAGTTGACAGGTGGATAAGTTCATTATTTGATCCAAACATGTTTCAATTACTTTTTGTATCACTGAAATAAATTAGTTTATTCTTTATTTTTTCTACACAGTCAAGGTGGAAGCTATCTTTTTGTATCATGAAATACTTTTTCATTTTAGTAATATGCAAAGGTATATTTTTAGGAGCCTATTATCAAGAAAGCATTCAAGCCTTTAGGAAGAAGAGCTCTTAAACCAAGAAAAAACAAAGTTGCAGAGCCAAAAGTGTTGGTTTCATCTGCTTTTGAAACCAGTGCTAGCAGTCACAACCAATCAAATAAATTGGGTAACTCTATTATTCTCAGTGAAACTAATTCAAAATTACCAGATATGGATGATGGAATCAGTGAGTCAAGTACACTAACATCAGAGGAAGTAGCCATGCCTTTTAAAGCAGATCTGCTGCAAGATGCAAAGGCTTCTGAAATGCAAATGACAACATCAACTATTAATGTAAGCAGCAGTCAGTGTGATGAAATGGCACCACAAAAGACAACATTAGGTCTTCCTGCTGTGACAACAGACTTATCACAGCAACAACAGGTGCCCCAAGTCAATCCTGTCGCTTACCAATATGTTGTTTCTCAGCTTCTCCAGATGAATCCCCAGCTAATAGAAAACCCTGCAGCTCTGCAGTACATAGCTGTGCAGCAGCTTATTACCATGCAGCAACTGCAAACTGGAATGCTGGCTACCACAACCTATGGTGGGCAGTGCGATCCATCAACATTGGCTACAGCAGGCTTGGGTACACACAGTCATCTTACAGCATTGGCTACAGCAGCCTATGGCACACAAAGTGATCTGGCATCTTTGGCTGCAGCAGTTTATGGCACACAGAGTGATACAGCAACATTGGCTAAAGCAGCTGGCTTTGGCGTTCAAAATGACCCATCCACAGTGGCTTTTAGCGCACAGAATGGTACAATGAACTTTGACACCTTCAGTGGCCTCAGTACCTTGGCTAAAGTTCCCCCTGGGACACAGAATGATAGAAAATCCATGTCTCATGTCAAATCAGTAACGCTTGATCAGAGCAATTTTGTTATTCCACAGGCAGGACAAGGGGATGAAAGTGCTGGTCCAGGAAAGGCTATTGCCAGTGTTTCACCAGACCAACAGAAAAGATGTTTTCCATTAACTGGAGAAAGCCAGGATAAGCTTGCCACCAAAGAAGCCCAAGGAGACATGCCACCATATCATAGGGGAGCAGTACAACACAGCACCTTGGAGGTAGAAAAGACCAGTTCTTCTGAGAGATGTCATGTAGATTGCTCAAAACCATTCCCTGATGTCAAGTCCTTTTTGATGAATGATGCTTCTGATAGTGGCAGCAATGAAAGCAAGTCAATTCTGAGCCTTGCTCGAGGAAATTATACCAGCAGACAGAGTGCCCCTCTAAGATATGCTGCTGAGAATTTGGCAACCACTGTTATGAATCAAACTTATGTTCATGATAAAGCCTCTGGTTTTACTAAAGAGTACCAAGGACAGTTGGACAGAGACGGACAGAGTAGCATCAGCTCCTCAGAGGGTGCATCTTTTTCAAGAAGTTCTCTGAGCTTTCAAACTGCCAAGTCTCCGTTTTCAGAGCAGAGTTGTTATGAAAGTGTTCCAACCAGTCCAAGAGCTGCAACATCTGCAGAATCTAACTCCTCAGAGTACAGCACCAGTACAAGTAGTCTGCCCCGAACACCAAGAGACCCTCAGAATGTAAAGGGCAGCTTGTCACAGGAGTCTCTGGTTGCTGGTTTTGGCCTGCTGGAGCAAGGGGCTGGGGAATGGAAGACAGTTGGTAGTAAAGGAAGGGAGCAGAAAGTGGACTTGTCTGGTGGACAGAACAGGTTAGTTACTTGCTACTGTGAATGTAGTGTGAGTTTGTTGAATTTTTCGTGGACCAGTTGGGTATTAAAAATGAGGGAGGGGCAGTTATGTTCTTGTAGAGTTGAGAACCCCATTAATTGTTTGATCTTGTCTTGAGTCTTTTCTCAAGTTGTGAATATTGATTAAAGTCATAATAACTCTTCGTTTTGGCCAAAAATTGGATTTTCCTGGAAAAAACGGCAATTTTCCCGTACTTACCAATGGCCAACGACCCCATTCCTGCATTCAAAGTTAATCCAGGGTTTTTTTCCTAAACGTACGTTTTTTTTTTTAAATCTCTTAAGAGATTTTAACTGACGGAGCTCTCTCTGACACTGCAAAGTCACTGGTGACCTACTTAAAACCGCAGGAAAAGCAGACAACAACAACACTATATAAGATTCATGAGATATATTCGTCTTTTTGTTAAAAAATGCATTTATATCCACAATGTGTGCCATTCTGGGCTTTTCGTTATCCGACGCACTGTACAAAAACTCGCAACTTACGTCTGAGGGTTTCCCGCCATGTTATTTTGGTCTCGAATGAACGCGAGAATCCGCGTGACACCATTACGTCATTAGCAACGAATGCACTTGTCGACCGGAAAAAAAGGGATCGAAAGCCCTATTGACAAGCACAGATTTTAGTTTTCCTACAATAACGGCCGTTTTAGTGGTAAAATACAATAGAATATATTTCCATGCGTTGTTTACAATGTATTTCATGCGGATTTTTGAATCTCAAAGGAAGAGTTATTATTGCTTTAACTCTGGTCTGTGAAAACTATGTGTGTGGCAGTGTGTTATTCATATTTCCAGAGAAATGTTTATTTATATATTTATTTTATTTATTTTTTTTATTCATACAGACCGTCAGTATGGCAAACCACCTCCAGCACCAGTGTGCGCACCACAGCAAATCCCCCTGGCTGGAACACAACAGTATCTAAGTCCCAGTCAGGCCTTGCCATTTCAGACATACCACCTAGGTTTAGAGCTAAGAGGACATCAGAGAGTGAGGCCAGTGTTGAGCGTGTTAGTCCAGTGGGTGCTGGTGGACCAGCAGGAGGAAATACAGGCCAAGGCAAAAGTCAGCAGCGTGGAAAGCAGCCCAGTATACAATCCACTGGTAGATCCACCCCAGTAATGTCCATATCTGGGCAACCTTTACCCATTGTGCAGAGCTCCATTTCTAATGTGACAGTCAATACTGTAGGGGCATCTGGTTCACTATCCAATATGAAGGCGGACAAGGTGGAAACTGCCAAAATTCAACCATATGTTGTTCCAGGTAAGCTTCAACTTGCTACTTCTAATAGCTTATGAAAAGGAAGATTAGGTATTATTTTGTGTACTGAAACAAAATATTCTACAACTATTATAAAAATTGCTTGTTTAAATTTTTGTTTTCTAAAATAGTTGTTACTTATTTGATGACTTCAACATAGTGTTAAGCATCCTATCCACCAGTACTGATTTGACACTGTTTTTATTTGGTTTTCTCCCAGGCACCCCTTCCTCAAGGCCTAGTTCTCGTAACTCTGAGATGGACAGTATCCAGCTGGCCGACAGTCATATTGGGAACGAACAGGTTGAGGACAGTGATGAATGGCAACAGGTAAGATGGTGCAATGATCAAGTCCAGGAACAGGTAAAATTGGGAAAAAATGTGGTAGAATGGGTTCACAAAATTAATGATATGTTTACCTACATGTAGGTCGGGATTAATTTGGAAGAACTCAGGTCAATTCACCTTTTTGTGCATTAAGCTTTTTTTTCTGTTTGGTCAAAATTTATTTGGATGTTATTACACAAAGTAGAAGTAATACAATTTTTTTCTTGCAAACTCCTGCAAACTTTTTATTTTGCAGCAGATTTTTTGCAAACTTTTCATTTTGCTAAGAGTTTTAATCATCAAAATTTATGAGCTGTAATGCTTTTTTTCCAGGTGAGTAAAAAGAAAAAGAAGCCTGATGTTCTACAGGAGCACCTATCCAGCAAACCACTTCAAACAACTGGGAGCACAAAAGCCAGCAACTTTGAACGCCTTATAGGCAGACTGCTGGAGAAATTTCCAAAACTTACAAGGTACTATTTCTTAGTCATCTTATCAGAAACTAATAACTTTAAGTAATGTTGTGTTTCCTAATGTTTTTCTGTCTTTGATTAAGCATCTATCAGCATTGGACCAGTATGTAACTTGACACTGATGGTGTATACAGATAGTTTTGTACTGTTCTTCTTTTAGTGCTAGTAAATTCATCAATGCATAACTTTTGTGTGTTCATGTGTGTGTGCGTGTTTATGTATGTGTGTGTGTGTCTCTTGGGTGTCATTAAATGCACTATAAAGTCCTGTCATTTTTACCATTAGAGCTGACACAATCAACCTGTTGAAGGAACTACGTACCAGACATGGAGGGTTGCAAGGCATTGGGCTGGCCCAGATTTTAGATGAAGCAGAGGTTGTGGTGAAAGAATGGCAGAAAAAACCTGAAAGAGTAAGAATACAGTTTTAATGGAGAAATGTATATGTGCCACGTAATATCAGTGCATGATGATTTGCTTGTCTTTATTAAGGTCGTAGTTTCCTTGGAAGAAGGTCTAAAGATGATGGATTTGTATTTTTAAGTATTTTGGGATACATGAGTAGGTGTATTTTCAATTGTATGATTAATGTTAACATTTTACAAAAAGAAATGTCATTGCTTCTTGTAGTTTTAATTTTGTTTCCCTAGTTTTTAAATATGTGTGATATGTAGCCTTTCATATGCTATCACCATTTTATAACTCCACACCCTATTACTTCTAGACATTTGATTCATCAAATAAAGCAATAGAGAAAGAGATGGTTTGGCAGGCCAAGTATAAGACAGAGATATGTATGGAATGGCTCACATCTGGAAAGTGCAAGATGGGATCAAAATGTAACTTTGCCCATGGCCAGCAAGAAGTTCGTGGAATGCAAAAAACTGAGATGTGTAAATACTTCCTCAGTAAAGCTGGATGTCCATATAGTAAAGTAAGGCTGCTATGTACTAGTATGTGCCTTCTCATATGATGAACATATCATGTCATTTCTTAAAAGAGTTTACATTCATTTTTCATGTTATTATTATTAAGTTATTGAACACTGAAACATGAAACACCAGATATTTGTGTGTAACTACTATGTAGAAAGTGATATCGACGAAGTTAAAGTCCATTTGCTCAATTGTAACTGCAGAAATCGGATGGATATCTTTAATGGTAAACCTTTTTGATTTGGGTTTATAAAATGTTTGTTGCTCATCTTCCTTTACAGTGCATCTTTGCTCATGACCAGTCAGAGCTGTGCAGTCAACTCCCTAAGAAATCTGTGCCTACCAAAGCACCACAGAATGTGGTGCTGCTCTCTGATGATGAAGATGATGACGACGATGATGATGTAATTACACAGTAATTCTTTGAAAATCTTGTGTTATATATTTTAATGCAAAAAAAAAAGATTTGTTAAATCTTCTTGTGGATAAATTATTGATATTTTGCAAGAGAAAAAAGTTGAATACAGTTCTTGGAAATAACTTAAGATTTTCAGACATACTGTTTGTTTGCATTATTTGTCATCTCCTAATGTGCCTTTAGGAAAGGCCCAATATACAATACATTAAGTTTATGTGGAGGGAAGTGTAATTGCTTTTTTTATAAGAGAAATATTAAGTTTTGGGGAATGATTTAACTCACCAGAACATGAGGAGGTTTTGTTACCAAGTATTTGTCACAGCAAATGTGCACAGTTAATTGAGATGTCAAGTTTTGTTTCCTTTGCATTGCCTGTCACATTAAATTATTAACTACAGAACTGAGGCCCAATCCTATAATAGATGTATAAGACACAGTAAAGTGAACATTTGACTTTCTATTTCTAATGCATTTGTTTCTTTTATAAGGATTCTTATGAGCAGTGCGTCATCTGTTGTAGTAGTGTCAGAAATCCACAGAGTGAAAAGCGTCTGGAATGTGGACATACTTTTCATGATAAAGTAAGTTGACAAATTCTTCTGTGCTTGTGACTGGGGAGACTGGCAAACTTTTATAATTGTTGTCAGTGATGGAATGTTATGTTTTGCTCTTTATAAATGTATATGTATACACTGAACATGTTAAAGACAGTGAGCCATTCATTCCGTCTGACTTCATGTGTATAATAAATTGTACTGCATGCAAATTTTAAAGGTATTGAGCTATTTATTTCATCTGAATTGCATATATATATATATATATATATATAACAACAGCAAGCTGCTATAATGCCCATGCTTGGTTCAATGTTCTGCTTATTGTATAAGAATATCTGACCATCATTTACAAACTGTTTAAATAATTACATTTCAGTGTATCAGTAGATGGGTCCTAGGAGAAGAGAGGACTTGTCCAACTTGCCGCTCCTTAGCTTTACTTCCAGAGGAATTTCCCAGACTTTCCAAGCAATGACAGTTTTCAGAAAGGGACAAGCACAGCTGAATTTGTATACTTATTTCATAAATCAAGTGAACTTGTTTTTAAAACTAAGCTTGTACAGGTCTACTGGAAAGAGCAAAATTCTGTGGTTTAAGTTTGCGCAGAAATTGGTTGTCTGTTGATACTACTAGTACATTGCATAAACAATCTAGGCTTTCTATTACAGTTTAATTTTCTTTCAGACTTTGTTCTTGAGCAAAGGTTCAGTCATCAAATCAAAAACCAAAAAGGTTTTAAAGTTGTAAATATTACGAACATGTCTAAAAGAGTATAAATAGCAAAATCATCACTGAAGTGTTCGTGATGATAATGCAAAGTTCATTTTTTAATCTTCCAAAACACAGTGGGAGTATTGTGTTTTTAACTGCTTATATTTGAATATTTTCATTTGAAAAGATTTTTTTAGAATAAAAAGCATATTAATTAATCTTTTTTCATAGTTTTTACTCTGAAAAAAATAATTGGGTATTCTAGATTTCAAACATACTCGTACGTTTGTTTAAAAGTGTTTACAGCCCTGCTTTATCACTTTATTGAACAGGGGTATCAATTTCCTCTTTTTAAAAAAGAAGTAACACACCTATAAGACACCAGTTCATTCTATTTAAAATGTTGCAGGGGGAGTTAAAACCTCAAATCATACAAGTTATAGATGTATGCCTTTAACAGAGCCACGTTTAGAAGCACATTCAAGGTGACGTCAGTTAAGCTTGTCCCGTTCAGGAACTCCTGGAGGACCGTGCAGCAATCCCTAGGGCTGTGGGTGTTACGCACTTGGTCCCATGTGATGCGCTCGCCGCGAAATTCAGATAAGATCACCCTAATATATTGCAGTTACACCCACAGACGCTGGTTATACCATCACATGCTCCAAGGCCCTCTTCACATAGTTCGTTGCACGTGTATGTATCGAAGCATTTAGACTGGTCCTTTACATGTAGTTACGCTGCAGATTATTTTGTTTCCTTTAAAAAAACCTCTTCCCACTGTTTGGCCCCATCAAAATTTTTCTTGTTATGTGGCTCTCTTTAGGTGATTCTCTAACGTGGAACTCTCAAAGCATACCATGTTATGGTACAGCCATATCGCTGAAATATAACGCTCGGTGTGAGAAGGTCTCAATGTACCCCTATCGCTATGGACTATCACTACCCAGCAGATTAGTAGGCGTAGGACTTCAATAAATTAGAATACATGGCGTTGACACCACATTAATCTTTGTTCTTAAGTAATTAAGAGTTTATATCACTTTATTTCTTTCTTGCGTTTTTGTGGTTCTATTTTTTAATATTTGATATTTTCTGATTTGCTGGAGGTTTGCTCTGAATATCTATTTCAAAACATTTAAAATTAAATATGCTATAAATTAAGTACTTGCAGAATGCATAATACCTTTTCATATGGAATACACAGCTGAAGCTGCATTCAAAATTTATCCGTAGAAAAATCCAACTGTTCATAAAACAAATGCGTAGCATTTTATGAAATTGCATAAAACGGTTGCTTGACAAACACATATTAGTACACGCAAGTCAGTCACATGCTCACTACAGCGCATTCATGATATATAACACAGCAATATGTCAATGTTCAAGAAGTTCAGTTTTATCCACAGTGTAGAAATAATGTTTACTAGTCTTCCTATCACGTGTGAACTACTAATGGGCGTAACGTTCGCTGCCTGGAGAGAAAAGATATTCACGTGAAGTCACAGGCCAGGGGGCTCGATATGCTGGAGATAAACGAACGCCGTTTTATCGTTGACTATGCCTCTACATCTTTCAACACACTCATTCTCACACTTTCTACCCGAGTAGCAGCATCGCTAGACGGTCTCCGTTACAATGGGCTCCAAGGGCAAGTACCGTGGCATGGCCCTCCTGTTCCTGGCGGCCTTTCTCCTGTCGAGTGTATATGCAGAGGAAGTAGAAGAAGAAGAATGTGATATTCACGCGTATTTTGACGAGGGGGCAATGACTCTGGACACTTGGAAGATCGTCCTCGGTACTTTTGAACTTCTATCATTTTTAAATGATACATAAATATATGGCGTTAGGGTTTAGGCATTTCAGTTAAAAAAAAGCTTCACGTAAGAGTCCATGCGAAAAAGGCAGAGCGTACTCAAGTCTAACCGGCTGTCTAACTGAAAACCAAATACAATCTTACTTAAATTTTACACAAAATTTGTTGAATTATTATTTACACGAAACAGCAGTGTAAAAAATCTTAACCTTATTGCGTTTCTGTTTTAGGTACCATATTCTTTGTGATCGTGCTGCCCTTCATTTTCTTCGAAATACGTTTTTTCCCTGTCGAAACCACAGCTGCCGTGCTAATTGGCTCCTTCCTGATGGTGGCCTTCACCATTATTTCTCAACCTGTCACGTACGAGATACTTGGCGAGGTAGAAAACCTAAGAACCATATTCCTTTTGATGGGGATGATGTTGATGGCGCAGTACTTCGAACGCGAGCTCCTGATTAACAAGGTCCTGAACGCGTTCCTGAAAGACAACACGACCATGTTTGGTTATCTATGGAGAGTAGGACTGTTGAGTTTTATCCTGTCAGCGCTCTTCACGAATGATGCCGTCTGCTTAATTGTCACCCCCCTAGTTCTCAAACACTGGGCCAGACAAAATCGGCAGACCAATGAACTGGAGACCGTCTTGCTGTGTATTGCTACAAATGCTAATATCGGTAGTTCCATGACTATCTTCGGTAATCCTCAGATGGCTCTCATTGCCTCTGTCACCGATTCTCACCCTTACAGCCGCCTCGACCTCCTAACGTGCTTTACGTACATTGTACTTCCAGCCGTAATAGGATATTTTCTTAATCTTTTCTTTCTGCTCATGCACTATAACTACGGCTGCATGACCAAGCCTGCCTCACCTCCTCTCCTAGGCTACGACCCTGAAGAGATGAACATGGATGCTGTGGGAGATGAAAAGACCCAGTCCGTGGAAAACTCGGGAACATCAGCCAATTCCATGCGCCTAGGTGCCGACCGTAACGCTACAAAAACCACTGAGCGTTCGCAAAATGCAGGCGATAAGTCAACCGGTGGCTGCGTCGTTAATGAAAATGGCACCCTGATTACCAGCGTGACAGTGGTTGAAGAGAACAAATACAATCCGGAGGAATATGGACCCACCGAAAACAAGAAATTCCACATCTGCATGTGTTTAATCATGACTCTTGTAGTTGCCCTCTTCATAGCATCCACCAAAGAAGTTCCATTTGATATTGGTAAGTTGATGTTCAAATAAGTAGTTTTCACACTGAATTAGTATATATATATGCAGGCGTATTTACTTTCAAATTGCTTTTCAGAGTCAAAATGCTTTTTTTTTTCTTTGTTTTATGATGTATGGTAATCTTAAAACTTATCAAATTGACTGAATTTCCCATTTGAAATTTTCCCATTAAATCCCTGCAGTCTTATTTGAACCTATGTATCGTGCCTGCTTATTACAGGTTTGGTCCCAATGGCTGGTGCAGTAATGATGATGATCGCCGATGGCCTCATGAACAAGAGGAACTCCTTGCAGATCATAAAACGCATCGACTGGGACGTCCTACTCCTGTTCTTCGGCTTCTTCGTCTGGCTCGGCGCCTTTAACTACACCGGTGTCCCACGTTGGTTTTGGACAAAACTAGGGCTAGACCATAACGACATGGTAACATTCGAGGAGATAGCTCTCATGGTGAGCTTTGTCATCATAGGTTCCAACCTTTTCAGTAATGTACCCCTCTGCATTCTGGTTCTTGCACAGCTAAACCCCTGTAAGAATCAACTGGGAATGGTTCTGTATCTCGCTTGGGTGTCTACTGTGGCAGGCAACTTAACCTTATTTGGAAGTGTTGCCAACTTGATAGTTGCTCAAAAGTCTTTGCAAACGCTCAAGTTTAGACTGACTTTCTGGGCGTACTTGAAATACGGGTTTGTTACAACTATGATTATTTGCTTATTAGGAGTAGGTATAATATACGGGTTGTTACTGATTTAAACGAGAACTTCGTCATAACTTCTATTCATTTTATGGCTTCGGTAGTTTGTAAATATATATACATTTGGTGTTTACATAAATGGGTTACCTGATAGATAGATAAATAAATGATTGTATATGTGTTGTTGCTGTCCAGTTCTTCATCTTTCGTTCTGGGGATTGCCAATATGCCTGGGTTTGAATCTCATCTGTGACATAAATAAAGCAATCTATTATTAAACTGTTAAATTGATGGTTCTTTTTCGCAAACATGCACCTGTTCACTGCGACACAAACACACATGTATATTAGGTATTAAGATTGGTGAACACTGTTTAGAATGCCAGAGAATGGACTGTGTTGAAACTAGCTGCGACATGGAGAATAGATTTAACGGGATCGAGTAATATTTACAAAGATACTGTACAGAGATTTATTTTACACGGTATATTGTGTCAAGTGTGAGTGCAGATATTTTCTCGGATGTCTTGGATCAAGTAGGTGTTAATCAACGGCTTTGTTTTTAATGGCGATGTTACGCCTTGCTAAACTAGAAGTATAGAAGTTTGCGTAGACGCTGTAGTTGATTCGTTTTTTCCCAGATACTATGTAATCCATAGGAGATGATTATTTCCTGTGCAAAGGAAAAAAAGACTGCTTGCTGCCTGAGTATCACTATATTTTTTTAAAGTGAAATGGTTTGTAAACTAATGGTTTGTTGAATTTTGATTCACAAGTCATTGTATTTATTATTGGCCCATTGTTCCTAAATGACATTACTTTCTTAAAGCAGGCCAAATAAATTGACCAGCACCATTATGCAAGGGGCCTGTTTTGTTTCGATATTCTTTAAAAATGTGTAAAAACATGACATTTCACACGAGAAGCTTATTTCTTCTAATTACTTGTGCTGTTTTTCCTTTCTATTATGAAATACTTGTACTGTTTTCTTTTTTTTCTATTATGCAGAAACCAAAATTGCTCGAAAACTATTAAAAATTACCTAGAGTAATGAATACCTTACACTTTTTTGCTGGTGATTGTCATTGTATTGGAATTTTCATTCCAGCGATTTCCCTTCACGTCCTTGTAAATGTACCAATAATAAATGCACATGCGCAATAAAAAATTTCAGTAAAACATTCTACTATGTTTTATCCTTATTTCCTTGGCTTTAAGAGAAAACGAAACTGTAGTAAACGCCTGCAGGTGAAGTATTCAATTTGTTCATCTGGCTTTTTACTCCGTTCTGATACGATGCCCTTCAAGGCATTGTGTGACCTGGCCGTAACTGTATCAAGGTTATTGCTGAACAGTTTTCTGCGTTTGTCCCATAGACATCGTTACCTAACACTTGTTGTCGATAATCATACCATCTAGGGTGGACATTTCACACCGGCTCCGGTATGTCCATATGTAAGTACGAATGTAGCGACTTCTTATTCACTGTGATATATTTTAATTTAGTATTACATGGCTGATTTCTCGGAACATTACGCGTGATAAAATTGATGAACGTTTATGCCACAATGTACCTTTATATGCTGCCAGTACTACACGTTGAACGTCCAATGTCATCTTTGACACAGTACTAGAGGCTGGGTGATGGCGAGGCCTTCTTCTGCTCCATACTGACCTCAGGTAGGCCTCACAGTGAGGTAGTTCTAATTTGCACAACCCACGAACAAAAAAAAAAAAAAAAAAAAAAAAAAAACGACCGGCAGCATAGTTTAGTGTTGGCCTTAGTGACGCATTGACAGTGTATGTTTGATCAGGACAGAGACATGTGGGCACGCAAGGCAAGATTTGGACAAGGTCTACCAGGGCTAAATATTACTATGAAAAAATTGCGTTCGCGTGCAAATCATGAAATATTTGACGTGATATGTTTGATGCTCATAAGAGAACAAATAAAAAGAATAGTAGTCACCATATAATTAACTACTCATTATTTTAGAACGAAATATTCTTAAAAAGCCTTCTCAGTATGCATTTCAATCGCCATGCTTAGTATGCTTAGTTCTCCTCATCTAGAAACCTGCCGAGATAGCGTTTGGGGTCATTGTAAAAGTAAAAAATGCACTGCTGTGTTAGAGTAAGCTACATGAAGCTTGTCAATTGATCCCAATACACTTTCGTGTCTTTCAGGTGATATTTTAAGGGAAGACATATACCAGATATGGATCCCAGTGATTTTGTTCCAGTGACGGACTCCGCCTATCTCATAAACTGTTCTACCTACAACGCCACCTCGGACGTAGTAACCTACGTCACAATAACTTCAGACTGGAAAGCCATCGTCAGTTTCATCTCTATCCTTATTTCTGTGCCATTCATGTTGTTCAACATTAAGTTCTTTCCGATCGGACAGTCTGGTATGCTCCTCAGCGCTGCCCTCTTGCAGGTAGCGGCAGGTATATTGCAGTGGTCGGACGTGTACACCATTGCTAGGAAAGCGGCTCATCTACGAACCATCTTCATGATATTGGGAACAACCATGGTGATAAGGTTCTTTGCCCGTGAACGAATCCTAGCGGGTATCTTTAATGTGGTGTTGAAACGGTACGGTGACGTCAAGTTCTGGGGTTTCGTATGGCGAGTCAGTGCGCTAACGGCTGTGTTATCACCAGTGTTCACTGCTGAGGCTGCTTGTTTTGTTGCCACCCCAGCTGCACTCAAGTTCTGGAGACTTCACAGCCGAGACCCCAATGAAGTCGAGACCATTTTGCTTACCATAATTTCCTCCAGCACCATAGGTAGTGTTGTCAGTATTGTAGGCAATTTGCAAATGATGATATTAGCATCATTCACGGATTTTCCAATATTTGAGGGTTCAAGACTTGATCTGCGTCGGTCACTTTTCTACCTGGGTCCTCCTGCGGTGACTGCCTTCTTTCTTAACCTTGCCGTCCTGCGCATCCACCATGTCCTTATAAAAAACGACAAAACATATCAGAACCAAGACCTGTACAACGGCGACAGCAGCTTCGACTCTCAAGATCCAATATCTGCAGCGACCTCCTTCGAGTTGAGTGGGAGATCTATCGCCAGAGACTTAGAATCTTCCTTGACAGGTTCGGTGTTGACGTCCAAGTCTATGGCTTGGCATAATATTGTTTCAGATTCAAACTTCGAACTTTCGAGGAACAGCAACGCAAGTCGCAAGCAGTCGGATTCCGACAGAGAGGGGTGCTACACCTCAGATTCGGAAATAAGTTCTGTGTCACGCAACCGCAGCCAGCGAGGCAGTACAAGCGGGTACGACGCAGGGTCCTCGTGTATGGATCACACAGGTGAAATGAAAGATATCCCGTGCAGGAACTACCGTTGTTTAGCCCCCAGTGACTGTCTGGCGTTTCAGGTCTTGATGTGTGGCATGTTCTGTGCAATGATGATTTTATTTTTGGTGTCTCACAAGCAGTTTCACGTTGACGTCGGTAAGTGATTGCCAAGGCATTTTTTGTTGTTGTTGGTTTGTTTGTTTGGTTTGTTTGTTTGTTTGTTTGTTTTGCTATAAATTGACGGAGTGGCTTTGTACATGTATTGTAAATCGGCAGCTTCTTTCCAAAAGCGGCATGATCGGGTCATTTCTACTTAAGTTATTAATTTATTGATATACCCAAAACTGTCAAACATTTTTACTTCAGATTTGCTGAATGACTTTCTCTCGTAACAAAGCATCAGCGGAATATATTTTTAAGATTTTTTTCTTTTTAAGTGTTGTTGCTTTTATTCTTGTTTGGTGTCTTTTTAATTGCTAACTTTGCTGTCTGGTTTTCATTTTATAATTATTTGTTTATTTTTCATTAAATTATCATTCATCTATTAATTAATTTTGTCAGATATCAATTACATCGACTTGTACTCAAAAAAATGATATGCGTTTAAAACTTTTTCCAAAACGTTTCGTACAACGTGACTGGAGTTGTCTTGGCAATATTTTCCAGCCCAGAAGCAAAAAATGGTTATCGCATTAGAAAAACCATTGTGTTACTTAGATATATCCTTGAGCTACTGCTGCATAAAACACCCAGTTCGATTAAATTATACATATTTTGTATGTTTTAACATTCATTCTAATTATTATTTTCCTAGGTTTGCTACCATTTGGTATCTGTACCTGGCTCCTGCTACTCGACGCCGTTATCAACCAGCGCAGCCCCATCCCTATGGTGCGAGCTATGGACTGGGCCGTGTTTCCTACCCTCATGGCCTACTTCATCTGGATGGGTGGCGTCAACAACAGCGGCCTGTCGCACTGGGTGTCAAAGAACATTGGTCTATCCAATCCCGCCCTTGGTCAAGCCAAGGATATTGCTGTGTTAATTCTAGTGATTCTTTTCGGTTGCTATTGCTTTACAAGTGTACCATTCCTCTTGGTTGTGTTGGGTAACTTAAAACCGTGTACCAAACAACTCCCATTCGTACTGTACGTGGCCTGGGCTGCCACTATGACTAACATGGTAACGCTTTATGGCAACAGTACCAACATGATGGTGGTTAACAGAGGCATCCAAGATATCGGTTATCGTCTGACTTTTTGGAGGCTATTTAAATACGGTCTCCCCGCCTTAGTAGCTTCTGTGGCATGCGGAGCGATGGTAATTTATACAATGCTACTAATTCCGTGGACACCGTGAACTGAGTTTAGTGTTCTTTTTGTTCATTCCTGTAAATGCTTTTATATCAAATCCATTTACATTGCGTAAACTCGGCGTCTACGATCGTTGTCCACTGATCATTTGGGTACTTAATAAACGAGTTAGTCTTTCATTAATTAAATAAACTTTTGTCTGATTGTCATTAAAGGGTTTTCAAATTCCTCTTTTTCGGCAGGCCGCATAAATAACTAGAAAAGCACTCCGAGAGCGCAGACCTCCGCAGAGGCAGCGATTTTTTATTATTATTGATTATTGATTGATTATAGATCCAGATCACCACCAAAAACTAATCATCTCTTTCTTGGCCCACTTCTGAGAGTTTCTGAAAATTTCATCAAAATCGGTCCACAACTTAGTTTTTTATCATTGATTATTGATGGATTATTGATCCGGATCACCACCAAAAAATAATCATCTCTTCCTTGGCCCACTTCTGCCAGTTCCTGAAAATTTCATCAAAATCGATCCATAACTTTTTGAGTTATGTTGATGGCAGACAGACAAACAGGGGTGAAAACATAACCTCCTTGGCGGAGGTTATAATCAGGCGGCGCTTGATCATCGTTTGTGATTTAAGAAGAGATATATTAGAGTTTGAGCGAAAGTTGAAATATCATGTACTTCTTTCAAACGTGCTTGTGAATGTACTTTCTTCCAGATGAAAAATACAAAATAAGTTTTTTTGCCATTCTTGATCTTTATTATAAATAATTAAATATAGGCCAACAAATTCTTCTTTAAAACACTGTCGAATATTGCAAACGAGTTAAAATGTTTCCAGCCTATTTACAGTATTTACAAAAAAATGGATAGTAAAAGGTACGAACATCAGTTCTTCATGCTGTTTATCTAACATAATATAATATAATATAATAATGTTTAGGGGCACTATGTTGGGATCATTCTTTACAAGTGACATGGTATTTGTTTGAGAGAGAACAAGTTATAGTAACTTATAGTAACTTTACTTTTGGCAACGTACTAGTACTTTTTTCCTCAGTGTTTTGATGCCCTCATTACATGCATTTCACAAAAACCATCTTGAATATTTTTGAGTCTTTTTCTCATTTTCTGCACTAGCTGGAACTTGGTACCTCACACAAAGCCATAGAATGCCCAGCCCCAGCTCCAATCAATACTGTCCTGAACGTATCCAGTGTTTTGACTGTTTGAGGAGTCATTACATTGATTTCATCCCCTGTGCCACATATCCCATGCTCATTCCAACCCCAGGTGAGAACTTTGCTGTCAGCTAGTAATGGATTAAGGATTGATAACTTGATATCTATTATATATGTAGTTCAAATATGAAGTGGAAGTTTCAAATAACAAAAATAAACAGATTAAGTTTTATGATACATCTGAAATGTCATAATTATTCAAACCTCACAGAAAAAATTCATAACTATAAAAGCCTAAGTGTAAATAATATTAAAATGTAATGACAGGAATAAAAATCATTGATAATAATAAAAATAGGGAATTCTTTAAGACTTCTAAAAGATTAATTATTTTTATTACCTGTAATTGCTAGGCTGTGCTCTGATCCACAACATAACTGAGATACCTGTGGAATGGACTCAATGGGTGTTGGGGTGAAATCACACAACTGACCACTCTGGACTGGTCTTCCTAACTGCCCATAGTCAGCCCTACCCCAACTGAACACCTGGCCATCATCTGAAACCCAGTGAAACTGATCTGAGGAATAATGTTGAAACTATTAAATTCAAACAAATTTTTAAAGTAGGGATGGGTTGAAACAGTCACACAACATAAAATACACTAATAAAAATAATACATGTGCTTATGTTATCAAACAGCAGGTTAAAAATTACAACTGATTTTTCTATTTTTATGATCCTAAGGAAGGATATTTACCAAATACAGTATCATATACCTGTGACTGCAAGGAGATGTGTCCACCCACTGTAGACTTGACACACTTTTTTATTTCTAAAAACTTTCTGTGGCACACAGTGAGGTCTGTTAACCTGTGGCTGGGTATGTGGATCTAGTGCACATTGGCCATATTTATTGCAACCCCATACAAACACCTGGCCCTGATCTGGATAAAGTAAAATTAAAAATTAAACCTTCAAATATCTTACATGCTCATGATCTATTACTTATTATTTTGTAAGCATTCTTTATGTTTTTAAGCACTTCAAACTTCTTGACAAAAAATTATCAATAACTTTGTTCACAGTTCCAACGATTTCTATTTACTAATGTTTTTGTTTTAATTTGAAACACATGTGTTTCACTCTTGACAAACCTTGAAGGTTTTCTATCTGGGATTTTTGCAACAAAAAGTACTTCACTGACAGAAAAAAAAACTCCTACCCATGAATTAAAGCTTGGGAATTGCATAGGTAGACAAACAATATTACATCAGGACAGTTTTTAACATACATAGTATACCTTTGTAATAAATTCTGCTCTTTATGAGGTGATCTATCAGGTAAAACCCTGTTATGAAAGCAAAAACTATGACATTTCATTAATTTAATAAAAACTAATTATTTTAAGATTACCTGACAAACATGCTGTGTGATGTGACCCTGCTACTACTTGTGTTGCAGTCATAGGACCACTTGGAAATGCCACTAAAATTTATATACAAAATTTAGTTATAAGACTAAAAGTTATGAACAAAATGTTGTAAAATACTTTCAAGAGATAAAAAAATAACAGAAAATAAATTAATCCAAAAGAAAATCCTGTTGATTGCATACTTTTGATGTCTTAAAATGATTTCAAGAGATTAAAAATTACAGATATGAATGTATTAAAACAAAAGAAAATTTTATGGAAATATTGCTAGCACAAATTACTTACCTTCATTTGGGGTTGTCACAATTTTTGGGGGAACATCATTAACCAGTACACCTTGTTGTCCCTTTTTCCCACTTCCCATTGTTAAAACATTGCCTTTCTCTACATTCAAGAAGATGAAGACTGAAAATTTTCTTTTTTTTTGTATAACTTTATAACTATACCATGATACTGACAATTCATATCTTCGAAACATTAAAAAGTAAAAATGATAATGTCAAACAGAAAGATAAAAATATGATCATGTTTTACATATTCTGCCTACCTGTCAGAAGCACTGAATGTCTCAAACCAGTAGAGAGATCTTTGACTAGGCAATTCAAATTTACTGGTGTCTGGAAAAAAAATTGATTGTGTCAGTTGAGATTTCATAATGCCTCAATATTACAGTAATAATACTAGCTTTAAAAACACAAATGTACAGTCTTAATATTGTGCTTCATATCAAAAAGTTGGCAATAAGCAAATGTGATTGAAATAAGTTTAGAGATACATGTGCAGTATATGGGTAGATCAATATTAAATCTAATCTATATAATGAAGTTAACTTCATGCTTACAAGAGCAACAACACACTACTGTATGAATACCTTAACAGTTAATCAACTCACTGGGCTTGAGACATAAGATTGCACAGGGGTCAAACCAAGCTGACCAAACATGTTAGAACCACATGCATACAGTTTTTTTTCATCTGGAAACAAAACACAAGGCAGCAAAGCTGTCAAATGTACAGACAAAAAACAGAAAATAAAGATGCAAAAAAGGTCATTTTGTCAATTTTGATGCAATAATAAATAATGCTTATAATAGCACTGTCAGTCAACACTGAATTTTAATCTTGCACAACAGGTAACATGGTCAATAACAGGAGCGGACCCAGAGATATTTTCTGATAGTATTACAAAGTATCNTAAAAAAAGGACTTAAAAATAAATATCTGGCATTCAACATGTAATGTAAGAAAATCTTAAAACCAACAAATTAACACAGCCAAATTTACCTAAAAATATACACTTATTATTTTTACATAACGTTATAAAATGGTGTAAGAATATTATATCAAATAAAAATCCATAGAGAAAGGAATAAGGTTTCCCACTAATGTTACATTAAGGAAGTCTTTCTGAGAGTTTTAATTATTCTAAGACAGCTAGTTTCTCCTCCTCTAATAAAAAATCATTGCATACTTGATAACACCAAGGTGAAGTCCCATCCTCCTTTGGCACAAACAGTGAGTTCCTTTTCTAGTGCCTTCACTATCTGTGGCCTGAACATTTCTTCTGTATGTTGCAAACCAAGCTGACCCTTATTATTATTGCCACATGCAAATAACTGACCACTATCTGAAAAGTGTTATACTGTAGTAATAAACAATTGCCATACTTAGAAGAATCCTAAAGAACTTCAAACATTTAGTGACAAATTCTGTCCTTATGTACACAACATATCTATCCCACTTCCTCCTATAACACAGTTCAAAATTGTTTATTTTTCCTTTACCTGTAAGTAATAATGTATGTCCTCCTCCACCTGTGGCATGTCTCAAAGGTATGTTGAAGTCCTCTGTTGTTTTTGGCAACATTTGGTCTTCTGTATGTCCTAACGCAAGCTGACCATGACTGTTGGCACCCTAAAATTTCATTTTAAAAGAAAAATTAATAAATTAAATTAAATACAATAAATTAAATACCAAGATTAAAAGGTTTCACTCTGGCTAACTGTGGGGTCATTTCTAAAATTATAGTGTTTTTGGTTTTAGTTGAAAAGAGAATTAATGGATTTTAGATTTTAATCAATTCACAAAATTAATTTTTAACAAACATCAGACAAGGGCGTACCTTTTCAAAGCGCTCAATCAAGTTTAGATCAAAAGGGGCTTCCCTATTATTAATAAACATTGCATTCAGGGGCGGATCCAGGATTATTTAAAAGGGGGGGTGGCACAGATGCGAAGCTGACCCTCTCACCCCCCTCCCCAGCTCCTTTGCGGGGGGTTCGGGGCCCATGCAGTGAAGGCCCCAAAAATGTTGGGTATTTTAGAGGGTGAATGGGGCCATTTGGAACTATGATTCAGTTAGTCAAAAGTCTAATTTCAGGAAGGGACCGTTGGTGTTATTTTTTCAAAAATCGGGGTGTTAGGGCCACCTTGACCCCCCTCCCTAAATCGGCCGCTGGCATTTGTGATTATAATGTAGGTCACAGCTTTTGACGACACAGAATGACACAATGCAAGCAGGTGTTTGTATCTTACCTTCTACAGAATAAAATTGCAAAAAGCACATAACTAAAAGTTTTCTTTTTAATTCTATTGGTTTTGCAAGGTTATAACGACTTGCAATAAGGACGATTAAATCTTAAAAATTCACAAACCCATGCAAAAAACTTCCTGCAGGGGGCTTCCATTTTGAAGTGCCCCGTATGTAGGTTAGAGATATGATATCACGTGACCAAAATCTGTACTCTGATTGGTGAACAGGTGCCAGCACGCGATTGGGCTTTTATCTCCTTTGAACAATTCGCCCCAAAAAACAAGTAGAATTATATGAAAAAGAGAATAACTTATCAATTTTTTAAGACAATAGGTTTGAAAATTTAGATTTAATGAATACACATTCAAATGCGTGTAACATTTTTTATTCTCAAAATATTGCTTTTTTTACAATACATGCAAATTATTGACATTATAATGCGAGGGAGGGAGCGCGCTAGACAGAAGTGCACCAATAGAGGTGAAGCTTGTGCTCTGGATGGCTCATGATTCGCCGTCCATTTCAGATTGATTTCCATAGCCAATCAACTCGGGTTCGTCCGGATTTCACCCAATGTAAGTGCTCCTTATTCTTATGTTCTTGTTGACAGTTGTAGACGCACGTGTTGAAACAAAATATAAACAGGAAATGAGCCCAAAACCGGACGATTACTTTATTAGCCAAAAAAGACAATGTTTATGTATATTGTAGTAGACCTTTGTGTATCGGGTTACAATTTACGTCTAGATCATTAACATACAGAATCACACATCACATTGTTAAGGTGTACACTAAATGCAGTACGTTGATTTGTTTTGGATCTAGTCTAGTTCTTTTTGGCGTAATTAAGCATTAGATGCATGAAAATTTGAGAGCAATGATGTTAACAAGAACTGTATTATGCTTTGGGCTGACAAGCTTCTTGCACCTGTACCTCTTGCATTGTTATCTGTATGTCATGCACAAATATTTCGACATGTACAAAAATTCTGTTTTTGTTAAACAACCAAGGCACTGCATATTTTAGCATGTTACTTATGACTGGTAGATGGTTCCAAAATATGTAGAAAAATACAATGTTTCATGTTGACATCACAGAAAAATTACAGCTGGGCATATAATTTTATGACATTCTTAATTTGTGTGAGGTCATATTTATTATTTTACAGTAAGGCATTGAGATGGAGCAATTTCAAGTGACCACAGCATCTGATGGTCAGCAGCAGCCCTCACAAGTTATCATGCAGCCTTCACAGGTCCAAGGCTTGCAAACACAGGGACAGGTATAGGAATAACTGTATTAAATACAAATAATCAGTATAAAATATTTCAATAAGTATCAAGGAAAAAAGATCCATATATATGTATCAGACAAATTGAAAGTTTGGAAGTGTTTGTCCTGTTGCATTCATTGAGGTTAATCAGTGTTGTTAAAGCTTCTGCTATGTCCATGCAATAATTAAAATTCTAATATAAACTTAATTTTAAATGTTGGGAATTAATAAAAAGGTATATAATGTCAATGTCTATTTTATTTAGTTGGTACAGATAAATCAAGGCCAACTAATGTCTGGCCAGCAGATTATCACCATGCCCCAGGGACAGACTCTGCAACTAGCTGGACAGCAGGGATTTCAGCAGGTTAGGAAAAAAATTCATCCTTCAAAGTATGTTACAATTAAATTCTGTTGTGATCCAAGTCGTGTACAGTTTTGATTTGTAACAGTAACTAAAAAACAACCCACTAGGAGTATTTGAATCTGATAAAGGCTGTTGAAATACCCACTCAGTGGTACGTACTCTTATTCTTAATATCTTTTAATACAAGATAACTTTGTAATGCTTGTTTATTCCTCCCTCTCCTCCCACAGCCCAATATTTTGTTAATAATGTAATAATCTTTATTAATGGTAGTTTAGTTTGTAAAATTGTTGTCTTCAACTTAGCAATTATAACAAATACATGACATCAAAAATGGAGTGTTTTGGAACATAGTTGATGTTGCATACCCTTTAATTTGTGAAGTGCATGCAAAATGCAGCTGCATTTTATGTTGATAAAATTCAATAAATGTAGATAGATGTAAATGTATAATTTGTAAAGCTCCAAATAAAAGTATAAATGATGGCAGTGTCAGCCACAGTATATTGGCTAGAATGTTGTCATGTGTCAGCAAGCATGGTAATGGGAATGCTGTAGAACACTGCTTACATTTACTCTGTACATGTTATTTACAGAATTTTTTTTTCGCCAACATGCTCATATATTCCTTTGTTTCATGCATTTCAATGTTCCAAAGTGTATGTTGTTTCATTATAAATTAATTTACAATTCATAGCAAACATTTACACTGAAATTAGTACTCAGCAGAGAACAATAGAATAACAGTGCACTTAAGAGGTTTTCTATGACTTAATAGTACACATTTATATAAAGTTCAGTTTGACTAATTTCTGCCCATCTAAACAAATTGGTGTTAAATAAAAGCAGAAGAGAGCAAACATTCTGGCCTAGCTAGCTTGATTATTCCACAAATCATTGTTGCTGGAAATTCACAGACCACATCAATATTTATTAGCATGGAAAGCCTTTTCACCTGTGAAGATGGGCTATTTGTGAGTGACATCACTTTCCAGTTTATCAGCCCCAACCCCTGTAACATCTTTTCAACACCTAGGACATTGCAGGACACTGACACAATTGACTGGAAAGTGACGCCACATGCATATTGCCTTAATATTCAGGGATCATGTTAGTATTATAGCAATTTTACAACATTCTATATCATCTTTAAGGTGCACAGTGTAGGATTTTCTTGACACTTGCCATATTTCTGTTATAATCAGGGAGAATTAAATTCCTCAACCCATGCTTAAAGTAATTGTTTTAAAGTTTTGCCATTCTCACTAGCTCAGTTCTCATGCTAACTTCTGGATTCTGCACAATTTAAAACTTGGCAAGATGGTTGACCATGGTGAGGTTCTTTGGAGTGGTTAAATTTGATTATTCTATACAAGATTTATCAAAGAAATATCTCTCCAAATATGAACAAAAAGTATAACTTGGCCTCAGATATGTTCATCAAGAAATTGTTTATGTACTTACGGAGTGTTTAAAATCCTACACTTTGTTACTTTAAGCAAAACCATGTTGCTTAAAGGAATAATAACTCTTCGTATGAGATCTATATTTCACAATAAAAACATTGTGAATAACTCATAGAAATATGATATATTCTGTTTTACCACAAAAATGGCAGTTATAGCTATTATTCTGATATCTGAGCTTGTCTTTAGACCACGTAGTCTAGATGACTGGTGCAAAAATTGCTCAAAAGGTGGAAAAAGCATGAAACTTGGCACAAATGTTCTTTGGACTATGCTGATCATTTTCAAGGGCAGTGCCCAAAATTTCAAAGCGTTGCTTAGCAACCGTTGCTAAGGAAGTGATTTACCTTAGTAACAAGCTAATTGGACCTTTCTTGTTCAGTTTAAATTATTTAAAAAGGCTTTTAATAATGTTTCAAACCATCAGAACTATCACTATACTATTTTAAGACATTAAAAACCCAAGTAAACCATTGCAACAGTTGCTAGGCAGCATATTACCCTAGCAACAAGTATTTAACATGCTGAATTAGCCCAGACAGTTAGTGTTAAGGTTGATTTTTTGTTGAGTTCCTCTAGACAGAGGGGATTTCAAATGTCATTTATAATAGCATTGATGTAAAAAAACCAAAATCATTTTTACACCATCTTTTATGGAAAATAGTTTTTTAATTTCTTTCAATTTTTGAGTTTTGACATAATGGTTGTGATAAGATTTCATCTGGGGTTAAACTGAAATTTTCCTGAATTTCA
>NW_019775649.1:10728-85889 GCF_001039355.2 Lingula anatina | reverse complement strand
TTTATACATGCCCTACATAAGATGAGAAATACTAAAGGTTTAACCACTGTTGACTTTCCTATTATTGAAAGGTTTCTCAGAGACCAGATTTCCAAGATATTTTTCATTTTGTTCAATATTTTCTAAAAAGTTTTTTCACATTGTATTTTGTCAGTTTCTATTCTCTACCAAGTAACTTAAATACACCTGCATGGTTCTATTTTAATTGTATTTGTTAATCAATGAAGTTCAAAAGTTTCTATTCACACCCAAAGGCCGTTAGATGCCATATCTTACTTCCACTAAGGCTGCTCTACAACAATATTCTTGCGAGATGAACATATCTGAATCAGCACTACGGTGCCATGTCATCAGATACCATGTGCTCACTCTTGTTGGATTTGTGCGGAACAGTGGGCCTAAGTGGACACATTTGCCAGAAGCTATTGACCTGTCCAGAGTTGCTCCAGTGTGCATGTAGGTGCAGATGTAGAGGCTAACAATGTGCAAGGGCAAAATGCACTGTATATTGCACATACAAGGGAGAATTAACTATTATTATTATTATTAACTATTGCAAAGTTTTATAAAGAGTCATAAGGTGATAAAAGCATGGAAATGGCTGGTTACTAATTTTGAACATGCTGCCTTAAGTATCTGCACTAGCAATTTATTTGATCGGATATGTGTAAACACACAATTGGTTCAACTTACTGGATTAAAAGTATGAACATCTTGCTCAAAAGTGTAGTTCTTAGCTAGTATTATAGATTTGCCTTACTTAATAGACTAACGCAACTTTAAATGCTTGTTGCTAGGGTAATATGCTGCCTAGCAATCGTGGCTAAGGTTAATTTGGGTTTTAATTGCCTTAAAATAGTCTAGTGATAGTTCTGATGCCCGAAAATAGTTATTAGCATTTCTAAACCATTTAAACTGGACAAGAAAGGTCTAATTAGCTTGTTACTAAGGAAATTCACTTCCATAGCAACGGTTGCTAAGCAACGCTTTGAAATTTTGGGCACTGCCCTTGAAAATGATCAGCATAGACCAAAGAACATTTGTGCCAAGTTTCATGCTTTTTCCACATTTTGAGCAATTTGGCCAAAATATAGCACCAGTCATCCAGACTAACGTATCCTCCATTGATGGCTATACAAATGGCTATAACAAAAAACCAAACTTTTTAGATAAAAAACAGGGACTACCTTTGAATGTAAAAATGGATTCATTAACCATTGGTTAGTATGGGAAAATTGTTGGTTACTCCAGGAAAATTCATTTTTTGGCCGAAACAAAGAGTTATTATCCCTATTATTTCATATGCCAGCATGAACCTACACATGAGTAAGCTGCTGAAGATATGACTTCATTGTTAACTAGCAGAGTATTTGCAACGGTAATTAATATCTTACAGACACAACCTTTACAGTTTCAAGTTGGACAGCACCAACAACAACAGCAGCAAAATCAATCGCAGCAGGTAAACCTTATGAAGAGTTTGACTATATTAGAAGTGGACATATGAAACCAAATTGTGATTGAATTGTGTTTTTAGAATCCATGCCCATGGAAATTGGGAGTACAAGGATGGTTGGCTTTTTATATGATCAAAATATTTTAGTAGCTTTGCTTCATTGCCTTGCTGTGTGCTTTTATAGCTGATGCTTCTCTAGTAAAATGTGTGCAGTGGTGCCAAAATGCAGATGCACAGAAACTTAATCATATTCCATACATTTCAGATTCAGGTTCTACAGGTTGGGCAACAGTTGACTAATTCACAAGGACAACAGGTGAGTTTACTCTGATAAAATGTTGTTCATGTCAGATGAAAACACGGATATCATGGCTTAAGTAGAAAAAAGTAAATTTAAATTGGGAAATACATACACAGGTCTTGATTTTGATAAGTCAAGCAAATGAGATAAGGTCTTCGTCATTAACAGTCTAAAATTGCCTTGTTCAGCAGTAGTACTATTCTTTAAAATTCTAGATAATCATTCAACAACCCCAGGGCCAGGGTCAGCAGGCAGTGACTGGGCAGATTATCCAGATTGGGGACAGTCAGGCCATCATCTACCAGCCTGCAGGGGGAGGGGACAATGTGGCTCAGATGTTACAAATACAGCAACCTAACCAGCAAGGTACAGCTGTTAGAGTGAATGGGGGATATGTATACATACACACATGCACACACACACAAAAGCACAACCATTGAATATTGAAAAACAAAGTACTATTTATTTTCACTATAAGCCTGGTAATATGGTATTTCTGGCTACTGAATGCAGTATTTGCTGTGGTGTCATAAGCAAACTTTTACTGCAATCAGTGCACAGTATGGTGTGTGTGTGTGTCTATATCTTAACAATTTAAGCATTAACTATGTTGGAACATAAATTTCATCACTGCCAACTATATTTCATTGTAGCAGGTCAGGTTATCCAGATTCCTACCAGTCTAGCCACCCAGACAGCCCAGGCCTCCACTGCCAGTAGTATGCCCACCACTATCACTATTCCTGGCACAGGGGGGCAGGGACAGGTTATCATGGTGAGGCTGCTTTGGGTCTTCCCATCTGTTTGACGAACTTCAAATCCATGTTTCAGTAGTGTTTTGGTCATTTTGAATGGTTTTGACTTGTAAGGATATGTTTAGTTTGTTAGTTTTTGTTCACTGATAATGTAAAATATTTCTAGGGAAGAGAAAATTACCACACAATGTAAAATTAGTGATAGCTTTGCTTCACATGCTAAATGGTGAAACCATTTTTGATTTAAATCTGCTATGCAAGTTTATTTACTCTCATAAGGGCATTTTACTTAGCAAAATATTCATGTTTATAGACATATCTCACTTGTTACAGATGGTCCCAACCAACACAACATCCACAGCCTCTGGAGGTGGAGCTGCCATGCAGAGGTTGCCCCTCCCTGGTCAGGAGGTTATGGAGGAGGAGCCATTGTACGTGAATGCCAAGCAATATCACAGGATACTCAAACGGCGGCAAGCCAGGGCTAAATTGGAGGCAGAGGGAAAAATACCAAAGGAGAGGAAAGTAAGTTGTTTGGTCAGTCCTGGAAATATTCCTGTATCTTGATGTCATGTAAATGATGTTGATAGTTTACCATGACAGTTTGTCAGCCTTTAGTTTTACATAATATTATTTACATATATAATTGTACACAGAATTCAGGAGATGAGTTGAAAACTAAATGAATAGTCATATAATATTTTCTTGGTTTTTACAGAAATATCTTCATGAAAGTCGTCATAAGCATGCAATGAATAGATCTCGTGGGGAAGGCGGTCGCTTCTATTCTCCTGGAGAGAGAAAACAACGAGAAGAACAAAGAAGGGAAGAGCAAAGGAGGAAAGATAATAATCATCAAAATATTTTAGACTCATCACTAACAGTAAGTGCATCTGTGCTAGTAAGTGCATTTGTGCTTTTAATGATGGAAGAATTAAGGACATTTTCTTACCTTATACTATTGAGACATATTCAAGAAGGGTTATATATGAAGGACCTCTTTTGTTGTTTTAACATATTTGTCAAGATCATCACCTCAAGATATGGTCATTGACCTTTATGTCTTCATTTTATTTCTGTCATGAATATGATATTAACATCAGTCAAATAACACAATTTTGTTTTATTTTCAGAATGCATCCTTTCATGAACTATTGCGGAATACAAACTCTGCTCCTCTAATACTACATGCTGATGGCACAGATTCAACAGCAGATAATGCAGTTACAGAAGTCAACAGCTAAAGGAGCATATTAGAGGTCCTCAGCTAAATAAAACAATTTAAAAGGGAATTTACTTTTTAAAAGTTAATTGCCCTGTTCCATGATCAGAATGGTCAGTCTTTCATTATTCCTTGGTGCTCTTTTTCAACACCTTAATTGCGTTTGATTTTTCTTTTCCTAGTTTTCTTGGAATATTTAAGAATCATTTATTTTCTAAATGTCAAACATAATAAGAGGTGAAGCACAAAAGAATCTTTAAAATGAAAAATGACTTTTTACAAAGCATATGCACATTTTTGTACTTGGCTTTATTCTGTTGTATGTTAATACCTTAAGTAGAGAATTTGAATATAGGTACCTTGTGGTTTAAATGATCAGTCCTGTCTCAGTGTTTGACAATCAAACATTTAGAAATATACCATTTGATTTGTGGTTGTATAGAATGTACTTGGTACAACTTAGAACAACTTGGGTTATTCTCTTGTAAATTGATTCTATGAAGAAAGTTTTGTCTTTAGTTGTATGACTTAATTACACTCCTTTGTTGTATTTATCTGATATAATTAAAAGATTATAATGCTAAGACACTAAGTTGAACTTGGCAAAAATTTTACTCTCACAAAAAGATAACACACAAATAATACTTTCATACAAGCAATTCTTCACTCCATAAAAAAAAACTGCTTGTCTTTCAGCTAAAGGAAAATGAGAATTTCAAGTTAAAAAGTTATTTGCACGTTGTGCATGTGCCTAAATATCACTAAGTACTTGTAGTCAAATATGCAGTGAGTCTGTCTTCTTATATTGTATATTATGCACATTTGTACATATTGATCATCATTATTTTATACTTGTATCAAAATTAGACTCTCATGAAAATACAGGGTAGTTAACACTGTAACAAAATGTGCTGTTTGTATATATACAAATATCTGTATATAAGTTAGTAGGATGTGTTGTGAAACTAATAATCATTGCTTATAGTGACTGGAATTCAAAGGTTTTAAGACCATGTGGCACTTAGTGAGACTAATATCTTAACAGATACAGTGCTTTGCACCGCAGTTTTAATGGTAAAATTTTTACTGATGTATATAAAAATAAAAATGTTTTGCATGTATTGATAATCTGTGGTTCTTGCTCCGAGTTAACTTAATGATACAAGTGGGATAGTCTGCACTATTATTCGCTATTTCTTTTAATACTGTTATGCATTTTTTTTTTGGGGGGGGGGATGACACAACTTTTTCCACTCTAATTCATGCAAAAAATGTTTAGTGATAAAACAAGCCAAACTATTCTTCAAAGAAGCAAACAATAGCTAAATGGTTAACCCCTTTTAATTTGCATGAGAAATCGTGTAGTCTGATTCCAATTTCAAAATTCATGATTCAGTAATAAAATTATTGTATGGCTCCTCTTAACAAATATAAAAGAGGAAAGAAATGTTTTGGGGTAATATCTTTAGCACAATCTTCTTTAAACCCTGAGAATGTCAAGTGATTTCCATGACTGGAAGGGGCAAGTTTTTTCATAACAGGCTTTCCGTCTTGTACCTGTAGGTCAAGGTATATCAGGAGGTTCCTCGTCAGACTCAAACTCTACTGTGTCATCCTGCACCCATTTTCCTGAACGGTCTCTCTTC
Source organism: Lingula anatina (assembly GCF_001039355.2). Next base: position 80,509 of record NW_019775649.1, on the reverse strand, counting down.
CAACCAGATCTAAAGACAAAAGGAAGTAAAAGGAATTGACATGACTGTAAATCACTTAAATAATTTCTTAATACAGGTGGCTACATAACCTGGATTAGACCTAGTTATTAACCCTCATTGCATTGTAAATTTTAAGAAGTGGTTTGATCATAAAGCAGTATGAAAGACAAATCGATACTTACTGAACAGCTTGCAAATATCTTTCAGCCAAAATTTGTTTTTCTGTAGGTTCACCAGATTTCTTCGGTGTATTAAGGGAGGTGCTTGTTATTTTCTTCACTTTTGTCTTTTCAACTTTTTTTACTTCTGTGACATTTTTTGAACTAACAGGAATAAGTTTTGTCCTCCACGTATGCTGATGTTGTACATTATCAGTATCTGCCTGTTTATCTTTTGTTGATGTACAATAATCTGGATCCCTAGGATATGCGACCTGATTACATGGGTACTCACTTTCATTGAACACCTCAACATTATTAGTGGTCTTATCAAGTGAAACTGGCCTTGCCTCTGAAAGTTGCTGTAGATTTCTACTTTTTGCGGGTGGTTCATTGTCCTTAACAGCCTGCTGTGAACTGTACAATGTTTCTACTGGGGTGGTATTTGTCCTTCTTTTACTTTTATAAGGTCTAAAATCTGTTGGAATAGAATCATGTTGTTGAAAATTTGCCAGTCTCTTCAAAATCGATGTGCTTGATATATTCCTATCCAATTCAATTCTTGTGTCCTTGTCTTCTTTATTCCTTTTGACACATGGATTGTATGAGGCAGCTGACATCAAAGCATTTCCACAGGAAGACTCCTGTAAACAGAAGTGAAGTGACATTATATGTTATGCAAACTCATAAAATCAGAATTTAAATGAAATTCCATCAATTTTTCATTCAAATATCTAAAGCACAATGTTTACATAGTGTAAAAAGTGACCGTGTTTCATATTTCTTATTTTATTTATTTTTTATTCAAAACTTCCTTTAATTATTAGTTTTAAAATATCTTATTCTTTTTACTGCACCAGCTTCTAAATTTGTTTCAATTTGAGTTGTTCATTCTCACATTTTTAATCCTTTGTGGTTGAGATGTCTGCTGTGCTGCAGACGTACCACTGTTTGATACCATTGGATGGATGTCTTCCTGTTTTACATTATCTGGATGTAGAATGTTGATGCATAGAGAGAATCAACTATCATAATTTATTCTAAGAAACCTGAATGTCTTATTTTTGACACACTATCAATGCAGGCCAGTTTGATTTTTCTGATCAACATAGCAAAAGGTCCGTATAAAAGAAAGATATGTATAATAACACAGAAATTAAATTAAAAGCACTGAATAGGACATCATTTGGTAAAACATTATGAGCGTCACATATAAATAAATACTTGCTTGCTTTATGCTTCTTTCCTTGTCTGTGCACTGCAAGCACAGCAATTGTGTCAAATAATGGCCTGTGTGGACATATTGTGCAGGTAAACCTGGAAAACAACAGGATGTAAGAGTATAAGATAGCACTGCAGGCCATATTCTTCAGCATTATACCATGCTGCTTTAACAACCTGTGATTAATTAAAAAGCAGACATGTGCTATTCCATGTCCTTACTGTGTTATCCAAATAATAAAAACACATTACCTTCCATCCCTTAGGAGCAGAGCCTCTTTCTCTGGGATGTCATAAGCAAATAGTTCTTCTATTCTTCTTTTCTAAAACAGTTACACAATTTCAGTAATGCTGTCATTATCATATCATGATTGGGACTCAGCTGTAACAATTTTCTGCTAGAGTAAAATAATAATAATAATTACAATAATAATAATAATAATAATAATTAAAAAAACAAAAAGAAAAAAAGAAAAACCCATGCTGTACATTTTACTAACTTAAACACAGCCAAAGTGTCCGTTCAAATGATCTTTCAATTTCTTTTCGGAATAACATTAAGGCCATTTTTAGTTACTACGTACTTCTCTGAAAATCAGTTTTGACTGCTGACAGTGTTACATGCAATGTTAGTGTATTGTTACTAATTTGCCGTACCCTAATTTGTTGCAAGAGGCTGTGATCATCACCCTCTCTCTTAAATGACATGGTGAATGAGATTAGTGTTGCTAACCAATTTTCTTTTGAATGTTTTGCGTTAATCAACCCTTGGCAGCCACTGGTAACAGTAAAAATAGAAATCATAAACCAGCGGAAACAAAAACACAGGGGGCAGACATATTGGCATTCCGCGAAGCGAAGTGAAGATAACCCAATGAGGTATCGGGTTACATCTGACCTTGGCCTTGCCAGCTTGGCAAGTCGGCCACGTTGACAGAATTTGATTGGACATTGTAATCACGTGGGTTATTTTAGCTTCTTTAATTGGACGTCTCTTGGTGTCCTATTCAAAAGGTCTTCTCGCGTGTAAGGTAGTAAAGAGGCGACAGCGTGCTGTCATTTGAAGGGATTCCCTGCTATTCAACTCATTTCAGGAATTCAGTAAGTATTCTGTTTTGTTTGCAACTCTCTTATTTATATTTTCATCCCTCGATGTTATCTTTTATCTCAGTATCTAGACTTGTTTATGGAAAGTAGCCACGTTGAAAGGAAATTCCTTGATCATGTCAACTCATTGACGATCAAAGAAACCGGATCTCTCTCTGACACGTTGACAAGGCAGTGTTTACAGTTGACACGATGTCGTGTGCTGTGTCAATTTCCAGGGAAATTGTGGTTAAATGATATCCTTTATTCGATTGATGCAATAAGCCACGTCGCATTGCTACGTGGCAGTGGTGGGTTCTAGAAAAACTCGTGGAATTTGACTGATGCAAGCAGTCCCTCACTTGAAACTGGACGGAGCAGAACACAGAGACACTTTCTTGTAACAGGTTTCTGGAAAACCCACGTTGGAACAAGGAGACCGTTTCCTTCATAGCGTATGCAAATTGTATATTTGAAATGTTATTGTGAGCGATCATGACAGTTGATGTCGATACTAAAGCATTTAAGATGACAATTAAGAGTATTGCAGATTGTGAATGTATCAGTTTGTTAGTATCATAAACCGTATTGCATTTTCCATTTTTTAAAATCCATTTAAAATGCTTTGTGCCAAGAGCTTTATGAAGAGATAAGTTGATGCTCTTCCTCCGTTTTTATTACTTTGATTTGTGATTTGGAATTATTTGACAGTTATAAAGTAGTGGACGTTTTATTCACTGTTCTATACATTATGCCACCCTGTACATAATATTATTTAATTTTGAGATCTGCATAATATTTTTATGCATTTATTTCAGAAGTGAATGATAAACAGTGGAATCATGAGGTCATGTGCTTGCATGGTGGTACTGGCTCTTGTGGCCACCAGTCGCTCTTCTGCCATCCCCACCAAATCAGACGATCACAAATCACGATCCTTGGATAAGGTAGGGGTTCAATTGTCTTTTTCACCCTGTAGCCAGCTTAATTGTTGTGGATGCACATTGCATCAGCCAGAAAAAATAAGTAGTGTGAATAACTTGCTGTTCTGAAATTTTTTGAACAGAGTTGATGCAACTTTAAATGCAAAAATTGCATAACAGAGAAGAATTTCATCATCTGTTATGTAATAAGAATAAAGTAGTTTTCTTCAGTCAACAGTTTCATATTGAAATAAATTACCTCCAATATTTCAATGTCAAACAGAGCATATTCATCAGGGAATGAGGGTTACTTAATTCTTACAGAAAATTATGCTGTGTCTGATTATCCAGTGCCACTTCCACTTACGCAATGAAAACATTGTGGTTCTGTATGTGATTAGCACTATTTAAGTTGCATGGAACAAGTTTGCTCGTTTAAAGCAATAATAACTCTTCGTTTCGGCCAAAAAATGAATTTTCCTGGAGTAAACAACAATTTTCCCATACTTACCAATTGTTAATGAATCCATTTTTACATTCAAAGTTAGTCCCTGGTTTTTTTCTAAAAAGTTTGGTTTTTTGTTAAAATCTCTTAAGAGATTTTAACAGAGTATAGACATCAATGGAGGTCACGTGGTCTAAAGACAAGTTCAGATATCAGAATAAAAGCTATAACTGATGTTTTTGTGGTAAAACAGAATATATTATATTTCTATGAGTTATTCACAAGGTTTTTATTGTGAAATATAGATCTCATACGAAGAGTTATTATCCCTTTAAATGTGATTAGTAATACCATTGCTTAATTTCCTGTCAGTATAAACATCATAACTTAGGCACTGTTCACATGAAAAATCCCAATTCCAAAAATCCAAAAATTCATTGGCGGTATCTAGCAGTCTGTGCCCTGAATACCCCATGGCGTAATTAACTAGCGGAGCGAGCGAGTTGCTTCCAAAGCTGTAATTAAATCTCGGTTGCGCTCGGAGGAGATTCTTACACGCATGCGCAGTAATAAGTTAGAGAGAAAGAAAATGACAGTCGCAGTTGCTTTGAAAAATGTGTTTGTCGATTTTGTGCAACAACAAGACGAAGAAGATGAGGTCCATATACACACGACAGATATGAGTGCAAACTGATGAAATCCACAGTTTAGAGATACTACTGCGCATGGGTCCAGGCATCAGAATCTCCTTCTAGCACAGCCAAGAATTAATTACAGCTTTGGAAACGACTCGCTTGCGCTGCTAGTCAATTACACCGCGGGGTATTCAGGGCACATACCGTGATCACTAGCCAAAGGATTTTTGGATTTATAAAACTTGGGTTTTTCATGTGAATGGTGCCTTAGGAACCTTGTATGTAATAAACATGCATATGCTCATCAAATTTTTTTTTATTGAACATTTAATATATGCTTTAATATCATAATTTGTACAAGCTATATTTTTATATGAACTCAGAAAGTAAATTTACAATTACTTTATGATCATTTGTGACAAATATTAATAATTTTTTATGTATAGAAGAATAAAACAAATCATAAAAGAATGAAAAATGTATTGAATTGTTTGTTTAAATGCAATCTAGGACCTAAGCGATGAACAGCATTATGAAGGCGAGGAACATAATGCAGAATATGACCACGAAGCCTTTTTAGGACAAGAGGAAGCCAAGACGTTTGATCAACTCACACCTGAAGAGAGTAAAGAAAGATTATCGTAAGTATACGCTCTACAGATATATACAGAATTTGAGCAATTATTAAATTCTTCATTTGAAATGTGTTTTATATTAAAATGCATTTCTTGCTGTTTTTTTCCATATCATGTGATATAAACATGTTGGTAAAACAGGATTATCTGATACTGACTCTGTGTAGCAGTTGATTTAAGGATTTACAGAATATTCTTTCGAGAATTGTGTGGGATGCCAGATATCTCATTGACACGGGATGTTATCAGTCAAGTCAAAATAAAAGTCACATTTATTTTTATTATTATTATTTTTTTTTTTTTGAAAAATTTTTATGCAAAAAGAAACACAAGTGGTCATTTTTATCCGTAACATATGATGAATGCTTATTTTCTTTCATAGTAAAATAATAGATAAAATAGACAGAAATCAAGATGGCCAGGTGTCAGAGGAAGAGTTGAAGGAGTGGATCCAGCATGTCCAGAAGCGCTATGTGTACCAGGACACAGAGAGACAGTGGGTGCAGGACCAGAAGGTGGAGGGAGACAAGCTCACATGGGAAGCTTACAAAGACAGAACCTATGGATTTTTAAAAGATGGTATGCAGGAGCAGATATTGATGTTTTATTATGAGGGGAGGGGGGTATTGTGTCATGCTTTTTATTCATTTTGACAAGACTTGTTATGATTATGTTTTCTGAAAACCAGTTTTGATTTGAAAAAAATATCTGTTGTACATTTAAAACCACTTTGAAAGGAGTGATATTGCACCTTGGAAACTTCATGTGTTTTTGTTGATTAATAAACATTTNTAACACAATCTTCTTTAAACCCTGAGAATGTCAAGTGATTTCCATGACTGGAAGGGGCAAGTTTTTTCATAACAGGCTTTCCGTCTTGTACCTGTAGGTCAAGGTATATCAGGAGGTTCCTCATCAGACTCAAACTCTACTGTGTCATCCTTCACCCATTTTCCTGAACGGTCTCTCTTCCAACCAGATCTAAAGACAAAAGGAAGTAAAAGGAATTGACATGACTGTAAATCACTTAAATAATTTTTTAATACAGGTGGCTACATAACCTGGATTAGACCTAGTTATTAACCCTCATTGCATTGTAAATTTTAAGAAGTGGTTTGATCATAAAGCAGTATGAAAGACAAATTGATACTTACTGAACAGCTTGCAAATATCTTTCAGCCAAAATTTGTTTTTCTGTAGGTTCACCAGATTTCTTTGGTGTATTCAGGGAGGTGCTTGTTATTTTCTTCACTTTTGTCTTTTCAACTTTTTTTACTTCTGTGACATTTTTTGAACTAACAGGAATAAGTTTTGTCCTCCACGTATGCTGATGTTGTACATTATCAGTATCTGCCTGTTTATCTTTTGTTGATGTACAATAATCTGGATCCCTAGGATATGCGACCTGATTACATGGGTACTCACTTTCATAGAACACCTCAACATTATTAGTGGTCTTATCAAGTGAAACTGGCCTTGCCTCTGAAAGTTGCTGTAGATTTCTACTTTTTGCGGGTGGTTCATTGTCCTTAACAGCCTGCTGTGAACTGTACAATGTTTCTACTGGGGTGGCATTTGTCCTTCTTTTACTTTTATAAGGTCTAAAATCTGTTGGAATAGAATCATGTTGTTGAAAATTTGCCAGTCTCTTCAAAATCGATGTGCTTGATATATTCCTATCCAATTCAATTCTTGTGTCCTTGTCTTCTTTATTCCTTTTGACACATGGATTGTATGAGGCAGCTGACATCAAAGCATTTCCACAGGAAGACTCCTGTAAACAGAAGTGAAGTGACATTATATGTAATGCAAACTCATAAAATCAGAATTTAAATGAAATTACATCAATTTTTCATTCAAATATCTAAAGCACAATGTTTACATAGTGTAAAAAGTGACCGTGTTTCATGTTTCTTATTTTATTTATTTTTTATTCAAAACTTCCTTTAATTATTAGTCTTAAAATATCTTATTCTTTTTACTGCATCAGCTTCTAAATTTGATTCAATTTGAGATGTTCATTCTCACATTTTTAATCCTTTGTGGTTGAGATTTCTGCTGTGCTGCAGACCTACCACTGTTTGATACCATTGGATGGATGTCTTCCTGTTTTACATTATCTGGATGTAGAATGTTGATGCATAGAGAGAATCAACTATCATAATTTATTCTAAGAAACCTGAATGTCTTATTTTTGACACACTATCAATGCAGGCTAGTTTGATTTTTCTGATCAACATGCCAAAAGGTCCGTATAAAAGAAAGATATGTATAATAACACAGAAATTAAATTAAAAGCACTGAATAGGACATCATTTGGTAAAACATTATGAGCGTCACATATAAATAAATACTTGCTTGCTTTATGCTTCTTTCCTTGTCTGTGCACTGCAAGCACAGCAATTGTGTCAAATAATGGCCTGTGTGGACATATTGTGCAGGTAAACCTGGAAAACAACAGGATGTAAGAGTATACAGTAAGATAGCACTGCAGGCCATATTCTTCAGCATTATACTATGCTGCATTAACAACCGGTGATTAATTAAAAAGCAGACATGTGCTATTCCATGTCCTTACTGTGTTATCCAAATAATAAAAACACATTACCTTCCATCCCTTAGGAGCAGAGCCTCTTTCTCTGGGATGTCATAAGCAAATAGTTCTTCTATTCTTCTTTGCTAAAACAGTAACACAATTTCAGTAATGCTGTCATTATCATATCATGATTGGGACTCAGCTGTAACAATTTTCTGCTAGAGTAAAATAATAATAATAATAACAATAATAATAATAATTAAAAAAACAAAAAGAAAAAAAGAAAAACCCATGCTGTACATTTTACTAACTTAAACACAGCCAAAGTGTCCGTTCAAATGATCTTTCAATTTCTTTTCGGAATAACATTAAGGCCATTTTTAGTTACTACGTACTTCTCTGAAAATCAGTTTTGACTGCTGACAGTGTTACATGCAATGTTAGTATTGTTACTAATTTGCCGTACCCTAATTTGTTGCAAGAGGCTGTGATCATCACCCTCTCTCTTAAATGACATGGTGAATGAGATTAGTGTTGCTAACCAATTTTCTTTTGAATGTTTTGCGTTAATCAACGCTTGGCAGCCACTGATAACAGTAAAAATAGAAATCATAACCCAGCGGAAACAAAAACACAGGGGGCAGACATATTGGAATTCCGCGAAGCGAAGTGAAGATAACCCAATGAGGTATCGGGTTACATCTGACCTTGGCCTTGCCAGCTTGGCAAGTCGGCCACGTTGACAGAATTTGATTGGACATTGTAATCACGTGGGTTATTTTAGCTTCTTTAATTGGACGTCTCTTGGTGTCCTATTCAAAAGGTCTTCTCGCGTGTAAGGTAGTAAAGAGGCGACAGCGTGCTGTCATTTGAAGGGATTCCCTGCTATTCAACTCATTTCAGGAATTCAGTAAGTATTCTGTTTTGTTTGCAACTCTCTTATTTATATTTTCATCCCTCGATGTTATCTTTTATCTCAGTATCTAGACTTGTTTATGGAAAGTAGCCACGTTGAAAGGAAATTCCTTGATCATGTCAACTCACTGACGATCAAAGAAACCGGATCTCTCTCTGACACGTTGACAAGGCACTGTTTACAGTTGACACGATGTCGTGTACTGTGTCAATTTCCAGGGAAATTGTGGTTAAATGATATCCTTTATTCGATTGATGCAATAAGCCACGTCGCATTGCTACGTGGCAGTGGTGAGTTCTAGAAAAACTCGTGGAATTTGACTGATGCAAGCAGTCCCTCACTTGAAACTGGACGGAGCAGAACACAGAGACACTTTCTTGTAACAGGTTTCTGGAAAACCCACGTTGGAACAAGGAGACCGTTTCCTTCATAGCGTATGCAAATTGTATATTTGAAATGTTATTGTGAGCGATCATGACAGTTGATGTCGATACTAAAGCATTTAAGATGACAATTAAGAGTATTGCAGATTGTGAATATATCAGTTTGTTAGTCTCATAAACCGTATTGCATTTTCCATTTTTTTAAAATAATTCCATTTAAAATGCTTTGTGCCAAGAGCTTTGTGAAGAGATAAGTTGATGTTCTTCCTCCGTTTTTATTTCTTTGATTTGTGATTTGGAATTATTTGACAGTTATAAAGTAGCAGACGTTTTATTCACTGTTCTATACATTATGCCACCCTGTACAAAATATTATTTAATTTTGAGATCTGCATAATATTTTTATGCATTTATTTCAGAAGTGAATGATAAACAGTGGAATCATGAGGTCATGTGCTTGCATGGTGGTACTGGCTCTTGTGGCCACCAGTCGCTCTTCTGCCATCCCCACCAAATCAGAGGATCACAAATCCCGATCCTTGGATAAGGTAGGGGTTCAATTGTCTTTTTCACCCTGTAGCCAGCTTAATTGTTGTGGATGCACATTGCATCAGCCAGAAAAAAATAAATAGTGTGAATAACTTGCCGTTTTGAAATTTTCAGAGTTCTGAACAGAGTTGATGCAACTTTAAATGCAAAAATTGCATAACAGAGAAGAATTTCATCATCTGTTATGTAATAAGAATAAAGAAGTTTTCTTCAGTCAACAGCTTCATATAGAAATAAATTACCTCCAATATTTCAATGTCAAACAGAGCATATTCATCAGGGAATGAGGGTTACTTAATTCTTACAGAAGATTATGCTGTGTCTGATTATCCAGTGCCACTTCCTACTTACTTACGCAATGAAAACATTGTGGTTCTGTATGTGATTAGCACTATTTAAGTTGCATGGAACAAGTTTGCTCGTTTAAATGTGATTAGTAATACCATTGCTTAATTTCCTGTCAGTATAAACATCATAACTTAGGCACTGTTCACATGAAAAATCCCAATTCCAAAAATTCATTGGTGGTATCTAGCGGTCTGTGCCCTGAATACCCCATGGCGTAATTAACTAGCGGAGCGAGCGAGTTGCTTCCAAAGCTGTAATTAAATCTCGGTTGCGCTCGGAGGAGATTCTTACACCTGGACGCATGCGCAGTAATAAGTTAGAGAGAAAGAAAATGACAGTCACAGTTGCTTTGAAAAATGTGTTTGTCGATTTTGTGCAACAAAAGAAGAAGATGAGGTCCATATACACACGACAGATATGAGTGCAAACTGATGAAATCCACAGTTAAGAGGTACTACTGCGCATGGGTCCAGGCATCAGAATCTCCTTCGAGCACAGCCAAGAATTAATTACAGCTTTGGAAACGACTCGCTCGCGCTGCTAGTCAATTACACCGCGGGGTATTCAGGGCACATACCGTGATCACTAGATACCACCAATGGATTTTTGGATTTATAAAACTTGGATTTTTCATGTGAATGGTGCCTTAGGAACCTTGTATGTAATTAACATGCATATGCTCATCAAATTTTTTTTTATTGAACATTTAATATATGCTTTAATATCATAATTTGTACAAGCTATATTTTTATATGAACTCAGAAAGTAAATTTACAATTACTTTATGATCATTTGTGACAAATATTAATAATTTTTTATGTATAGAAGAATAAAACAAATCATAAAGGAATGAAAAATGTATTGAATTATTTGTTTAAATGCAATCTAGGACCTAAGCGATGAACAGCATTATGAAGGCGAGGAACATAATGCAGAATATGACCACGAAGCCTTTTTAGGACAAGAGGAAGCCAAGACGTTTGATCAACTCACACCTGAAGAGAGTAAAGAAAGATTATCGTAAGTATATGCTCTACAGATATATACAGAATTTGAGCAATTATTAAATTCTTCATTTGAAATGTGTTTTATATTAAAATGCATTTCTTGCTGTTTTTTCCCCTATAATGTGATATAAACATGATGGTAAAACAGGATTATCTGATACTGAATCTGTGTAGCAGTTGATTTAAGGATTTGCAGAATATTCTTTCGAGAATTGTGTGGGATGCCAGATATCTCATTGACACGGGATGTTATCAGTCAAGTCAAAATGAAAGTCACATTTTTTTTTTTTTTTTTTTGAAAAATTTTTATGCAAAAAGAAACGCAAGTGGTCATTTTTATCCGTAACATATGATGAATGCTTATTTTCTTTCACAGTAAAATAATAGACAAAATAGACAGAAATCAAGATGGCCAGGTGTCAGAGGAAGAGTTGAAGGAGTGGATCCAGCATGTCCAGAAGCGCTATGTGTACCAGGACACAGAGAGACAGTGGGTGCAGGACCAGAAGGTGGAGGGAGACAAGCTCACATGGGAAGCTTACAAAGACAGAACCTATGGATTTTTAAAAGATGGTATGCAGGAGCAGATATTTTATTATGAGAGGAGGGGGGGTATTGTGTCATGCTTTTTATTCATTTTGACAAGACTTGTTATGATTATGTTTTCTGAAAGCCAGTTTTGATTTGAAAAAAATATCTGTTGTACATTTAAAACCACTTTGAAAGGAGTGATATTGCACCTTGGAAACTTCATGTGTTTTTGTTGATTAATAAACATTTTCAATTGATATTTAATTTCTAGGAAGAGATACCAAAGCAGGAGACAGTGGCTATGATTACAAAGACATGATGGATCGTGATGAGAGGCGGTTTAAAAAAGCTGATGCAGATGGGGATGGTGCTTTGACCAAAGACGAGTTTGCTAATTTTCTCCATCCTGAGGAGGCTGAACACATGAGAGAAATAGTGGTGCTAGTAAGTGATGAGTCCATGTGAAATTCTTAAATAAAAGGGATATTATATATTCTGTGTTAAATGGTTTTATTTATTTACATGATTGGAGAGACGATTTTGTTTGTGTTGACTATGATTCTTGCAATCTTCTTTAGTAACTTCTCCATGTGCATCATCTTTGTGTTGATGTATTTTTAGGATTTGTGTTTTGTTACAGAATTCAATTTTAAAGAAAATTATTTTTTAATGTTTTTAGGAAACAATGGAAGATATTGACAAGGACAAAGATGGAAAAATAAGTTTACAGGAATATATAGGTAGGTTGTTGTAGCAGGGTGTAAACACATGAGCAAGTTAACCTTTCAATTTCAACCTTGAGAGACAATAAGAATTAAGAATGATCTAGTAATTGTATCTATATGGAGTTTAGTAGGGGCTTATCCTGTAGTAAAGTAAGTAAGATTAAAAAAAAAAGATGTTGCATTAAGAGTGTCAAATTGCTGTTTTTATAGAAATGGTTTTGTCTCAGTAGATCCCTTTCTCTTATAGGTGACATGTGGCCCAATAAGGATGATGAAGAAGAGCCAGACTGGGTAAAAAATGAGCGTGAACAATTTGGTGCTTATCGTGACAAGAACAAAGATGGTTACATGGATAAGGATGAAGTAAAAGATTGGATCATTCCGCCTGATTATGACCACTCTGAAGCCGAGGCCAAACATTTAATACACGAGTCTGATAGAGATAAGGTGGGTTATGCTTACTTGCAATACAATGTCATGTGTCACACTAGCTTGTATTATTATTATGATATATTTCTCTTTATTTTTTATTTTAAAAAGAACTCTTCATCCAATTATTCAGTAAGAGACAAATATATATTTTAATGTAAGATGTGTTAACAGTGTATGTATTTCAACTAACAAGTTTGAATTTCAAAATGATCAAATCTCTAAACCTGTCCAATCTGAAGCTTGTATTTCAAGGCATTTACATGTGTGTTTTTTTCCAGGATGGTCAACTAACAAAAGAAGAAATTTTGGACAAATATGACTTATTTGTTGGTAGCCAGGCCACAGATTTTGGAGAAGCTTTAACAAGACATGATGAATTTTAGTGCCAAAATTTTTAATATTATCAATTAACAATCCCACTTTTATAGTCATTATCTCCATGCAGTGTATGGCATAGAGCTCTTCTACTCCTTACAGCATTGGTATTGCTACAAATAGTACACTTACTTTGATATTAATAGAATTTAACTGTTACTCGTATAAGTCGGATAAACATTTTAGTATGACTTGGATTCATGTTTTATAGATGAGGTTTTTCTTCTGACAGGGACACTTTTTTTTACCTAAAATAAAAGTGTGCAGGATTTAAAGAATGTAAGGTTTTACTCTAAAGGCATGGAAGATGAAGTAATTTAGATTTACTTGGATGCACACATAAATGTGAATAATCTTGTTCATTAATACTCCTGACATCAGATTTCAACAAAATACTGGAGATGTGTTTTACTGAGATGTTTATTTGCCCAAATATTATTTGATTTACTTATAGATAGTAAAGTAATGGTGTGCCTAGATAATGAGCACTCCTTTCTTAAATTAAGACAAACACAATGCAAATTTTGTTAAAGAAATTTTGCTCTCATCAAATTAATGGTCAACAGTATTTTTGCATTTAGTTACTATGCATGCTTAGAAACTGGCTCACTTCGTACTTATAAAACTTGCACGAGATGTGTGCTCATGTAACAAAGTAGTGTAATGTGTGTTAATGCTGTTACCTGAATACTTGCCAAAGAAAAGGACATGGTTTATGTACCATTTTATACATATGTGAAAACAACTTATAATTATGAACAGTGCATTACAGTGTAAGCATAGCGATCATTTTATATATATTTAGAAAAGTAGGTTATATGTTTAGTTTGAGGAAACATTCGAGAAGTGTGTAAACCTCATTCAGCATTCTTGTTGTAGAATAACTCTCCTGTAATAGGACTTGTTCAGTAGGCGTCGCTGTACTGTTGCCTTATGTTGCCAAGTTTTTATACAAAATACTGCCATAAATAATAAGTTAAGAATTAGGTATTACGTTTTGTTTGTTTACTGTACATCTTGAGATGTCTCTTTATTCAGCATTCATGTTCATTTCTTTGCCCTTGACCTATATATTCATTTTGGTATTATTTCCCGTTTCTTTGACCAAGCTTCCTATCCAGCCCTGGAGTTGTTTGTGGTCAGATTTAAATGGGTCGAAGTGCGTTGCGGTGATCAAGCACTTGGTAACATTTCATGAAACCAGCCAAAATTGATCAATTTTTGCACTAAGAAAGTTGTGATAATAATGTATAGATAGATAGATCGTGACGTGTCCGTCGTAATGCTGAGAGGAACAAAAATCGAGTATATTTTAAAATAAAATGGGTAGTTAAAAACAGATATTCGAGCCAGGCCTTGCGGAAACGATTCATTTATGTGAACTTTGGTTGTCTCCAGTGTCAACTTTGACCGGAAAATCTGACGCGTTGATATACAAATTCTTTACAATAACGAGGCGCTTGGCGGAAGTAGACTTCTCGTCTGCTCTTATCAAAATCCTGTCACTGGAAAGGAAGACTTTAATGAAGTGCCATAATGGTTGGTTGGCGTGAGGGGGAGCATGAAATCCTTGGATATATCTTGTCAGAAAATACTGTCTTCAAACTTGTCGCAAAATATTCTAAAAGTGCATAAAAATGAGAAAAAATGGAACTGTGTAACTGTGATTTCAATTTGTTCGGTTGATCAGTCAAATATCTATCAGATAGACCTATCCGGCCCCATTATTTTCCTGTTTGCTTTGTGGCACCATTTTGTTGCCTGTCGGTTTTATTGTTGTGAACCCCAAGAAGAAAGCGACAGATTTTAAGCATAACATTTTGAATGCTTAAATTGAAAAACGGCATTCAAAGATTGTGCCGGCTTCGAGGTAGCAATCACAATGCAGTTCGTAAAGTATCTTTTTCTCGCATTTCTCGGAGTGAATTTGGCGGTAAATGCTCAAGAAACAAAACCGGGTAAAGGTATGTTCACCTTGACTTTTCCGCCTATAATTTTCGAGTTATTTTATTTTATTTTACTTTGAATTGCGTATCTCTTAGTTTTTGCAAGATATCTTAGTTAGGCCTTAACGCTTGTTTGTGCGGTTTACTGCAGCATCCCAATTTGTTTATTTCGATAAAAATTTGTCGTCTCTCACTATAATTAAAACTCTTTTTGTCTAAACACTAACGTGTAGGCCAACTGCCGATTTGAGACATCAGTGAATGGAGCACGTATATCTAGTTCAAAAGCCATTCTTAGACAGATGACTACCTTGGAACTGACGTCTTAAGAGTTGCCTATTTTCTGTAACCTTACTCCGTAGGCCTACTCTATGTGCTGGGGAATAGTGGCATGATTAAGCCACTGGTTAATTGTGCGAGTTGAAAATGTGAAAAAATTGCATGGCAGTCCTGAGAGTAATTGAACACTAAATGAAACGGTCGTATCGTGAAATGGACAGATGTAGGTAGGGGTAGTGGGGGTAAGTGAGAAAACGGAAGGAGTGTCATTTTTGCCTGTGGTAACTTAAATTTCAGACGGCCCTGAAGGATGAAAGATCGGCCTGTCAGCGCTGTTTAAAATGATATATATATTGCAAATGAAACGGAAAACTTCGGCAGTGTGCTTGTGGACTGATTTTGTAGGGAGCGCCACTTTCATTTTGAAGTGACTGAGAACAATTTTAATTTAATTGTGAAGTCAACATTGCCATGAAGTAGTATCATGCATCAAGTTGAAATTCCTGGGGTTGTATTTGTAAATGTGTTATTCTTAAATTTTTATAACCTCAAATACTTTGTTTTATTGGAAACGAGTCGATAATTTATTTAAACAGACGCAGACAATTGGTTTGAACTCGGTCAAAAGATTTAGAATGTCTTTTTTTTTTCATTTTATATGTCAAGTGGCAGCAAGAAAAGGGGTTCAATGTCCGAAATTAAAACTAAAGAACGGGCGCGTCAAGAACCGGTTCAGAGGGAGGCAGGCAAGTTTCCGTTGCCGCTCTGGCTACACTCTCGTCGGCAAGTCCTTTGCCGTGTGTCTGGGTAGAGACTGGTCCCATCCAGTACCCATCTGTGTAGGTAAGGTCTATATGCCTTGACTTAATGTATACAGTGGTGAAGATGCCTATTAGACAATTGAAATATGCTCATAAATTTGCTGAAGAGACTTTAAAAAAAGTGGTATCTTTTTCAACAACATTGCAAATTGGCTCTCTTTCCATATTTTTTATTTAATTTTTGTCCTGAAATTAATACCTTAAGATAAGTTTCTGTGTACAAAAAGTCAGTGCCGAAATATCTATTCAATATTTTACGAATTTCACTCCCGATCTTGAGTAAGAATTGTCTCTGTCTTATATGTCTTTTACGACAAGTTTGGAAATGTTTTCGATGATCAGGAAACATCTGTTCATTCTGGAAACTATATTTAAAAACAGAACAACACACCTATGATGTTCACCAATACTTGCACTGGGCATCCAAGCTTATACAATACTCTATCAGGCATATCTTAAATCAGGTTTGGGATTAACCTGTATTTTATCTTACATGATTCAGCTCCGACATGCCCTCCCTTCACTGACCTAGACAAAAAGAACTTGCAAGTGGCACAGTGGTACGCTGGTGCTCTCCTGAAGTTCAGCTGTCCACCTGGATTTGAGATAGAGGGTTCTGACGTTTTGCTGTGTGATGGGCGCTCGTGGAACGGGACAGTGCCTGCTTGCAAGTGTAAGTTGAATGAACCCTGGTTCTCTTCGTGAGATTTGGTTTGCAGGACTGCAACTGCTTCTCTGTCGCAATGCTGTGATTGTGTTGAACATCATGCATTACGGTATTGCCGTGTTTACTTGTATAACAATATTAGGATTCAGATCTCGAAAAGGACTATTTTGATTTCTAAGATTATAAACACTCGATCATTGGTATTGTCAGTTTTCATTTTCAGTCGAGGGTAACTTGTGTTGATACGAGTATTGCTATGAAACATTTTTTTAGATGTGCCCCCTGCAAACGGCGCCGCATCCGTTGCTTGCGATTTCGAGGAAAACCTTTGCGGCTGGCTTCAGGACAGTGCTGACCACGCTGACTGGAGACGGCACAGAGGACAGACGCCGTCTGCGTACACTGGACCAACTTATGACCACACTACAAATTCTACAAAAGGTAACCTGTTTCATCCCCAGTAATTCCCCAAAAAGAGTGACTGGACTTCAGAGAGTGTGTCTGACATAGTAATTCTTGGCTCTAATTTCTTAATTCTTAACATCGATTAAAATTATTATTATTATTATTATTATTATTATTATTATTGGTTAAGTCTTCATGAAATTCGCAGTGGTTCGCAGGACATGTTCGGTTTAGTGGGTAGTTTTCATATATGTGACAAATTAAGTTTTTCTACTTGCGTGGTTTCGTGTACAGAAGGGGACTCTGCAAGGAACAAAAAAGAAAACAATATGAAATGATGTTATATTAGATGGCGTATTTTATAGTACATTCGCTATCTTTCTCCAAGGTTTTTACATCTACTTGGAGTCGTCAGACACAGCGGCTGGACAAAAAGCACGTCTGGTTACCCGGGTACTGGGGGCTGAGACACAAGAACGTTGTTTCCAATTCTGGTATCATATGCAGGGCCCCAGTCCCAAACGTAAGTCATCTAGTCTCTCTCGCATTTTACTGGTAAGAAAGGTATTTGGACATCTTCTCATTGTTTTTATTTCTTGCTTCAAGAAAACCTATGATAACTAAGGGATGAAAAACTATTTTGAGCTTTAAAAAAACATATAACGTCACTGTTGCGTGTCTTATTCTATTTGTTATAAAATACTTGTATCGTTTTCAACCGAGTAACGTAAAGTTCTGACACGAAGTCTCATTTTCTTGTCACGAGAAAAGAGAAGGATTCACAGAGAAGGATAAAGATAAGTGTAGCACCTAGATAAAACCAATAAAGATTTACTATTGTTCTTTATATGCATAAAAGTGATGGGTGACCTGAATATCTATATCAAGCCAGTTGGACTTCCCGAGGTGTTGCTGTTCCATAAAAATGGCACTCAGAGCATGCTGTCAGACGAGTGGCAGTTTGCCAACGTACACCTGCCAGCCATGTTACAAGAATTTCAGGTAACTATGGCAAAGTTCACCGCTAACTGATACTTTAGATTCATAGATTTCGTGTTTATGTTCACTTCATCAAAATATATCATCCTTTAACTTTTTCTTATGTTTGATTAGAATTTTGGGATATTGATGGCTATTTCTCTTATTTGCGTCACATTTTTATTAACTGCAGGACAACCAAGTAGGTTTATAAGTCGTAGATTTAATCTTCTTCCTCTGATTTTTTGCTAAAAAAGTTCTTTTCGACGCAAGTTCTATCAGATGGAAATCTAGTGCTTGTTTCCTTTTGGTTTGATAGTTGCCCATTTGATTTCAGATTGTAATTGAAGCTGTTGAAGCCACACATTACGCGGGGTCTTACGTCAGCGATATAGCGGTTGATGACGTTAATCTGACATCATGTCCAATTAAACGTAAGTCGTTCAATACTATTGCATCATGATTGCGTATGTTTATTATAGGGAATAATTAACTGATTATGTTGCTTAATTTAAAATGTTTGACGCTGTCTACTGGTATGTAAATGGTGTTTTTAATTGTGTTTGATTCCAAGTGATTGGAATTGAATTGATATTGAACTGTTTAATCTTCGTTGGGCACGGAGTTATAATTGGAGTAATTATATTAGATCTATGTAGCTCTGTTGAATCGTAACAATAAAGGCAATCTTTAGAATTTCATATTAAAAAACTCTGTTAATTGCTCAAGAACTGTCAAACCATACTTCTGTTTTTACTGGGTAAATTATTATTATTATTATTATTATTATTATTATTATTATTATTATTATTATAACTTATGTTTGGGGGGTATTGCACTTCTCATGTATTTCTGTATGGTTCTGTTTTGAATTAGTTTCTTTTGAGTGATATTATTGCCGATGTTATTGTTTACTTGGCACTGTCTGTTCTGGTACTATCTGTTAAACGAAGTAGGATTTTCTGTATTATCTGTTTCTCTTATATTGGCTTTGGATAAAGCACATGTAGGGACTGCATTGTTGAGACACTGGCACTTTTCTCTTTCAATTTCCTATTCTATAACTCATTCCAAACAGGAAAATTGTTATTTGAAAAGCCTTAAGAAAATGTCATCTTAAGTTATTTTTACATGCAGGCAGAACACAATTTCATCTGACAGGTGATTTCAAACCTGTCCTCATTTTTCAACTAATAGAATGAACCATGTTGTTATCATTCGGCCTTCAAATCAACAGTTGTGTTTCTGAAGTTATAACTTTTGGTGTCTTTTTTCATCGCAATATATATTACTGCTTTCAAGCATCAAGCAATTTTATTAAACAATTAGAATGACCAACGCACCAAACCCTTTTCAGCAAGATGAGCGTTTCTGATTAAGGGGAGGCAGATAATACGCAATTTATTTATTAATTGTTATCATTATTTTGCCATATGCATTGAGAGGTCTTTTGTATCTCAGAGACAAGCGTAATCCAGTGGCCGACGCCATCTTTGACCACTCCAACAACAAAGAAGAAAACTTCTACCCCAGTGTCAACTGTGACTACAGCATGGACAACACTGACGCCATTTACACCAACAATGCCATCGTTATCAGCAGTAGCAACCTCTAAAATGAATTCAAGACCCACAGAGGTCAACAGATCAACAACGGAGTCTACCGGTACCATCGGTTTGAAAGTGTTAACGTTGTCAACAAATAGCAAAGAAAAAGATCAATATAAACAAACCAAGCACCAAAGTTTCGTGTCTACCGTAATTACCACACCTCTGAGCAGTTTTGTATTGAACTTGACGACAGGGGGTCCGCCTACTGAAAGCGAGCTACCAATTGAATCCGTGTCAGTGCCGCCAAAGGGACAAGAATCGCAGTCAAATGAAGGCGATATTGAGATCCAAAAATCTACCGAAAGGAACCCTAACAAACGGACTCTTATCTTTATTATATTTGGTATAATTGGAGGGAGCTTGGTGATGGTATTTTTGATAGCCATGTCAGTTCGTTATGTTTCACAAAGACGCCGTCATTTTCATGAGACTTCACTGAACGACGATCTCCATCCGATAACTGCTTCCAATGGGACGCCCCGGCACTCATCCACAAATTCCGAGAACCCTATAGAAATGTTTTAATTTCAAGAACTAGTTGATCTGAAACTTCATGACAAAATGAGTCATTCATTCGATAGGCCAAAAAAGTAGAATAATATATGAGAAGAATATAGGAGCGGGTTTTTTATTGTGAAATGGGGTTACCATGGTATGGGGGCGCTTAGGGCACCAAGAGACCTCAATCCGGTCCTGAGTGACAATAAGCATAAAGGCACTTTCAAAACATAGAAATCAAAGGAATTGATATTTTTTCATTTCTTGAATTTAACTTTGTGGTTTGCTTAAAAGCAATTTTCATTAGAGTAGCTGGGTAATTCGTTGATAAATACACCTCCTGCGCATGCGTCAATAATTCAATCAATTGAAGGAACAGAGGAAAATAGAATTGATAGCTCAAGCAAAAAATCTATTCTTCGGAGAGCTTGCTGCACAGGAAATCAGCCTGGTACATCAAAAAGAACGCCAATTGCAGCTTAAGAGAATTCAATCAAACTGCCAGCCAGGTCACAATGAGAAAAGTTGCACACTGAGATTAAATAAGTTTTTTGGACATCAATCTCGGTTGTTCTTCAGTGTTCACCATTGCTGCAACGTCTAAACATTTTCATCAAATTGAATACACTGTAATGGATCTTCATAGACCTTAACACACAGTCACTGCGTAATCCTGTTGAGAACAATAGAGAAAGCCAAAGCCAAAGTTCGTTCTTTTCTGTACTTGCAGATAACTGCGGAACTATACACAATGCTGCGACAAAGGGAAATAAAATGTTTCCTTTACTTAGAAACGTGCTGTGATAGAATATCGACCGTTCATTAGCACAGCTGACGAAAGGTCGCTCTTTATTGATAGAGAATTTGATCCGAGCGATGCGGGGATAAAAGATAGATACATTGCAATTACCCTAACACGGATGGGTTTTGTTCCATGCTTTTACTTATAAAAATAGATGAACGTATTAATAATAAATATATTCAAACTGGCGCCATTTGTTTATTTTTCTCCTCATAAAAATGCTGTGTCATCGTACATTCTCAAATGATGTCGTTTCGATTTAATCTATCCAGTATTATTACGTGCATTGAATAAAAATTCATATGGTTACAAGAGCTCCACTGTGGATGTTTATCAATGCAAAGTGCTTAGAAACATTTATTTGTAATGGCACCAGCCTTCTATGATTTTTTTTTTTTTTTTTTTTTTTTTTTTTTTTTTTTGACACAATCACCTTTTGTTAGAACTACGGTTAAGCATCGGGTGACAAAGACTGAGAATTGTGCAATAAATTTTTAGAGTCTTTCAACACTAGGTCGACAACTTAATGATAATTATTACGCATCCAACTGAATTGGCATCAACTCCAATCTTTGTATCTCTATCTTGGCCAAAAGAAATACGCTTTGACAGACAGCAAGTACAGATGGGGATTCCATTTATCTATATATGGGAACGAAAAAGTTGTCTGCTTCAGGTAAACATCACCAACGCCGCGCTAAAGAACGTAACAAAAAACAAAGGCATCTAAATGTTATTGTATCCATGTAGAATAATCGACTATCATTATCTACACAGAGTTATAGTTAAAATCCTGAAAACTAAGGAAAATCAACATTAGCACGTAGTGGCCACTTAAGCGATGCTTTTCATATCGCCATGAATTCAAAGGACCAACAAAGGGAAATGGGACTTTGTTTGTTACAACATATTATGATACCAATTGCTAAAAAGATTTTCTTCCTATCATTTCAACAACCAGGACCATCTCCACGGTAAACAGTTAAGTAAACGAATCTGTTCAACACAGCCACAGTAACGGCACGAGCGCTCATACAACCTCGGGGATGTGTAAAGTTAATTCACCTCACTACGCCAAACAGATGGGCTTGGTTTGGATATAGATTTCTGTGCCCGCTGAGAGCCGATAGACCTCAGCGAGTCTGTTGGTTCGATTTTCTGCCTTGCCGATGCTAGCATTGCTTTTACACTTGAATAGCAGAGGCGTACTTTTTTCGCTTTTGATTTTTTTACAACGTAAATTGAGGCATTGCTTTCTTATTTAGCCTGGAAATGACGTGTAAATAAGTAAGGAGTTATTAAGTTCAGTCAAGATAAAGACGCGCGCTCTGTTTTTATTTAGTCGATATTATCTAGACCGATAAGTAATATACTTTCATTTGGATTGGCTCATTACTTATGAAAATGTAATCTGCCGTAAACATGAGGGTGTGTGAATGGACACGTGTCCTAGTGTGTCCATGTTTGTCTATTGGTTACGTGTGAGTGCTCAGAGGAGGGCTTAGATATACATACATCATGTAAATGATTATAAATAAGTCCTGCAATCTCCTTACCATAACCAAACGTTAAAAAGGTAAAAATCCGCACAAAGTATAGTTTTACACAGTGGCGCCATGCGAGGAATTTTCGAAATGTCATTACTTTGGCATTCCAATTTCCGTTCATATTATCACTCAAGAGGGAGTCTTGCTGGGGAGTATCAATAATTCATTCGTGCTTCTCCATTGAAAAAATACCCATACGATTATATGCATTTCCCATTTCGCGTAGTGTTGGCTGTGAATACAAACAGTAAAATGGTAATTTTCGTCGGTTTAGTTGGCTACAATTGGCAATCAGGCTGCGAATGAATTCTCGTAATCGTTTGGGTAATAAGGACCTGGTGGCTAGTTATTATAACGACCCGGAACACTATAGGAGTCACATTGCGGCCAACAGGAGATGGAGATTGGTAATGAATGTTGACATATCCGAGTTTTGCGTGCATACCCGTGGTATACAAAATTATAGGAAAAACGCTCTGTAAAATCAAGTACACGGAGACCAGCTAATATATTGGCGACAAAGAAAAAGTATGGCTAAATTTTTGTAATCCTTTTTTGTTAAATCCAATAAACCATTACAGTTAGAAGAAACACGACTATTAGGGATATGCAGAAGCAAAGGTTTAAAGATTCTGATCCAAGCATACCCTCTCCCGCCACGCGCGCGCGTGCACACACACACCATGAACATTGGAACATCATCGTGACGCAATCCACCTCATGAGGTTCAGTAAACGAGCCGCAGACCGAGAAGATATTGAATATTGTGACAATAATGCAAGCTGTTATACAATTTTATTGATAAAACGTTAGTCAAATTTGCTGCATTTACTCAACCAATACTCTGTACTGATACTCTGCTTAATTTGTTCTCTTAATTTCTGCGCTTTGGGCTGTCTTAGATAAGATGTCTAATAATCTGTGTCCGTCCCGTTTGCACTATATTAACGCTCGAAAGCGGAGTTCTTTCCGCCTTCTTAAACGAACTCTGTTGGAATTTCCATTTTAGAAAGTTTCATTCGCTTTGACCTGACCGAAAATAGTTCTAAATATTCAATTTGCGTCTCTGCCGCCTAAAAAATGCAAATAGATTAAACAATTAGCACTTGACTAATCATATCCCTATCGCCAAGAAATGGGATTAATTTGCGGAGTACTGTTTCCATTAGTGTCTAATCTATTGAAAAAGTCATGTAATCTTAAGACGTTAACTTTGTTAAGTTGGTTTGTCTTCTTTTTTTTCGATTTTATTGCTGTTAACTCGAGTTGTGAATATTCCGTATGACTAATCTTTAAGTGGAGTGCGTATTTGCATTCCACTTAACAGAAGCGCGCTACATTGTATAGTTTTTCGTAAATACATACGAGAGACTCCCGGTAACCGCACAGAGTGAAAGTAATTACGCGGGGTGGACGGGTTAATCTCCTCTCGGTCCTCATTGGTTTGTAAAAATTACCTAACATTTCGAGACGAAGGCCGAAATCATTGTGAAAATAGTCATGTCTTAATGAAGATCGACATGCAAGTACGGCGCTGAGCGAGGTTACTTTTTATTTTCTACCTGTAGGTTGCCGGAACACGAGATGACCTGCCCACGGGCGTTCCTTATTCGCTATCTGTTATTAGTACCTTACGAACATAAATAAACAAGCGTGGTGGATGGGATGTGGGGATTTGTATAGCTAGTAGCGAGGGCAAAAGCGTGATCTCAATGGCAGCTAAAGGACATATGCGGCAGCCCCTGGTATGGATTGAGATTTAAAACAGAGACAGCCACGTTCATAAATTTATTTGATCCCGGTTGTCAATATGATAAGTATATACCGTCTACTTATTGGATCTTCTTTTAGAACCTGAAAAAAAAACGATAAACAGCATTTTGGTTTAACGCTAATGGAGACAGCTGTCGCGAAACAAAAAGAAGAAAAGGTTTTATTTATTTCTGTGATTCCTGCAGGCGCTTCAGCAACACGCCGGTTTCGTTTTCAGGGAGGCCACGGATACTTGGAAAGCAGTTTCAGACCGTTGCGGTCATCATGACTGTTCTAAACTAATTTAAACAAAAGCAAATAGACACATCTGTTGCAGCAACTGCTACGGAAAGAATGTGCACGTTTCAACCCCAGTTGCTACTGGGAGAGATCATCCTCCAATCTTTCCCGTAGATAACTGTGTACGAAGATGGATGAAGGGATTCTAGGAGACGGCAAGATAGATCGCTCATTGCTTAGATTAAGCCGGTTCGGTGAAGTAATAACACAGCTGGTCATTTGAGAAAAACTCGGCTTGATGGGTGGTCACGGCATTCCTTCGTTTCTCTGGCTCGCACTATCTCTCTATCTACGGTACGTTGAGTCGACAGAGGACAACAGGACGGCGCTCTACATCGCTGGGTTGTTCCCTTACAACTATCAAGGTGAAGAGGGTAAGATTGGGCGTGGGGTGCTGCCTGCCGTGTACCTGGCCCTGGGGCACATCAATGCCAGGCCGGAACTCATGCCGGGGCACCGCCTGGAGCTGCATTGGCACGATTCACAGGTAAGAAAACGTGCGGTTTGTCAGTATGAGGGAGGATAGAGGGAAGAAGGGAAGAAAAAACGGAGGGTTCACTCAGTGAATCTCTTCGATAAACTGAGTTGAATCAACCTTAATTTTGATTTTTCATTCAAAAGAGAATACTATATTTAATAATAGTGAATTGACTCTAATACTCGTATCGAGCACTGAGATATGGGGGGGGGGGGAGGGGAGGGGGAAGGGGGCTACGCTGGTTAGACACACACATTGTTTGCAAGTTAATGGTGAGGACTATTCACGCGGTTTCGCTATCAGTTCTGTTGGTTGATCCTTTCGAACATGTTGTCTATTCCAATAAAGCATAATAACCGCAAAGAATAAAACAGCCATCATCAGTAATAAAGAATGATACTTGATGGAAGGTGGTTTCTTATGGATACTTTCCTATGTTACATAATTTTTACCATATATAAATAAATATAGTTTTATTATTCTCAACACCGCGGACCCTTACATCAATACAAAGCAGTTGTCAAAAAGTGCTTCCTAGGCTAGAACGGCCCAGGCAAATAATTGGTGAAATGATTCACCAGAGTACTCTAATGCAATTTAGTAAAAGGCAGTCCTTACGTTGAAATTAAGCAGCTTATGGATGTGGAAGATGTATCGAATCGTACAAAACTGTCATAGGACCGCGTTCCCCCTTCATAAGGCTTATGAACTCTGTTCGATATAATGCATTCGTAACAAACGCAGCTAAAAAGATTCAGGGGTTGTTTTTGTCATAAGCATTGATCATGGAAGGAAGACTTCTCATTAATTTCCCAGCGTTTCATAACCCTCAGGCTGCATCTTTGTATGCACTCTACTCCGCTATCATTAACACCTCTGACGGCGCTTTGTTTCAATTTCCTTCATAAAATAATATTCCATTTCGTTTCTATTTGTCCGACTGAATTATCTGTATTGGATCCCATATAAACAATATACAACCATCTGTGCTTCAAAACTCTTGCGTATGCACATGCCTTATCTTTAAAATCATATTTAAGAAATAAGCCAGGATAAAGAATAAATATCGTTATTGTACCAGTCCATGAATATTGCATGCTGCTGAGGTAGAGACGACTAATACGATTACTGTTGCAGAGTGATTATTAGTTACATTCTGACTGCATTCTGACTTTAGCTTTCTCGTGAATTGTCTCCATCTAGGTTTATTCACCGTGATGCATGGGAACACTGCTTAAAAGCACGTTTAAAAATTCAGTAGTTTAAAAGAGACCATTATGAAGCAGAATTATTACCGACCTGTTAGACTGTTGATTAGTTTACAAAAAAAAAAAAAAACTGGTGTGATGTCTCAAATGTGGAGGAAAGTTGAATGCCCTTTTTAGAAGCAGAATAATATTGTCATTCCGATTTGTGTGCTTTGTTATGTAACACTTGTAGCCTGCAAAACATTGCCGTTTATCTCAAAATATGTCAGGTTACCATCAGAAAATTCTCTACCGTCGCTGCCTTTTACTCTGAACTTTGAGATTGGTCTATGACTGCATTTTGTGTATTATTTTTTAAATCTAAAATATCTCTCTTGTGCACAGCCCTACTATACATGTACATGGCGAACCAAACCCGTCTCCAATACACTATTTCTCAAACTACGAAACACGTTCTTACACGCTGTTACATATACTATGACACCACTGTTGGCATCTAATGCTGACCAGTTTCAGCGAATTGAACCCGACCTACCGGCTTAGCAGGGAATAATGCAGTCGTTGTTTAAATATTTACACACTCGATGGACAGACACGAATATTGACAGAGCGTAATTACTAAATAAAAATCAGTTCTATTTGTTGATCAACACCGGATATTAAACTGATTTTGTTTCCCATGCGATATTTATCAAAACTTGGCAACACTGAAAATATATACGCAGACGCACGCAATCCAGTGAAAGAGTACGGGAGGCAGTCACCTTTGTTAATCGAATAATATTACCGTATATTCATACTTCTAAGAAAAATAACTTAGCAAAAGATATTGTGAAATGATTGCGAAATCCCCTCGGCAATCGATGTATTCAAGTGTGAACTTTGACACGCAATGGGTTGTGTAATTACAATTTGGTGACAAACACCTAGAATCTCATAATGTCTTCGTGTCGTTAAGGTTCACAGTGTCTGTCACATCAGGTTTCCAGTAAGCGAAGCATAGCCCTTATCATGTGTGACACATCTCCCGTGAACACGTATACGATATCGTACGTATATGCACAAAGACACATTAGCTGGCGCGGGAGCACACACAAACACACGCACGCACACCTAAAATCATGTTAAATGAGGCAATCTTTCATCAGAAAAGATCTTTGCATCGAACCCTTGCCGGATAAAGATGGCTTTTACCATACGCGTATCTGTGGCTATCTGTGCAGCAGCTTCCAAAATAGCAACAAGTCTATAACCTTAATGTTATATGTGGAATTGTGCAGCCCAATTTGCTTTTATTTTCATTTTTACAAGTCTGTACATAATGGATTGTGTCCATCTTTCTAATCTTCTACTCAAACCATAAATATGTGCAATGCATGATGCCATTTCTTATTATCACATTGGCTCTAACACTCAATGTTCTTTAGGAACGTTTCAGAAAAATCAGGGATTCGGAGCCGCGCACCAAGGATCAAACTTCAGGATATTTAATTAACCTTTTCTATCTCTATCACCAGGCAATGCATTTCTCTTAACTAGTGTTAATTAATAAGGTTAAGTGCGTATTCGATTCCTAATAGATTTATCTTTACGAGTCGAAGGCACAGGGTGCGTTAATTGAATATTTCTTTATTCATTCGTCTATTTGATTAAATATTTTTTACCAAAGTAAGAGGAGTTTTATCAAAGCAGATTTAATCTTGATAAGATTTAAGATTTCCACTAACTGAGTTGTTAAAAAGAAGGAAAAAGCTATAAAATTTGAGATCACCCGTGCCGCCACCCATAGTGGTCACAGATGGCCATGATCTTCAGTGAAGCCAGCACAAATTTCAAAAAAAATCTTGACAACTTTTAAGGCCTGGCTTAATTACTTAAGGTATGTTGACATTGGGTATTACAAAAAAGTACGCGATCAAAATCTGCATTATTATATGAAGTATTTCGTGCCAAAAACTCGCTCACTGTACCTTTAAAATAGTGATGAATCTTGAGTTAAATTCTCAACAGTATTGCATTCTAGACTTTGAATGGTAAAGGACTTCGGTGCTTTGCAAGATACAATGAGAATGAAGGCATCATGGTTATCTTACTTGATCGTTCCTGACGCTAGGGATATAGCCTGTTAAAGTACGACCTTCAGAAACAGTGCATGCAAACACAGCATTAGAATACGCTGTCAGATCCGAACAGGCCCGTATGAATAGATATTGACTGATGGATCCAGACCGATGGAAATAAAAAAGCTAAAACTGAATTAGAAATGACCGAATGGACAGCGATGTCCATGGACAGAGCTAACTCAGTTAGAAGATCAAATGTCATTTAGGAATCCGATAAAGATTTCCATTATTTTGCTCAAATGATCTGTCACAAAAAATAACATTCAAATAGATGTACCATTAATGACGTGCCTGCGCTTCTCGCTGCACTTGTCAAGTTGATATATGGACCTTGGACAAGGCACTCATTTTTGTAATGAAATATACACATTGATAATGGCTAAATCAAGGGGGACCAAAGAACGTTTACCTCCGGGAGAAACAGTATTTTCTTTACCGTACATCCAATTAATGATGGTGAACCCGGACTAGGCTTATCACATTTTTTAATTGGCAATTTACTGAGAAATCTGTGCAGAGTTCTGGAGAGCGGTCGAGTCTTGTGGATTGAAGATGAATATGAAGTAAGCGGGTTTCGGATTATGATAACCACCGCAATCCAATCGTTGAATGGTGATTGCTTATCATCATTCATATTAACTGGTCGTGCCGTGGAAATAATTTCAGAGATATTTTCATAACTTCTACAAATTACGATTTTATGTAATAATAGAGGTTCCAATCCCCCGGGGAATTTCCATAGAATTAACAGCTATGTGTAAGTGCTGTATTAGACTCCCCAAACACCACAGTCCCAATGATGAAACAGAACCATATGCTATAACGCAATTACAGTGTATGCCGTAATAATGTAGCCTATGTGATTTACACGTTAACGTTAGCAGTTGCTGCACATTGCAATCTCTGCATATTCGAAACCATTATGGCAATCAAAAGGACGTCTAATTTTTTTCCATTTGCGAGGTAGCCCTTCCAAATACAAAACTTTGACTATGTGCTAAACTAATAGGCCCATGTCTCCATTATGTCTGAATGGATCTTATGTAGATGATGAAACCGATTAGTATTTTGCTTGGAATTAAGCAGAGCATCGCAAACAGCTATTTTAACTGGTGCATTATTATCATGTATGATTAAAGTAGTTTGTAAATGCAGGAACCGCACACACTAAGGGAGTTCTAAGTCATACAGCATGTCTAACCGCCGTGTATAATGTTAAATCGTACAACTGTTTCTGGTTCGTTGGCTCTTTTGCCCTCTCAATTGTTGAGAATATCAATACACTATATTATGTAATTCATCCAAAATTTGAAATAGATTTGTACTTGACGTCTGAGATTATCCGTTTAGATCCCAGAGAATACAACAAAATTCAGAGGTTGCCAGTTCCGTTCCTTGAATCACATTCCCATTCCCCGTTTTATTTTGATTGATTCTCTCAAATAATGACCATATCAAAATGATGATCGAATACGGGGGAAGCTATGAAGTTATTAACAATAAAGCAGATATGATAATTCTCATTTAATTGACCATTATGTCTAGGTTTATTAGATGGACTTTTATGCCTGTAGGCATAGACGCAGCTTACCTCTGCCAATTTTCAGCAAGTTTCAATGACACCGGCCTTCACAGCCATGCCTTTTTGTCCTGTCATGTATGTTATGTTACACTGCTGATTAGTTTAAAAACTGGTGTGATGTCTTGCATGTAGTGGAAAGATGAATGGCCTTATTTAGCAGCAGTAAGATGGCATTCAATCCTTGAAAACATACAGTAATTTACGGTGGGTGCAGCTGCAAACAAGAAATATAAATGCAAAAGGCTTCTTATACCAAAACTGACAGCAGAGCTTAAATCGATTCAATCCGACACGTTATTGTTACCAACGACTTGTTCCAATTAATTCACTTAACTTGGACTGGACCGAGGGTTGTGAAATATTCATACGCCACGATGTGTCACATACATATATTCACAAGGGAAATGAAATTTTCAACACTCCCAGAACGACAATGGCTCCATGGGTGTGTTTTATCTCCACAAGTCTTTTTGATGAATATCTATAGAAATAAAGATATTAACAAATTCTGCAAATCTCTATCAAGTAATTATGATTTTCGATGTCGTGATGCTACCAAGAGCACTTGTACACAGCAATTGATTATTACACTGACCACATTGAATATTCCAATAATGAGTTCTTTATCTTTAACTAGCTCATGCTTGGACACGCGTTTCAAACCGCGTCATTTAGAAAGAAAACTCATATCTTCAGGTTTTAATACCGTAAACATCCCTTTTTGCGTTATATTTTAACTTGTTTATACTAATCCACCTTCTGTTTATTTCAAACTTCGATTATTTATTTACTTTTTACTTGTTGGTATAATTTGTGTTAGACTGAACTCGTGTTATGTTAAATATTCTAACCAGTTTTTCAAAATTATATTAATATACATGTTGTAATAATCGCCTTTTCATCTCTAGTACGCACATCCTGGCCAGAAATTTACTAAACGCCTTCTACTTGTGTTAAATACATGTTATATGGCGGTTTCCTGGACATTACCNGACAAGTTAAAACTGGTTTAGCTAAACCTGGTTTTCTGGCATTCCTACACTGTTAGTGAAATGCAATTTAGGTCTTGAGTTAGACTAGGTTTTGCTAGACTAGGTTTTAGCCTTAAACTAGGTTTAGTTAAACCTCTTTTATGAAATCGGCCGTACCTGTTTAACGACGCGCTTGCAGACAAAGGTGCCTTTAGGCTTTCACCTTGTAAATATAATGTACGAGAAGATTTGTATAATTATGAGCTGTTCCGTATTCTACTTGATTTTGGAAGACCCTTGTTGATCTTGAGTTCGAGCACCAGTAACATTATTGTTACGTGTCGAGATCTTCTAACGTTATCATGTCAAGAACGTTATTTGTCTGGCGGCAAAATAATGATGATTTGTACGACGAGTTATACATATACATGTACATTGTAGTCAGCAGGATCTTCTTTAGATGAAACATTGATGATAGCCGTGTGTTGTTTTCAATTTTCTATTTGGAAAAGTGCTTGTTTCTTTAGTTGGCATTAAAATCTGTTATGCGTGGACACATACATGTCTCTATTGATAATGCTTTACGTACTGTAACCGACTCTCAATCACGTCTTATTGTCATCTGTTTGGTAATAAAACACTGGTGATTTTCTCATGTCTTAATTAGAATGCAATTTGTTGCATTCTAGTCGGAAATCATTTGATGTAGTGATTGGCAATGAAAAATTGACGTTCATCTCTGAAGTCGATTAAAGGAATCCCAGTGTATGCAAAATGACACATAATTTGTAGTCAAGAGATTTTTGTTTCCTAGTGTCTAACTGAACCGTAAAATAGGACATTCAGAAATGTTTCGTTTTGGTCATGAATATGATTTCCATCTTGTATGCAATTATTTTGTTGCTGACTGCTGTAAAGCAGAGATAATATGTTTTTGCCTCCCAGCGGGCTTCATTTCTCTTTATTACATTACCGTTTTGTTTTCAATCTACGACAGAAACCAATTATCCTAAAACAATGGAATATTACCACAATTTAATGTAAATGAGAATCGGAAGCAAAGGAACAATTAATCAGATGATTTTCAAT
This sequence comes from Lingula anatina, assembly GCF_001039355.2. The sequence goes on along the minus strand of NW_019775649.1, from coordinate 48,548 downwards.
TACTCGTTTCACTCACTCAATTTTCCCTTTCGTGATCATCCTAATAGAGCAAGCCAGTCTTCGGAACTTTTAATTACCGAACAGACACTACAGCATGCCTTAAAGGTTTCGAAAAATGATAATCCATAATGGGATAAATGATATATGCAGGTGAAGGGAAGATTTAGATTTATAACACCAATTTGACAAAAATGAAAGATGGAAAGAAGAAAAGGTGGGTGATCTTTTGGTCGATTGTGCATGGGTTGCCTTGTTGGTTGACTGCTTGGTTGGATTGATGTCTGGATCGATGACAAATGAATGAAATGCATCCTGTACCCATAGATTGAGGCAATCTGTTATCTTTTCCTTATGCAATTGGAATTCGACTCCAAGCACTGGATAAAGAAGTCAACTAGACCAATCTAGTCTGTTACAATGGAGTTAAAATGCATAACACATGCCAGCCAACACATAGTAGTCAGAACAAATTAATCTTGACGGAGAAATAATAGAAATGCACACGGGAAGTATATTTCTTATACGGCGTTCCAAATTATGTAAATAGAACAATGATCGGAGGTCAATGATCTAAGCATTTTACCTGAACAGGAATCGTACAAACACGCTGACCATTTTTGTCTGCCACAAAACAATCAAAATCCATGTATTAATGTACGTCGTTTTAACTTAAAATTTGTTCTCACTTAATGTTCATTTTGTGGAACTGCTGGATCGCTGTGATCATGTTTCGAGTTGAGAGACTAAACTCCCTGTAATTTTCTCTCAGCTCAGTGTGCCCGTCTGCAAAAGAGAGCTTGCTGCCTACTTTGAAGAGTTGAGTCAGGGTATTGTTTTATTGATGAAACAAAGAATAAGACGGCACGCGTTTTCTTTATCCTGATAGCGGTCTGTATAACTCAAATATATATATCATATCAGTGGTCTTGATTGAGTTCAAACCATAGAATGACCTGTAGTGTTGCGCCCATTAAAGATCCACTATCATAACATACAAGTTGAGGTTGAGAATTAATTAAATCGATGCCCATGAAAAATAATGATGAAATCACCGTCTTGCACACAGTGTTTTGAAGAGCTTGTGTGCAAAACGCGTATTCCCTTGCCTTGCACTTTGGTAGAACTAATTATCTAAATCTGATTCATCGAAAAATGTATAGAATGATGATGGTACTTGTTTTTCTTTGATTTTCTCACAAATCTGAGGACGTAAATGAACATTTACAGCCATATCATTGTTGTGTATGGTGATGAAGTGTCATAACAAAATATGGATTACGAGTGAGATAATGCTCTGTCACCCGAGCGATATAGCCACGGTCACGTAACATCTCTAGATATGTATTGTCAAATGTGATGTGGAACTAGTGGCCTGTTTGCAAAGAATAAAGCCATAGACCCTATATGTAGAGAAAAACAAACAGATTTTGTCAAGCGCTTACCAGTGACATTTTAATGTATTGAATATTCCTTATGTTTTTTATGTGAGCAGTGTGACATGGCTATTGGGACCAAATTCTTCTTTGACATGTTGAACAATGAGACCTTGACCCCTATGGTGATCTTGTTTGGCGACGCCTGTTCACAGGTGACGGCACCCCTGGCCGAAACAGCCAAATTTTGGAAAATGTTGCAGGTTGGTCAAGCACTTGTTATTTGTGAAGACATTAGGGTCTCTTATCCAACTGTTTATTTTCAACGCTATATGTTTTCAGACCATTCCACATTCAAGAATTCCTTGCATATCGTTCAATCAGTGCTAATTCTCATCAGTGCGACGTTGCAAAGTTCCTCAGCATAATGTATATTTTTTTTCCGACGACAGATTTCAGAGCTGAAATTATTCATTTTTTTTACTAGATCTCATATGCTGATACGAATCCGGTCCTCTCCGACAACGCCGCCTATCCAAACTTTTTCCGGACAATTCCCAGTGACACCGATTTTAACTCTGCCCGAATTCAGTTGCTGAGGCGCTTTAATTGGAAAAAAGTGGCAACACTGTTTCAGGAGGCATCCGGAGGGACGTCAAGATACTCATACGTAAGCTTATTACATGTATGCTTGCATAAAAAGCTGGTAAAAGGGTTTTAACGTGTTACCTTGGCTTTAGACGAGTTCACCAACTAGTCACCAAGATAAAATCGTTAAAGTTTTAATTGTAGGCAATTGTACCATGAAACAAAGCACAATGTATGAAACTAAGCCTATAAATTGTCGTAAGTTAAATATATAATTTCTTTCGTTGCTTTTCTCAGGCACACAACCATCTTATCAGAGGTTTAGATAGCGCAGATGTTCAAATCGTCAAATCGGAAAGCTTCAGTACCGACCCCACTGTGGCGGTGAGAAGTCTTAAGGTACTGGTCAATGCATGAGCATATCTATTTATTTACTGCCAAAGATCAAAGAAACTGAAACTGTTTGCAGCCTTAATAATAGGAAAATGCTGGGTTGAAATTGGCACTGGTGTTTCAAATAGCAGCAAAAATAACGAAGCAAATTATGGAGCAAAGTTAATACGAAAAATTACAAAGTACGAAATTGTTGAAAACCTATGTGCTTCAAAGGGCCCTTATCTTATATGTATCTCCAAGGTATTGAGTTATAGCAAATGCAACCGAGAGTGGAAGTAAAAGGCGTTTGGGGGTCTCAAGGTAAAGGGTAACATTTTCCTCCAGGTGCAAAGTGGTGATAATCGTGTTCTCGGAACTTTCCATTATTCCATAGTGTCCGCGTCATCTTATCCAATCATTGTATCAAAGTGCGTTTTCAAGACATTATTTTTCATAATCTTGTTTTGAACGAATCGCATTAGACTATCAGCCTCGTTACCTCATCACTAATTGGATTTTTAAAAATATGTATCAAATGTTCAACCTTTTTAATATGGCATATTTATGCTCTAAGTAGGCATGATCAATAACAGATATTCATTTTGATACAAAAAATTCCCTGCCTTGTGATAATTTTGAATGATATTTGGACACTTTTGTATTATTCGGTTATTTGGTTTCTTTACTTTATCAAAGTTTTGAGCTCATGCAGTTTTACAAAAACCACCGCACAACAGGCGTATCGGATTGTTCCAAAATGTTTAAGGTTTGACCGAATCAAGCACACCTGCGTATTGCCTAATGATAGTGGAAACAAAACTACTTGCAGAGATCAAAGAGCACAATTACATTGAGACCGTTTGCGCCCCACATATGAACTCCTAGGGCTTAGATTGCACTGGTGTTTCAAAAAGCATAAAAAATAACGAAGCAAATTAAGGGGCGAAGGTGAGAAAAATCCCATGGTAAGAAACGGGCTCAGTGTTGAAAACCAATTTGTGGTTCAAAGGGCTCTAGTTTTTAAACGCCCATACCCCTGCCTCTTAGTAGACAGATGTACCAAATTTGGAGACAGGGCCATGATTATCACTGATGATTACTCTACGATTATATCTAAAGGTATCTGAAAATGAAGCTACTGATTAAATTTATCTCTTAGTCAAAATATCGTATTTTGCTATTTCCTCCCATTAACCGAGCGATTTTAGTGTCTAGTGATTGCCGGTATTTTAAATGTCGTCAAACTGGGCAACCGAGCTCACGTTTCAACCATTCTCTCTGGCACTTCAATATCGGTCCAGGCAGTCAGGAGTAAAACATGCCAGTACCTTTAAACATATGTTATAAAGATGCCTTACCGCGGCGCATCTGCATATGAAGGGACCCCTGGTAGCATATACTATTTTTGCTACTGTGATGTCCGTTATTGGATTTAGTGGGATGAAATAAGTACATAGTCTCAGTAAACAACTACACATGTTGAGTAATGAGTGTTTGGCGTTCAATTTGTTGCAAATAATATTTTAGGGTTGCTACTCGTGTTATTTCCTTTTGGGTGATGTAATATGTAATCTGAAAAAGCTGGTGCTACCTTGAGTTATCTTCATGCAAAAGCTTACTTAGTCTTGCTGAGACACGTTGGTCACTTGGGATTGTTATCTTTAAGGTGAGCGGCTACGCCATATGCATACCTCATCGTTTATATACTTCCTTAATCTCATCCTATTAGCAATCGGTCATTATTGGTGGTTTGTTTTAGATAAAAACGTTGCTGTGGCAGGAATCACTAATAATTCTAAAGTTGAATACAGTAAAATCATTGTAAACAACCATTAAAATATAATTAATTACATTTTACCACCAAAACAGCGATTATTGCAATTAATTTGGAACCAGTGCTTGCCATCAGACCACGTGGACCTTCATGTATGGCTATACCCCCCCCCCCCCCAATAATCTCTTTTTAGAAAAAAAAACTTGGAATAAATTTGAATATTGGAATGGATTCATTAACCATTGGTAAATCTGGGAAAATCGTCGTTTACCCCAGGAAAATTCGTTTTTTGACCAAAACGAAGAGTTGTTATCTCTCTAAGAAGAAGAAGTACGGAGTAGAAGATTATATGGAATGAGATTGGTTCAAATGATTGCATTTCCTCTTAGCACTAGCATTACCTGTTTAGCTAAGATAGCTTTACAGTCGGCGTTCTTTCTGATATACATGTACATTATATATCTGCTTTCACTGACATTACTGTATCTTTGAATTAAAGGGAGAATTAGTACTGCATGCCTGGTTCAGTAATTTTTATCAGTGAAAAAGCTTTCAATTGATACACTTGGAAGTATATGAACCTGGGGGAGTAAGTGTTTGACTGGAAACCTGAAACCTCTACAATTCATACATTTATTGTTTATATGAAACTTGACAGTTTGATCAATGTAATCTCCTCCTTTGACCAGTATCTAGAAATAGAAACTAGAGCTTACGATTTACTTTCCGATCTTTGCTTCGTGGTAACCAAAAAAGTGTGGAACAAGGCGTGCAGGAAACACGAATTGTTGTAGGATAACATTGAATTTCATTTCAGTATTGTGCATTATTAATTCTTCCTACTGACTAGCTTATGCCTATGACCCACTAAACAAGGGTCCTAGCATATGCCTTTTACTCCCACTGGGACAGAAGTAAATAAGTGGTCTTTGTTAAATTTAAACAGTTATTAGACTACTGTAGTGTGTTGTTTCCTTCCACAGGACAGCGGCGCCAGAATTTTCCTAGGTAATTTCGCCGAAGTCATGGCTCGGAAGGTTTTTTGTGCGGTAAGTTTACGGTACAAACACTTTATTTCTAAATTACAAATATATTAATTCTTCCGAATAGAATAGAATAGAATCAGACGCAGCCCTGGATCTCCATCTCTTATTCCCCTTGGGTCAGTGCAATAGCTTCAATCACCCCTTAACTGCTTTCTCCATGACGACGCGACTGAGGAACAAAAAGGTTTAGAACTGAGAGTTTTAAGGGCTGCTTCAGGCACTCGCTCTGATAGGCGGCTCTATGACTGTATTATCATCCTAACTTAACACAAAGTATCCTTCACGCTCACACCGCATCATTGTTTTTTTTTTTTTTTTTTCTAAAAGTACGAGAGATACCCCCAGGGACTTATGAGTGATATCACAGGAACTTAGTGATACCGCAAGAACTTGTTAGTGATACCACAGGGACTTGTAGGAAAAAAACTAACGAAGGCACAATCTGCTTCTAAAATATGACAGATTTTCGACATCTCTACATTCATCATTTCTAGGCATTTAGCTACATGATCCAAGATAACATTCTATTACTTGCTTGTATCCATTATACGGTATTAAATGTGCAGTACATGTATTTCATTGGCGGTTCCTTTAAAACAAAAAAGCTTCGCCCTTCATATTATGTATTGGACCAGATTCTGGAGAATATGGAAGTGGGTATGTTGTCGCGTGTAACTTAAAATGTCAGACAGCGTTTTTGGCCGATTGGATTCGACAGTCAATCATTTCGCAAATCAGAAATATTGTAAATAGCTACTTGCTGTCAAGTCAAGTAATCAGCTTGCTTTTTCTCCACCGCTGCGCAACTGTGCGCTAACGCCCTGTAAAACTGAGCCAATTCGATTGCAACGTGTAGTGTAGCTTGAGTTACGAGTTGCACATTATCCGCTTGGCCGAGTGTAGGAGTGCAAAAACGATCGTCGTATTTTATGTTTACTGCCAGTGAATGACCTGTAGCAACAATTCGATCAATCCTTTCGATGCCTTTCCTCGGCACACGTCTCCATGTGCCGTTTGGTAGCTACTTCAGTAAGGCTGACAATTGACTGTTCTTAGAAATCAACAATCCTAAAATCCTATTGTATCATGACTTGCTAAAACGGTAAAACATCATTCTTAGATTTCTTCTGAAGACGGATTTGAATACATCACGAGCTATAAAAGAGAGCATCGTCTTTAATCTATGGATTATATAGCACAAGTGTTAGTTTTTGCTACAAATTCGTACTGGTTATCTAACTAGAATCTACGACATAAAGTATATATTGCAGTTTTTCAACGTCTCCTGTGTAAAGATGGCCAATAGTACATGTGAGATTTAACGTTTCGACCCTTCACCAAAATATATTTATTGTCATTCAACATTGAATTTCGTATATTTCATTGAATGCTGTAAAAGTCTTAAAAACACCATTCTTGATAGAGGTAACTAAATATATATATTATTAAATATTATTATTATTATTATTATTTGGCTAGGCCTACAAAGAGGGCTTGTACGGGCCCAAATACGTCTGGATAGTGCTGGCAGGGTTTACATCCAGATGGTGGATGGATCCCCCCGAGGACACAGAGGACATCGACTGTTCGCCAGAGGAGCTTCAGGAGGCCTTTACCTATGCCTTCGGTACAGACATTCCAGAGCTGACAAGCGGCCAAGGCGATACTGTGGCTGGATTGGTCAGTGTGTACATGTAGCTTCATTAATAAGATCTAACTTCATTAAGAGTGTATTATGAACTGAAAATTACAGTCGTATGTGATTTTCATTACTGTAATCGATAAAAATAACAAACTGGATGGGTGAATTTTTAGATCCAATATATTATTAGATAACCATTTTAGGTTAATAATACCTGTTTTTAAAGGCTTGTTATCATTCTTGCCATTTATTACCTTGTCTGAGTAAAATTTGAAGAAAATAATTTGAAGGAACTTACTTGAAGGAATAAGTTGCTTCTGAATTTAACAATTTGTGTTTAAAAAAAAAAAACTGAACCCTTTACCTTACACAGGTCAACGTTATTTTCATTGTAGAAACCAGAGGAGTATTTAACCGAATACAACAAGGCCCGCAATACGACCTACGCTCGCTTTCATGGTTACGCATATGACGGTGTTTGGGCCATTGCTCTTGCAGTACAAAAGCTGTTGCGGGTGTACAAAGGCAGTCTTCCTCTACCGAAAGATAACCCAACCCCTTTTATGTCAGAGTTGTTCGAACTCATGATGAACACCACGTCGTTCAAGGGTGTAACGGTACAGTGAAATACCCCCAGCCCCGGGTAGAATTGATGAAATAGAAAACAACGATTTGAATAACTAAATCAGTTTGTTTTTTTATTGTGGACTTNATCGGCCGTACCTGTTTAACGACGCGCTTGCAGACAAAGGTGCCTTTAGGCTTTCACCTTGTAAATATAATGTACGGGAAGATTTGTATAATTATGAGCTGTTCCGTATTCTACTTGATTTTGGAAGACCCTTGTTGATCTTGAGTTCGAGCACCAGTAACATTATTGTTACGTGTCGAGATCTTCTAACGTTATCATGTCAAGAACGTTATTTGTCTGGCGGCAAAATAATGATGATTTGTACGACGAGTTATACATATACATGCACATTGTAGTCAGCAGGATCTTCTTTAGATGAAACATTGATGATAGCCGTGTGTTGTTTTCAATTTTCTATTTGGAAAAGTGCTTGTTTCTTTAGTTGGCATTAAAATCTGTTATGCGTGGACACATACATGTCTCTATTGATAATGCTTTACGTACTGTAACCGACTCTCAATCACGTCTTATTGTCATTTGTTTGGTAATAAAACACTGGTGATTTTCTCATGTCTTAATTAGAATGCAATTTGTTGCATTCTAGTCGGAAATCATTTGATGTAGTGATTGGCAATGAAAAATTGACGTACATCTCTGAAGTCGATTAAAGGAATCCCAGTGTATGCAAAATGACACATAATTTGTAGCCAAGAGATTTTTGTTTCCTAGTGTCTAACTGAACCGTAAAATAGGACATTCAGAAATGTTTCGTTTTGGTCATGAATATGATTTCCATCTTGTATGCAATTATTTTGTTGCTGACTGCTGTAAAGCAGAGATAATATGTTTTTGCCTCCCAGCGGGCTTCATTTCTCTTTATTACATTACCGTTTTGTTTTCAATCCACGACAGAAACCAATTATCCTAAAACAATGGAATATTACCACAATTTAATGTAAATGAGAATCGGAAGCAAAGGAACAATTAATCAGATGATTTTCAATTACTCGTTTCACTCACTCAATTTTCCCTTTCGTGATCATCCTAATAGAGCAAGCCAGTCTTCGGAACTTTTATTACCGAACAGACACTACAGCATGCCTTAAAGGTTTCGAAAAATGATAATCCGGGATAATGGGATAAATGATATATGCAGGTGAAGGGAAGATTTAGATTTATAACACCAAATTGACAAAAATGAAAGATGGAAAGAAGAAAAGGTGGGTGATCTTTTGGTCGATTGTGCATGGGTTGCCTTGTTGGTTGACTGCTTGGTTGGATTGATGTCTGGATCGATGACAAATGAATGAAATGCATCCTGTACCCATAGATTGAGGCAATCTGTTATCTTTTCCTTATGCAATTGGAATTCGACTCCAAGCACTGGATAAAGAAGTCAACTAGACCAATCTAGTCTGTTACAATGGAGTTAGAATGCATAACACATGCCAGCCAACACATAGTAGTCAGAACAAATTAATCTTGACGGAGAAATAATAGAAATGCACACGGGAAGTATATTTCTTATACGGCGTTCCAAATCATGTAAATAGAACAATGATCGGAGGTCAATGATCTAAGCATTTTACCTGAACAGGAATCGTACAAACACGCTGAACATTTTTGTCTGCCACAAAACCATCAAAGTCCATGTATTAATGTACGTCGTTTTAACTTAAAATTTGTTCTCACTAAATGTTCATTTTGTGGAACTGCTGGATCGCTGTGATCATGTTGCGAGTTGAGAGACTAAACTCCCTGTAATTTTCTCTCAGCTCAGTGTGCCCGTCTGCAAAAGAGAGCTTGCTGCCTACTTTGAAGAGTTGAGTCAGGGTATTGTTTTATTGATGATACAAAGAATAAGACGGCACGCGTTTTTTTTATCCTGATGGCGGTCTGTATAATTCAAATATATATATCATATCAGTGGTCTTGATTGAGTTCAAACCATAGAATGACCTGTAGTGTTGCGCCCATTAAAGACCCACTATCATAACATACAAGTTGAGGTTGAGAATTAATTAAATCGATGCCCATGAAAAATAATGATGAAATCACCGTCTTGCACACAGTGTTTTGAAGAGCTTGTGTGCAAAACGCGTATTCCCTTGCCTTGCACTTTGGTAGAACTAATTATCTAAATCTGATTCATCTAAAAAGGTATAGACTGATGATGGTACTTGTTTTTCTTTGATTTTCTCACAAATCTGAGGACGTAAATGAACATTTACAGCCATATCATCGTTGTGTATGGTGATGATGCGTCATAACAAAATATGGATTACGAGTGAGATAATGCTCTGTCACCCGAGCGATATAGCCACGGTCACGTAACATCTCTAGATATGTATTGTCAAATGTGATGTGGAAATATAGTGGCCTGTTTGCAAAGAATAAAGCCATAGACCCTATATGTAGAGAAAAACAAACAGATTTTGTCAAGCGCTTACCAGTGACATTTTAATGTATTGAATATTCTTTATGTTTTTTATGTGAGCAGTGTGACATGGCTATTGGGACCAAATTCTTCTTTGACATGTTGAACAATGAGACCTTGACCCCTATGGTGATCTTGTTCGGCGACGCCTGTTCACAGGTGACGGCACCCCTGGCCGAAACAGCCAAATTTTGGAAAATGTTGCAGGTTGGTCAAGCACTTGTTATTTGTGAAAACATTAGGGTCTCTTATCCAACTGTTTATTTTCAACGCTATACGTTTTCAGACCATTCCACATTCAAGAATTCCTTGCATATCGTTCAATCAGTGCTAATTCTCATCAGTGCGACGCTGCAAAGTTCCTCAGCATAATGTATATTTTTTCCGACGACAGATTTCAGAGCTGAAATTATTCATTTTTTTTTACTAGATCTCATATGCTGATACGAATCCGGTCCTCTCCGACAACGCCGCCTATCCAAACTTTTTCCGGACAATTCCCAGTGACACCGATTTTAACTCTGCCCGAATTCAACTGCTGAGGAAATTTAGGTGGAAAAAAGTGGCAACACTGTTTCAGGAGGCATCCGGAGGGACGTCAAGATACTCATACGTAAGCTTATTACATGTATATAAGTATGCTTGCATAAAAGGCTGGTAAAAGGGTTTTGCCGTGTTACCTTGGCATTAGACGAATTCACCAACTAATCACCAAGATAAAATCGTTTAAATGTAGGCAATTGTACCATGAAAGAAAGCAAAATGTATAAAACTAAGCCTATAAATTGTCGTAAGTTTAATATATAATTTCTTTCGTTGCTTTTCTCAGGCACACAACCATCTTATCAGAGGTTTAGATAGCGCAGATGTTCAAATCGTCAAATCGGAAAGCTTCAGTACCGACCCCACTGTGGCGGTGAGAAGTCTTAAGGTACTGGTCAATGTATGAGCATATCTATTTATTTACTGCCAAAGATCAAAGAAACTGAAACTGTTTGCAGCCTTGATAATGGGAAAATGCTGGGTTGAAATTGGCACTGGTGTTTCAAATAGCAGCAAAAATAACGAAGCAAATTATGGGGCGAAGTTAAAACAAAAAAAATATTAATACGAAATTGTTGAAAACCTATGTACTTCAAAGGGCCCTTATCTTATATGTATCGCCAAGCTATTGAGTTATGGCAAATGCAACCGAGAGTGGAAGTGAAAGGCGTTTGGGGGTCTCAAGGTAAAGGGTAACATTTTCCTCCAGGTGCAAAGTGGTGATAATCGTGGTCTCGGAACTTTCCATTACTGCATAGTGTCCGCGTCATCTTATCCAATCATTGTATCAAAGTGCGTTTTCAAGACATTATTTTTCATAATCTTGTTTTGAACGAATCGCATTAGGCTATCAGCCTCCTGATCAGAAATTTGGATTTTTAAAAATATGCATCAAATGTTCAACCTTTTGAACATGGAATATTTATGCTCTAAGTAGGCATGATCAATGACAGATATTCATTTTGATACAAAAACTCCCTGCCTTGTGATAATCTTGAATCATATTTGGACTCTTTTGTGTTATTTGGTTATTTGTTTTCTTTACGTTATCAAAGTTCTGAGCTCATGCAGTTTTACAAAAACCACCGCACAACAGGCGTATCGGATTGTACCAAAATGTTTAAAGTTTGACCGAATCAAGCACACCTGCGTATTGCCTAATGATAGTGGAAACAAAACTACTTGCAGAGATCAAAGAGCACAATTACATTGAGACCGTTTGCGCCCCACATGTGAACTCCTAGGGCTTATCTTGCACTGGTGTTTCAAAAAGCATCAAAAATAACGAAGCAAATTAAGGGGCGAAGGTGAGAAAAACCCCATGGCAAGAAACGGGCTCAGTGTTGAAAACCTATTTGTGTTTCAAAGGGCTCTAGTTTTTAAACGTCCATACCCCTGCCACTTAGTAGACAGATGTACCAAATTTGGAGACAGGGAAATGATTATCACGGATGATTACTCTACGATTATATCTAAAGGTATCTGAAAATGAAGCTACTGATTAAATTTATCTCTTAGTCAAAATATCGTATTTTGCTATTTTCACCTATTAACCGAGCGATTTTAGTGTCTAGTGATTGCCGGTATTTTAAATGTCGTCAAATTGGGCAACCGAGCTCACGTTTCAACCATTCTCTCTGACACTTCAATATCGGTCCAGGCAGTCAGGAGTAAAACAAGCCAATACCTTAAAACATATGTTATAAAGATGCCTTACCGCGGCGCATCTGCATCTGAAGGGACCCCTGGTAGCATATACTATTTTTGCTACTGTGATGTCCGTTATTGGATTTAGTGGGATGAAATAAGTACATGGTCTCAGTAAACAACTACACATGTTGAGTAATGAGTGTTTGGCGTTCAATTTGTTGCAAATAATATTTTAGGGTTGCTACTTGTGTTATTACCTTTTGGGTGATGTAATATGTAATCTGAAAAAGCTGGTGCTACCTTGAGTTATCTTCATGCAAAAGCTTACTTAGTCCTGCTGAGACACGTTGGTCACTTGGGATTGTTATCTTTAAGGTGAGCGCCATATGCATACCTCATCGTTTATATACTTACTTAATCTCATCCTATTAGCAATCGGTCTTTATTGGTGGTTTGTTTTAGATAAAAACGTTGCTGTGTCAGGAATCACTAATTATTCTAAAGTTGAAGGGATAATAACTGTTCGTGTTTCACAGTAAAAACATTGTAAACAACAATAAAAATATAATTAATTCCATTGTACCACCAAAACAGCGATTATTGCAATTATTCTGGAACCAGTGCTTGGCATCAGACCACGTGGACCTTCATGGGTGGCTATACCCCCGCAATAATCTCTTTTCAGAAAAAAACATGGAATAACTTTGAATGTTGGGATGGATTCATTAACCATTGGTAAATCTGGGAAAATCGTCGTGTACCCCAGGAAAAGTCGTTTTGTGCCCAAAACGAAGAGTTGTTATCTCTTTAAGAAGAAGAAGTACAGAGTAGAAGATTATTTAGGATGAGATTGGTTCAAATGATTGCATTTTTTCTTAGCACTAGCATTACCTGTTTAGCTAAGATAGCTTTACAGTCGGCGTTCTTTCTGATATACATGTACATTATATATCTGCTTTCACTGACATTACTGTATCTTTGAATTAAAGGGAGAATTAGTACTGCATGCCTGGTTCAGTAATTTTTATCAGTGAAAAAGCTTTCAATTGATACACTTGGAAGTATATGAACCTGGGGGAGTAAGTGTTTGACTGGAAACCTGAAACCTCTACAATTCATTCATTTATTGTTTATATGAAACTTGACAGTTTGATCAATGTAATCTCCTCCTTTGACCAGTATCTAGAAATAGAAACCAGGACTTTACGATTTACTTTCTGATCTTTGCTTCGTGGTAACCAAAAAAGTGTGGAACAAGGCGTGCAGGAAACACGAATTGTTGTAGGATAACATTGAATTTCATTTCAGTATTGTGCATTATTAATTCTTCCTACTGACTAGCTTATGCCTATGACCCACTAAACAAGGGTCTTAGCATATGCCTTTTACTCCCACTGGGACAGAAGTAAATAAGTGGTCTTTGTTAAATTTAAACAGTTATTAGACTACTGTAGTGTGTTGTTTCCTTCCACAGGACAGCGGCGCCAGAATTTTCCTAGGTAATTTCGCCGAAGTCATGGCTTGGAAGGTTTTTTGTGCGGTAAGTTTACGGTACAAACACTTTATTTCTAAATTACAAATATATTAATTCTTCCGAATAGAATAGAATAGAATCAGACGCAGCCCTGGATCTCCATCTCTTATTCCCCTTGGGTCTGTGCAATAGCTTCAATCACCCCTTAACTGCTTTCTCCATGACGACGCGACTCAGGAACAAAAAGGTTTAGAACTGAGAGTTTTAAGGGCTGCTTCAGGCACTCGCTCTGATAGGCGGCTCTATGACTGTATTATCATCCTAACTTAACACAAAGTATCCTTCACGCTCACACCGCATCATTGTTTTTTTTTTTTTTTTTCTTAAAGTACGAGAGATACCCCCAGGGACTTATGAGTGATATCACAGGAACTTAGTGATACCGCAAGAACTTGTTAGTGATACCACAGGGACTTGTAGGAAAAAAACTAACGAAGGCACAATCTGCTTCTAAAATATGACAGATTTTCGACATATCTACATTCATCATTTCTAGGCATTTAGCTACATGATCCAAGATAACATTCTATTACTTGTTTGTATCCATCACGGTATTAAATGTGCAGTAGGCCTACATGTATTCCATTGGCGCTTCCTTTAAAACAAAAAAGCTTCGCCCTTCATATTATGCATTGGACCAGATTCTGGAGAATATGGAAGTGGGTATGTTGTCGCGTGTAACTTAAAATGTCAGACAGCGTTTTTGGCCGATTGGATTCGACAGTCAATCATTTCGCAAATCAGAAATATTGTAAATAGCTACTTGCTGTCAAGTCAAGTAACCAGCTTGCTTTTTCTCCACCGCTGCGCAACTGTGCGCTAACGCCCTGTAAAACTGAGCCAATTCGATTGCAACGTGTAGTGTAGCTTGAGTTACGAGTTGTACATTATCCGCTTGGCCGAGTGTAGGAGTGCAAAAACGATCGTTGTATTTTATGTTTACTGCCAGTGAATGACCTGTAGCAACAATTCGATCAATCCTTTCGATGCCTTTCCTCGGCACACGTCTCCATCATTTCTTTTTTATTCTTAAGCTGTGCCGTTTGGTAGCTACTTCAGTAAGGCTGACAATTGACTATTCTTAGAAATCAACAATCCTAAAATCCTATTGTATCATGACTTGCTAAAACGGTAAAACATCATTCTTAGATTTCTTCTGAAGACGGATTTGAATACATCACGAGCTATAAAAGAGAGCATCGTCTTTAATCTATGGATTATATAGCACAAGTGTTAGTTTTTGCTACAAATTCGTACTGGTTATCTAACTAGAATCTACGACATAAAGTATATATTGCAGTTTTCCAACGTCTCCTGTGTAAAGATGGCCAATAGTACATGTGAGATTTAACGTTTCGACCCTTCACCAAAATATATTTATTGTCATTCAACATTGAATTTCGTATATTTCATTGAATGCTGTAAAAGTCTTAAAAACACCATTCTTGATAGAGGTAACTAAATATATATATTATTAAATATTATTATTATTATTATTATTTGGTTAGGCCTACAAAGAGGGCTTGTACGGGCCCAAATACGTCTGGATAGTGCTGGCAGGGTTTACATCCAGATGGTGGATGGATCCCCCCGAGGACACCGAGGACATCGACTGTTCGCCAGAGGAGCTTCAGGAGGCCTTTACCTATGCCTTCGGTACAGACATTCCAGAGCTGACAAGCGGCCAAGGCGATACTGTGGCTGGATTGGTCAGTGTGTACATGTAGCTTCATTAATAAGATCTAACTTCATTAAGAGTGTATTATGAACTGAAAATTACAGTCGTATGTGATTTTCATTACTGTAATCGATAAAAATAACGAACTGGATGGGTGAATTTTTAGATCCAATATATTATTAGATAACCATTTTAGGTTAATAATACCTGTTTTTAAAGGCTTGTTATCATTCTTGCCATTTATTACCTTGTCTGAGTAAAATTTGAAGAAAATAATTTGAAGGAACTTACTTGAAGGAATAAGTTGCTTCTGAATTTAACAATTTGTGTTTTTTGAAAAAAAACTGAACCCTTTACCTTACACAGGTCAACGTTATTTTCATTGTAGAAACCAGAGGAGTATTTAACCGAATACAACAAGGCCCGCAATACGACCTACGCTCGCTTTCATGGTTACGCATATGACGGTGTTTGGGCCATTGCTCTTGCAGTACAAAAGCTGTTGCGGGTGTACAAAGGCAGTCTTCCTCTACCGAAAGATAACCCAACCCCTTTTATGTCAGAGTTGTTCGAACTCATGATGAACACCACGTCGTTTAAGGGTGTAACGGTACAGTGAAATACCCCCAGCCCCGGGTAGAATTGATGAAATAGAAAACAACGATTTGAATAACTAAATCAGTTTGTTTTTTAATTGTGGAATTGCATTACATGTTACAGCTCTCTGGCAATTTCACCACTTTGCCATTTATCTTGATTTGGACTGATATAGTAACTTTCAAGGACTCACTGCTATTCATACAATTTTCTTAACTTTTCAGGGGATGGTCCAATTTAGGCAAGGAGAGAGACTTGGAGAAATCCGAATTGAACAATATCAAGGTGGGACGAAATTGGAATAGACAAGTAAATGATTATCGATTAACATGCCTGGATAAAAGGCGACCTGATAGCATCGCTTTGGTTTATGTATTATGTAAACTTATAGATAAAACACATGTGCTTAGCTTCAATCCTGTTTTCGCTTGCAGGTTATTTTATAATCTATAAAGCGTCTGGTGCTGCATTATAATTAGTACACGCAACAGAAATCTGTCTTGGCCTTGCACTATATTCTCATACAACTAACGGTTATTGGCATAACTTGAAAAAGAAGTAAATGACTGAGTTACATGATCTTCTCAGGGGAAAACATGTCTAAATCATTTGAAGTCAAAATATTCCTTCGGTGTAAATTATATGTCATCGTTTGTCGTAAATGACCCTCGCTCGCTTTATTAATGACAGTGTTCAATGCAAATGGAACTAGAAAGGGACGTGATTCACTTTTAAGATATGTAAATATATGAAAAACGTGTTGCTGTAATCATAAAATAGACAGTATGGGTTAGATATGCTCCACAGAGCAAGGTGTTAGCTTATTACGTTTCGATAACTAAATTCAACCTGACTTGTTTTAATTCCTGATTTTTATGGATCTGTTCAATCAAGAATCATTTTCACCTCCCTGAAAAAGCATTTATCAGACGTATATGTACCCTTACGAACTCTCTTTGTAGGCCTTACAAAATAATGATATAAATAGTAATTTCTATCGAGAAAGGTCTTTTAAGATTTTAAGAACTCTGTATTCTGCTGTGTGAGGAGACAACATGGGCACCATCCCTCATTTTTTTCGTGCATTTTTCTTGTCTTTGTTATGACACAGTGTTTAAGGTCGAAGCCACGACCTCCCGAAGCAAGTCTATATCAGTGAAGAAGTTTACATTTTTCTTATATTTAGAAAGACGCTGTGACACATTTGGGACGTAGAAGCCCGTGCACATGTAACATATAAGTATTCACTTTAAAAATAATATTGTGCAAGCTTTATTGTGTGCGATAGCTTGGGACCCTATAAAGTGGCGAAATCAAATTATGTACTATATGATGAGAGGTCCGTCCATTAGTACGATTCTGTCGATTTCATCTACGTTGTATCCCACTGGGCGGGAGTCTGAGAATTATGCCTGTCGATCATTACCATCG
The DNA here is from genome assembly GCF_001039355.2 of Lingula anatina. The sequence goes on along the minus strand of NW_019775649.1, from coordinate 31,249 downwards.
ATTTCTCTTTGGAACGTCAAATTTTGCTGTATTATGTACGTGTGTTGGATTGTGAGGAACACGCTTGTTTCTATGATTGGTGGTTTTGAATACTGTTTTTATACAATTTTTCAGGGTTACTAGTAACAGCGCAAGCCACTTTTACCCATGAATAAAGTATTATTTGATTAAATGGCAGCACTGTTGTAAGACAACCTTGAAAGGTTGAATTTATTTAGTTTCGTCACTTTATTGGCATGTTTCATAGACACATGAGTTAAAAGAGAAATAATGATTTCTTGATAAAATTCACCAAATTGTTCATAACTGTTCTCCCCTTTTTAAATGCATTCTATTATTTATTTATTAATTTATTACTTTATTTATTTATTACTTTATTTATTTATTTATTTTGGCAAGATAATAACGAGTATTTATTTTAATCTCAGGTGGAGAAGATATGATCAACGTCGGTTATTTCAACATGTCGTCGGATCGGCTCATTTTCCGCCCAGACACCATAGCCTGGTCAGGTAAGGTGCTCGTGATATTCTTACCGCACAAACACAGTTATTAGACACAGTAATTGGTATTCGTCTCTTGGCTATAGGTTGCGCGTAGGCTTCAGTAAACTTTTTTGTCGAACATGCAAAGTGATGCCCTTTATTTACAGCTGCTAATGATGTGACATTTAAGATAAAAACTGATGTGCAAGTGTTAACATGCAATGCTAACTCTTAGGCCTTAAATTGATTGNCTGGCAATTTCACCACTTTGCCATTTATCTTGATTTGGACTGATATAGTAACTTTCAAGGACTCACTGCTATTCATACAATTTTCTTAACTTTTCAGGGGATGGTCCAATTTAGGCAAGGAGAGAGACTTGGAGAAATCCGAATTGAACAATATCAAGGTGGGACGAAATTGGAATAGACAAGTAAATGATTATCGATTAACATGCCTGGATAAAAGGCGACCTGATAGCATCGCTTTGGTTTATGTATTATGTAAACTTATAGATAAAACACATGTGCTTAGCTTCAATCCTGTTTTCGCTTGCAGGTTATTTTATAATCTATAAAGCGTCTGGTGCTGCATTATAATTAGTACACGCAACAGAAATCTGTCTTGGCCTTGCACTATATTCTCATACAACTAACGGTTATTGGCATAACTTGAAAAAGAAGTAAATGACTGAGTTACATGATCTTCTCAGGGGAAAACATGTCTAAATCATTTGAAGTCAAAATATTCCTTCGGTGTAAATTATATGTCATCGTTTGTCGTAAATGACCCTCGCTCGCTTTATTAATGACAGTGTTCAATGCAAATGGAACTAGAAAGGGACGTGATTCACTTTTAAGATATGTAAATAATATGAAAAACGTGTTGCTGTAATCATAAAATAGACAGTATGGGTTAGATATGCTCCACAGAGCAAGGTGTTAGCTTATTACGTTTCGATAACTAAATTCAACCTGACTTGTTTTAATTCCTGATTTTTATGGATCTGTTCAATCAAGAATCATTTTCACCTCCCTGAAAAAGCATTTATCAGACGTATATGTACCCTTACGAACTCTCTTTGTAGGCCTTACAAAATAATGATATAAATAGTAATTTCTATCGAGAAAGGTCTTTTAAGATTTTAAGAACTCTGTATTCTGCTGTGTGAGGAGACAACATGGGCACCATCCCTCATTTTTTTCGTGCATTTTTCTTGTCTTTGTTATGACACAGTGTTTAAGGTCGAAGCCACGACCTCCCGAAGCAAGTCTATATCAGTGAAGAAGTTTACATTTTTCTTATATTTAGAAAGACGCTGTGACACATTTGGGACGTAGAAGCCCGTGCACATGTAACATATAAGTATTCACTTTAAAAATAATATTGTGCAAGCTTTATTGTGTGCGATAGCTTGGGACCCTATAAAGTGGCGAAATCAAATTATGTACTATATGATGAGAGGTCCGTCCATTAGTACGATTCTGTCGATTTCATCTACGTTGTATCCCACTGGGCGGGAGTCTGAGAATTATGCCTGTCGATCATTACCATCGATTTCTCTTTGGAACGTCAAATTTTGCTGTATTATGTACGTGTGTTGGATTGTGAGGAACACGCTTGTTTCTATGATTGGTGGTTTTGAATACTGTTTTTATACAATTTTTCAGGGTTACTAGTAACAGCGCAAGCCACTTTTTACCCATGAATAAAGTATTATTTGATTAAATGGCAGCACTGTTGTAAGACAACCTTGAAAGGTTGAATTTATTTAGTTTCGTCACTTTATTGGCATGTTTCATAGACACATGAGTTAAAAGAGAAATAATGATTTCTTGATAAAATTCACCAAATTGTTCATAACTGTTCTCCCCTTTTTAAATTCATTCTATTATTTATTTATTAATTTATTACTTTATTTATTTATTACTTTATTTATTTATTTATTTTGGCAAGATAATAACGAGTATTTATTTTAATCTCAGGTGGAGAAGATATGATCAACGTCGGTTATTTCAACATGTCGTCGGATCGGCTCATTTTCCGCCCAGACACCATAGCCTGGTCAGGTAAGGTGCTCGTGATATTCTTACCGCACAAACACAGTTATTAGACACAGTAATTGGTATTCGTCTCTTGGCTATAGGTTGCGCGTAGGCTTCAGTAAACCTTTTTTGTCGAACATGCAAAGTGATGCCCTTTATTTACAGCTGCTAATGATGTGACATTTAAGATAAAAACTGATGTGCAAGTGTTAACATGCAATGCTAACTCTTAGGCCTTAAATTGATTGGCGTTGAAAAAGCTAATCGCGTTTCCATTATGTAGCTTCTAGAAATTCTTTTGCCAATAGTTTGGGAAATGAACTTATAGGGTGATAGGTTGTCAGCCCATTCCCTGATGTCTGTAAGCAGACGGAATATTTGCTGGTAAAAGTAGTATCTGTTTATTTCCCAAGCTATTGACAAAAGAACTCGATGAAAATTTGCAGATGAAACACATCATATGTCTACTAGATATACAAATATTGGTAAGTTGGTAACATAACCTTCCCGTTATTTGTTCTCTTTCTACAGGAAGCGGTCCGCCAAGAGATAGCAGTAAACAGATATATGAGACACAGAGCGTAGATATCAGAATCTATATTGTGTTAGAGGTGCTAGCTTCATTGGGACAGATCATGGCCATTGCGTTCTTAGTCATAAACGTCAAATACCGACACCATAGGTAATATATAAAAAAAATTGTTCAATACGATTATAAGGCAAACACAGAGACAGGACTTTTGTAGTGACTTTTGTCATAAAAATTGCGTGGGAATATGTTTGAAATATTTTCATATTCACGGTGCTAATGCGTGGTGAAAACGAGATTAAGCTTAATTTTCCATATACACACACTGGACAAATAGAAGTGTCACCTCTACTGAACTAATACTATGGGGGATATAAATGAAAGTGGAATGATATGCACCTGGTATCATTTTATTAACATCAAATTCCACAAAAATTCACAAAATGAGAACAAAATATACATTCTACCAAAATATGCAGTTTCAAGTCCAAAATTAGTACTTAGTGGCATAGCCACGTGACCTAATAATAGGTGCCAGTCTACGAGGCAAGGATTCATATAATTGTCTGATGCGTTCAGGGCTTATGCTGGCCCAAGCATGAAACACTGAATATAACAGAGTTTCTCTGCTGGTTAGACGGACATTTGTCAAAAGTTTTGACATATCATTCCACACATTTTCTATTATGTTTGCATCCGGACTCTGGGCAGGCCACATCACCCTAGGCCTGCGAATGTCCTGTTGGTCAAACCAATCATCAAGTGCTCTGGGCCTGTGACAAGGAGCATTGTCATCCTGGTGAATAAATGGATAATTCCTGTCACCAAACATGTTAGTAATAGATGGTAGCAAGCCTGACTCCAAAACATCGATATATTTCTAGTGATTCATGTTTCCATCAACCACTATCAATTCGCCCACGCCATGGCTGCTGATGCAGCCCCACACCATGATGAATATGCTGATCCTGGTTAGAAAATTCAGTGCTTTTGGTTCAAATGCTTTACTAGCAGTTCGCCAGCATCATACCCGTCTGTCATCAGAGGTCAGACCACATGCAGCGCCACTCATCAGAAAAAATATATAGGACCAATTGTCATGGACTGTCCAGTTCCAGATCCTGTTGACCCTAGTTCACTCTACGTTGCCTGTTTTGTAACGATATCAGAGGTTTCAGTCTTGCTACCCTGCTGTACACTCTATGAGCATGTAACCGACGCCTAGCAATTTTCACAGACACATTCTTATGTGTGAAATTGTTCCACTGTGTTGTCAACTGACAAGCAGTGTCGAACTTTGACAACCTGGAAATCAAAATCAGCCGTCGGTCTTCACGGCCAGTAGTCTTTCTTGGACGACCCATCAGAGGCAATTTGTCTCTTGATCCAGTGTTTCTATGCCGAGACCAGACTCTCTGCACGGTTCTGACTGAACAATTCAATTGTATCGATATTCTGACATTGCTTATATTCCGCCTCTTTTCAGGTTAATAACTTGCACCTATAACCGTTAGATAATTGCCTGTATCTTGCCATATTGGAGAAAGACAGGAATAACATTTGCTGTACATGTACAAGACCAACAATACAATTACATGGTTTAGCGGTTTTATACTCATTAGTCACATTATAAGTAGACCAGGCATTATAACTACCCAAGATCTGCCTACTTTTATTACTCTGAGTTAGGGGGTGACACTTCTTTTGTCCAGGGTGTATATATATATATATATATATATATATATATATATATATTTATTTCTATATATTTTACAGCGACTTAAATAGTGCATTCTAATTCATATCGTATTAGCCATCATATTTTTAATTGCCTGTATAATTTAATGCATATTTTTCAGATACATTAAAATGTCCAGTCCGAATATGAACAACGTAATCGTGATAGGTTGTATATTGACGTATTCTGCCGTGCCCATGCTGGGATTGGACGGCAGTTTAACGTCGCCAGAACGCTTGCCGTATATATGCGTGGTAAGAGATGCTTTTATGCATGTATAAATGTAGGTAAGAGCATGTGAAAAGGCCTGCATTGCTTGATCTTGTCTGTGTTAATTTTGGTAGGCCTTGCAGTTTGCTAAAATAGCATCATTACAACAGACCCGTTATGATTTTTCTAAACAGAAAAGTTTATATATTAGAGGAACCCACACACTTTTCTTTAGTATGAAAACCAAGTTAGAACGCCAGTGTCTTGCAGTCAGTGCCATTATACCTTTTGTACATGTATTAAAATTTCACTAAGTTCAGATCTTTATATCATGCACTCTGAATCCGTCTGTAGGATTGGAGAAAATTTAGATCATAAATAAAATGTGATTGGCTAATACTAAACTGTCTTATACTTTTCATCTCAAAGAGCAGTTATCTTGTCTCAAACCAGTTACTGTCCCGTCTATAATGGTTTGATACTCAACCCACCACAAGCCGTTGCAGTGAAGGCAGTTTTGTTTTGACCTAACAGGACTTAGAAAGATGAGGTCCTGGTAAGGCCCCACATTTTTAATATGGTCAGGGACTTAATACAAATTTATTATGCATGATATTAATCTCATTTTAGGGTCGCTGCTGGAGTTTATCCATCGGATTCACGCTCTCATTTGGTGCTTTATTTAGCAAGACATGGCGCGTACATGCCATATTTACCAACGTGAAGTTAAACAGAAAGGTTAGTCTAAACTTGGAAGATTCGTTATGGTTTAAGTGGAACTAAATTTATCCGTAATGACACAATATTACATAACCAACTCGTTTTCTTTTCAAAAAATGAAACAATAAGCGTTAAAGGTATCGATTTGTTTTGGGGTTTTCTTGTCATCTTTATGAACGTTTTTCCTGGTATGTTTCGTTGTTTTGTTCTCCAGGTAATCAAGGACTACAAACTGATTCTTATTGTATTGGGACTGCTTGTGTTTGATCTGATCATACTCATTACATGGCAGATAGTCGACCCTATGCAGAAACAGACCAAACACCTACCGGCCGTGGTAAGAAAACCACCAGCTATCTCTTACATCCGACACCGCTAACAACACTATTTGTTAGAGATTAGAGCTTTCACAGTATAGCTTAAAACATATCTGGTGTTTTCAAATTTGATAGTAAACATATCTTAGACTTTCCCCTACACATTGTTTAAACACACAGTTGTTTGGTACAATAATATCCTACACTATTACAATATATATGTATGCGGTAGTTGGACATTTTAATGGAACTTTCTTAAGGATGTGTTTGACAAAGGCCCATGCAGTTTTCGTCAAATAAAGTTTTTGTTTAAAATAAATTAAGAACAACATAGAATTAATAAAATATGAAAATAACCTGGCATATTCCGTTCTAAATATTTAAGTGGAAGAAAGGCAAAGTTTGTTTGAACAGAATTGGATCTTTCGTGATTTCAGGAGCGTGGTATAGACATGGAAATTATACCACAGGTGGATTATTGTTTCAGCACGCACATGACAATTTGGCTTTCCATTCTTTATGCGTACAAGGGCGTTTTATTAGTGAGTTTGTATATTTCATTTATATCACATTTATTGAATGCCTTTATATTCCATTCAAACGAGTTAAGGCAACAACCAATAAGGCAAACTTATCGAAAGGCACTAATGATGATGACATGTAAAAATAATGTTCAATAACTTTGGAAACATACCAAAAACTCTTCTAATTGCGTTATCCTGTAATATAATGTGTCCTGAATATATGTAGATATAATACTCACTTGCAATACCTTTTGTCATACATGTTTGGCATGTATTTAAAAAGTAGACTCAGTGATACAAAGTAGTGTGTCAGTTCATCTTGCAAACACTGCATACGTTCTAGAACTGGGTACCCAACGTGTAAGCTTTTAAAATATGTTCCTGTCTGTCCAGATATTTGGCTGTTTTCTTGCCTGGGAGACCCGTCACGTCAGCATTCCTGCACTGAACGACTCCAAGTATATCGGTATGAGCGTATACAACGTGGTAGTGCTGTGCGTGTGTGGTGTAGCCATATCCTTCGTAGTCAGAGACAACCAGGACGCTAGTTTCCTGATAACTGGATTGTCTATCATATTATGTACCACTATAACACAGTGCTTGGTGTTTGTTCCAAAGGTACGTTGATATTTATTGATACTCTGTTTATTTTAAATTTTAGCCGGACAAACTTTCAATAAATTATGAAATCAAAGAATTGTGATGAAATTCATATTATGCTCTAGCATAATCTTATCGAAGTGACACTCATACGATGAAGGGTGTCTGCATGTAAGCCGGGATTTTTACGGGACTCCTGATAGTAAAATATCAAACAATATAGAATCACAAATAATGCACCTGCGAAAAAACTTCTCGCACGCATTAACAGTTAGCTTTTTTCTTTTAGATAATTGAACTAAAGAAGAATCCCAAAGGCACTGGGAAGAAAATCCGTGCCACCTTGAGTAAACAAAAGCATGTAGATCATCACACAGACCTTAAAAACAAGATTGATAAGCTAGCGGACGAGAACAGATGGTGCAGAGAAGTAGTTCTTGCCGTAAGATATCTCTCCTATTACTATTACTAATATTGACACAATGTATTCTAGTCATTCACATTTTAGAATTGCTTTTTTAAAATTTAAATGTAAAGTGACTTTCTCGGGTGGTGGCTTTATCTAAAAGGATCCTATTTTACCGTTCCCCCTATCCTTTCTCCCAGCTAAATACTTTTTGTGGTAGGGATACCGATTCGATTTTATTTACAGAATGAAACGTGCTTTTAGAATAAGCCATCCTCAAAGAGAATAAGAAAGTAAACAAGAAAATACACTTTTTAATTTAATTTTAATTTTTTAATAAAAATTTTAATTTTAAAGTACTAAGATGCAATAGCCTACATGTATGCCACACGACATCACCGACAACCATAAACTTCCGATTTCAGAAAGATGAGGTGATTCAACAACTTTTGGATAAAATAGCCGAGTATGACAGGCTGATCATGTCAGGCATCCCAAGTGATGATATCTTCCCGCCTTACGAATCATCAAATTGCAACCAAATAGAGGAGTTTCCTTCAACCCACCAGGTGGATCCACCGTATGAGAATGGACGGCAAAACTCTGAGCAAAGGAAGTCAAAACTAGGTATACATGCACTTACATGCCTCACACACATGGCCTCAGATCGTATATATGGATATCACATAATTCGTGTATTCTTAATGGGATGACAACTCTTCATTTTGCCGGGAAAAGTGCCATAAAACGGATTTTCCTGCGGTAAACGACAATTTTCCCATACTTTCCGATGGTTAATAAATCCGTTCCGACAAAGTTAGTCGATAGTTTTTTATTTTTAAGTGTGGTTTTTGTAATAATCTCTAAAGAGGGTGGCCATCTATGAAGGACTTCTTGGTCCGATGGCAAGCACAGATTCCAGAATAATTGCGATAACCGCCGTTTAGGTGGTAAACTGAATATATTATATTTATGATATTTCTATGTTTCTTGTGTACAATTATTTATTGTGGAATTTTGAATCCCACATGAAAAGTTGTTATCCCTTTAACAGAACAATACTCATCTGTGACAGAGAACCATAACATTTTATGTTTTCTCTATTTGTGATACTTAAACGTTTATCGATCCTACCTATATGAGAATTTTTTTCTAATAAAGATCTGTTTTGTTTTGTCATTTTTGTGAGGATGACACGTTCTCGGTTTTGTTTTGTAAATATGATGTAAGTTCATCGGTCATTTATGTTCAGTATAATAGGCAGGATCAGAAATGTATGTCTTATTATTACAATGCTAACATTGCAGCATTCAACAGGTCATTTTCCGAGACGTCTACTTGTGACAGCATGGCACCACTTATACACAGTTCGCCAGCTCGCCATGTGAAGTGGCAGGAAGAACACCGAGGGAATAAAAGGTAAATCACTGGTCAGGTCTGAAAAATAGAGAGCATGCACATACACCGTGACCACTCAATTTATAAGAAGCTTCTGCATTGTAATTTAGGGAGCATCTTTAAATATGTTGAAATTTTCTCCTCAGGTAAGCTGCAAAATGATTTCTACTTTGTCTCTTTCAGTAGTCACGTAACTTCCAACTTCCATCTACTTGTTTTCACAGTCTTGTATTGTTAACTTTATCTTATCTTACCATGCAGACACGTTTCACTTACTTCTTGCAACAAACTTTAATCCAAAATGGTTAAAACGTATTTTTAAATACGGGCATATCTTCATGTGGCGGTTAGCCATTTAACAAATTTAGTGACTGTAAGATACGGATAACATTGCGTTATCATGTCATCGGACGTTTAACATTGGAATTAACGTGTACACACATAAGATTGTCCATCATCTTTTGTAACACTTACTATATAAGAATGTTTGCATTTGGTGCCATCCTAGGCCGAAACTTCCTGTGCCCCGCTTTAAGACAATTGCATGTTATTTAACAGCTTGATTGTTGTTGTTGTGTGCTGTGATGCATAAGACATAGGCCTACTACACCATCTTTAGTTGATGTGCATTTTTTCATTTAAGTGTGATTTCTATTATTTATAGCAAAGGTCGCATTCCTAACGGCAAGTTAACCAAGGAGAAGCGAAGGCCACTTTTATTTAAAAACAGGCATGCTGAATTTAAAAATGAGTAAGCAATCGTACTTTGGGGGAAAACAGATTTCTCGCATACCTGCATTGCATAGTACTTTACGCACGGCACAACTATAATTAACTGATACAATGTTGTCTACACTAACATATTCTAGTTGAAAATTGTTTGTGGGACTCGTCCAACTCACAACTTATAATTACCCATTTGACTAACGGTAATTTTTTCCTTTTTTTCTCAGTAAAGACTAACACTGAACCAAACTAGTTTTTTAAATTTTCAACTAACCTTGATATTTCACTATTCTTTGAGATGTTAGTTTCTCGTGTCTTTATACCTTTAACTAACCATTCTATTGTATTTTCTTTACAAAATGTATTTCCAGTTTTGAATTAACTAACTGTCGTTGCACTTTACAAAATTTTTATTGGTTTGTGTTTTTTTTTTCATATTTTCAATTTTCTCACCTGTTTTCCAGCCTAGACCCTATTGTAGCATCTCCACCCACTAATCCCAAGTTTTCGCGACTGGAGGAGATGGACTTTTTGAAAGAGACGGATATTATATCCTCCGACCAGGGATCATCAGATGATGAAAGCTGAGATTTCCAAACAAGGTAATTTCTGAACAAAATTTGAATTATTTATATGTTAATATTATAATGCTTGTATTCAATAATTGATTTTAAAAGCTTACTCTACAACTATGTCATATCTTTGGATACAATACATTCAGTTTTACACAGTTCACACATCTTATTTTAGAGGATATCGAAATATCGTAATGTGCTGTACTTCATAGCGAACATTATGACACCATCGCCATTGTCGCACATAAACTCCTCAGTTTGTTGACCAAAGAAAATGGCCGGGGATTGTATTACATGTAGTTGAATTATGACATGTATGAACAGTCCACTCGTGCATTTAGGAATTAATTTAGATTGCAGTCTAAAAAATAACCCTAATGTTTCATTTTTTACGTTCATTTACAAACTTAATCACGTTCGATTTGATTTCCAGATGTAGGCCTACACATGGACATTTTGGCTTCACCAGTTCTAAAAAATATATAATTCTGCAACATCTACGAGATCAGGGAGCGTACCAGTACAGTCAGAAGACATCTCTTGCCAAATTGCTGGCATACTGGATAACGATTCATTCGTAGACCTTGAGTACTGGAGTATCCATAAAACATTTGTTATGGTTACTCAAATTAAATATTTATTAGACAATTTTCATCTGCCTTACGGCCTAAGAAGAAAGCAGGCCTGCAACTCACAATGTAGAATCGAAGGTAGAAGAGGTGCTCGTACCTACAATGTAACTCCCGGTGAATGTCTGTTGAGGTCTGCTGGTTGACAGAAGAAAAACTCACTGTTACCATGCACAAGCGATTTATAAAAAATATGATTATATATTATCAATCATACGCATAAGAGCCGGGGAGGGCACGGGGTCTCAGCCCACCCCCCTTCCACATTTTTGTATCCGCTTCAGTCATACGCACAAGGAGTATTCGAAGTACCCTTTACTAGTGCCGCAGATAAATTATGATCTCTTTGCTCCAACGTAGACAAATGTGCCATGTATTATCCAGAGACAAATATCTGTGAATATCTAGCGAAAAATCAATCTGTAGCCTTGGTAGAGGGTATGTACATGTACGAAGTGGGTAGTTTATCTTCTTGTTTGTACATTCTCTAGTGTCACAGACAAAATGAAATTAAGTCAAGCATCCAAGTGTTTGCGCTGCATCTTATATTCACGCGCGTTATTTCCATTTTGATGAAAAAATTTGCTTCATACGTGTCTGATATAAACAAGTTTACTATTTTTAAAGTGTTAATGTTAGTTGATGGAAGACATTATGCAGTGTTCTGTTGTTCTGTTGATTTCATTTTTAGAAATTACTACTAAGAGTACAGTGCCGCCGGAATGTCCCCTTACTTACCCTCCGGGTCGCTGCGGGTTGTACGGACGGCCTGGCTCGGTAACTATGGAAATAACATTGTCATCCATACGCTGTTTGGTTTCTGTTAACAATAGTTCCATACCCTGCCCGTCAGGCAATTATCGTGACAAACTTTCTGCTAACAAAAGAGCCTAACCCTAGCTCGCTGAGATAAAGATCGAAGGTGAGCGTGATCGCAATTAAGTGTTCGTCCAAGCGTTAATTGACCTTTAATGCGCGGTGGCTTCACTCTACTTTGATCACTCTACTCTGATACGGAGATTTTAAGTATAAGAACTTGCCAACAGTGATTTTTAAAAGTCGCTTTACCAAAAAGATTCGGTGATGACAGCAATTTTCGTGTACATTGTAGTTATGAATTGATTGAATTTACATAGAGTTTAATAAGTGAATTTATGAATTTATTAAAGATCAAATAAAACACTACTTGTACAGGTAATATTTATTAGGCTTCAAACTGTCTTTCCTATATACATATTATTTACAAGATTGAAATTTATTTTTATAGTATGTCCTTTATTTCTATTAGTTTTGTTCATAGACGAAATGCATTTTTTCCAAAAAGACTTGTCAGTTGTTTCAGTGATAAACATTTTGTTAGCCATATCTTTAATATAGTTCAGTCTATATTTGCATATAGGATCTCTCCCATCTACACCCGTAACATTTCTGTCCTTTCGTATTCGTTCATCAATCGTAAACAACATTCCCATCAACTGAACGCAAAAGTTCCCTGGGGAACTGGCCCGTTGTCGAATTTCGAATATTTCTTTATTTGACAAGGCGACGGGTGGCCGGCCGAAAGACTGATTCCTTGATTCTGTAGGACACAAAGTAGGAACTGTTTCTCTATCATTGTTTGATATGTAATTCAAAACGATAGGAATAGTTCATATTTACGATCTAAAGCCCAAACTTAACCAAAAGCCTTCTTCATACTTAAACGCATCAAAAGAAATTTATTTAAAAAACTGGATTACAATCTCTCGGGCTAACTTCACTGGTTGGCACGTGTCATCTCACATTACTTAACAATCAGTTCAGGTTAGCTTTATTCATGCTGGGCAAACACAGTGATTAAGCCCTGACTATTACATAATCACTACTGTGTGACACGCGTCGTCTAAAATTAATGTTAACATTGCGATGACGCTCTTCAATCCAAACTTATCAATTGCACATAATTCTAAATCAACCGACACGTGTCAACAGGATTGTTTGTGTATCTGGACTTCCTAAATGGCCAATAAGTATTTTGTTTAATATGACCTGTTTATGTCACTGATTTCCATGCCATCGTGTCACCTGCCAAGTGAACGGTATAAATCGACACTCAAATTTTCCAAATCATCACAATTCCAAGATGCCTCTTAGCGATTACGTGCGTCTGCGTATCATCGCCCTCCGAGAACAAGGGGTGCGAATTAAAAAAAATAACCGCACAAATGTACAAGTATCTATGAGAACTATAGTTTTGAAGTTGTACTATTATAAAAATAAAACAAAGCCTTGGGTAACATGCGTGGACATCACAATAAACTGAGATCTATTTATGTTTTATTTTCGTATGGAGCACATATGTGTATATGATATTGGAATATTATTAAAGGTGACCATTTAGACAAATGCGATTGGCGTTTGATGCTCGTCTTCGATTTTTAAGAATAAAATTTGATCGGCGAATGATGTTAATCTGGACATGAATATGCAGTAAATTGGAATCGTATAAAAGAACATTAAAATGTAAGTTGCAAGATAATGAAAACTAAGTGTAACAAAGTAAATGTTAATTCTCTGGCATGCTTAGAAAACCTACGCCAGCATGTTTAACCGCGTTGTGCCAGTTTTGAATGAAAAACAAAATAAATGCCTTTTTTATTCTAAAAGTGGCATGCCTGCACATAAACCGTATGGTAACTTTACATTGAGGCTTTCGCACGGAGAGTTGGATACCTGTATATTATTATGTAAATTTAAATCAGGTGAGCATTTGGTGAGAAGTGTTCCGACTAGGTCAGTAGGAGATGAAGAAGATAGTAAACCCATGTCACTTCGCCAAAATCACATGAAGGTGGAAAATTTGACACCGAAAACGGCAAGAATTTGCTGTAAACTAGATGATGTAGGATAACATCGCTTATTTTGTGTTGAAGATATTTGTCTAATATGGTGCAATTTGCACTCGTGTACCGAGAAACGGCAGTCGCACTTTATACATGTAGATTTTTTTAAATGTCACTTGTCGTGGCCTTGAGTCGGACTAGTGTAGAAACAAGTATTGTACATGTAAATGGAGCAAATTTGAAAAAAAAAACTTTAAAAAGGAAAAAGGATATTACGTCACTGTTGCATAATGGCCATGTGCACATTTCACTCAATCTAAATTAACTGCTTTATCAAATATTTATACATCGCTTCCTAAATGTGAATTTTTCTTCGTTTAATTTCAGTGACTCTTAACTGCCGTTCGCGACGATATAAGATGCGGCTTCCATCAAAGATGTCAGATCCCTATTCGACTACGCCCGCATTCATGCCCAAATTCTCTCTCTTGTTGAAGTTTGTCGTCTACATGTAGACTATGTATTTAATATGCAGGGTCGACCTTTGATATCGAATGTGACGTTTGCGTTGGGCTGTTTAGTTATATTCTGTATCAAAATGAGTATCAATCAAAACGTTGCACATAACTATCATTTCATTCACAAAATTTTTGATCTGATTCAAGGAGAAAAAAGAAATAGACTAGATCTTTATACTTAACATCAACCCTGTATGTTAAATAGTACATTTGTTTGCTGATTAGTTAGTTTTAGTAATTTATCGGTAGCTCAAAGGGACATCGACTGTTGGTATGATATCCATATTTCATAATAAATACATTGTAAAAAACTCATAGAAATAAAATAAATTCTGTTTTACCACCAAAACGGCAGTAAACGTGATTATTCTTGAATTTTTGCTTGCCGTCATATCATGTGACCTTCATAGATGGCTACACTCAGTAATAATCTCTTAAGAGAATGTTACAAAAAAACAAACTTCTTAGAAAAAAAAACAAGTCCTAATTTTGAATGTCGGAATGAATTCATTAACCATCGGTAAATATGGGAAAATTGTCCTTTACCCTAGGAAAATCCATTTTTTGGCCAAAATGAACAGTTGTTATCCCTTTATTTTGAAAGTTGACCTTCGGGAGAAAAAAAAAACTCGTTTTCATTGCGTTAACTGCCTATCAGAAACTTTTTTCCAGACACGTAGGCCTACGTATATATTGTATGTTCACCAGATGTTATAACCTGACAACACTGTAATCCAAATTATAATTTTCTCGAAATTATAGCATTTTGAAACTTGCAAAAATGCGCTTTCGGTATTACAGAATTGCTCACTGAAACGTATTTTTTCAAATTGTAATTACGAGTTTTTTTTTATCTCCCGAAGATCAACTTTCAAAATAAATATTTTGATTTTATTCAAAATAAATAGAAAATGCATCTACAGGTATACAGCAAAGAGCCTAGTTGCAGATTTGCCCACAGAAGTTAAATGTCAAGTAAAAAAAGAAGTCTTACTGGCACAGTTCTCTACCTAAACATCACTAAGTGATAAGTTTAGAACAGCTGCTTAATTATTTTCATCTTCATTACCATAAGAAATCCATCAGCAGATATATTAAAATACCTTTTGCAAAAAAAAAAAAAAAAAAAAAAAAAAAAAAAAAAAGCCTTTTACACTACTACAAGACGAACATGAAATTTCAAGTCGAGTCTTTGGCTCAGCAGGCTCCACATCTAAACGGCAAACTAGAGACCAACAATTCGAGGCGAGCTGAGAGAGCAGATACATGTATACGTTTTACAAATTTCAAACAGTGTATATTATATGCATATGTTTATTATTGTACGGTGGCATTAGAGCATATTACATTCAAGATCGAGCAATACCGAAATCTAGTAATTAGTCTGAAAAATTGCATAGATTCGTCCTTCTTGTGAGAACAATTTCAACAGCAACAGCCAATCAAAATTCGCCATACCTGGTGTAATTTACATAATAATAAGGCGTTCAGCGCAGTGTGAGCTATCATCTAGATCAGTCACTTTACAGCTGGGCCGTGTAAGAAGAGGACGCAGGATAGGTGTGGTGAAGTTGCAAGGCCGAATATTTCATTCATTGGAACAAATGGCGTTCGATCAAGAAGGGAAACACGTAAAGTTTATTTTGCATAACTCGATAGTTTTAGACCAGTGCATGGCTGTCGCCTACGTCATTAGCACACGAGTACTTTTCCGGTTTTGTGAGTTTCATACAACTTGTAAGAGTTTGTCAGAAGCATGTATTAATTCGGAATTTTAATGGACACTGTGTCGTTTATAATGATCGAGATGTTCTTTATGCTAAAGACGTTTCTTACAATTTTTCCGTATTTCTTCCAGTTCAAATTACCAAGAAGTAATATCCTTATATTTTCACACGGCCTTGACTACTTGTTAGTCTGGGTGTTTCACTGGATTTTGAAAAAGCTGTCATATAATATATCATTTTTGGTGTCCAGATTCAGCAAAATTACAACCGATTTACTGTGCGTACCTGTAAATTTGACACCTGGAAATTTTTTTTAGTATTTTCGAAACAATTCTTGTTGATCTATCATGCAGTAAGAACAGTATAAACTGGACTGTGGAAAATCTCGCTTGATGTAGGATGTGTTCCGATTTTTACATGTCCGTCTTTTGCATGTTGTAAAAGAGTGCTGTTGTGTCGTTCATTATTAGATTTGGTAATTGTTCACGAGAAAACTAAATTATGCATTATGTCATTTTCTTTCTATGAACTCTTTACTCAGTAATATATTCTGTTCCTTGACGGAATTATTCGTAGTCGTTTAAAACTTTACTTTGAGAACGCTTTCCAATAATACTGTCGTGTTTTTCCATGTCATTCTCGTAGTGTAATAGAAATAGTTGTACAACATCCATTGAAATTTGTGAAATATCGGAGAATATTTGATCTTGAACTGCATGTCTCTTCCATTATCATTTTACCCAAGCTAAGTTTAAATGACATGGGGATATTTAATTATGTCAATGACATGTGTTATTTTCATATTTCAGATCACTGCTATTTCCTTTGCCAAGATACGACTGATAGAAGCTGCCCTAGTCTTCCTTTTTTTTTTTTTTTTTTTTGGAACAAGACACGGACTGGCACATGCAAAAGTTACATGTTGACAATCGGTCATGATTTTCAAAATGATAGCTTTCTATTAAAATTTCTACATACTGAAATGGCGCACTAAGATTTATCGCGCTTCATTTTCCTTAAAATCAGACATCGATTATTTTAATTATCATATTATACCGTAAGGATTGATTGATATAAATAATAAAAAAAATATATTTATAAGATAAAGCTTTATTTTGATTTCCACTTGACCGGTCAGTTTCTATTCAATTTTCTTACGTCATGCCATAGTTTCATAATTTAAAGCTATAGTACAATATGAAAAGCCATAATATAATCTTAAAGTGCTTACATATCACAACTTTCAGATTTTAAGGTAAAGTTGCATTTTCACCAGATAGCAAGTTGAAATTCGAGTACGATTATTTATTATAATTTACTACTGTATTATTCGTTATTACGATGTACATTGAAGAAGAAAATTTAATTTTATCATTTGTAACTGTACTCTGACATTTGTGAACGACAATCATTTTTGCCTGAATAAATACGCTTTTTTAAGGGCGTTTTCAGTTTAATCTAATAGATACAGAAGTAAAAGTAGTAGTATTGATATACTCGGGATTTTAAGAAAAGATTTGGAACGTGACAGGTTGGGTGAGTCCATTTGCTTTTGAGGGTCTAGTCCTTTTGATTAAAAGGGGTGACGGGTGGGTCGAGTACATTGTTTTCGGGGGGTGACAGCTGGAGAGAGTCCATTGTGTTTTTGAGGGGTGACAGGTGGGAATAGTCCATTCAATTTAAGGGGTGATAGGTGGGACGAGTTCATTCAAATTTAAGGGGTGACAGGTAGGAAGAGTCCATTCAATTTTAAGGGGTGATAGGTGGGAAGAGTCTATTTTGTTTTTGAGGGGTGACAGGTGGGACGAGTTCATTCAAATTTTAGGGGTGACAGGTGGGGCCAGTCAATTACATTTTAGGGGTACCAAGTGAGACGATGAAAGCTTGTAATAGCATTTACTGCATAGGACCACTTGTGATTCAAATTGGTTTGCAAATACATGAAGGAATTGGTAATAATTGGAACATTATTTTGAATAGACCAAGCAAAATGTATGCAAATAAATTCTAAAAAATAGGACTTGGAGGCATATAATCAGGTCTATATCATGAAAAGAAAGCGATCCAATTCCTTTTACATCCAATGTCATTTACTAAAAAGCAACAGAATCTTTATCTCTTGATCATTTTATTCCGATTTGTAATTGCATTATATATACAAGTATAATTGGTGGTAGCAAAAAAAAAAAGGCCTATAAAAAGCTATGAATTACATTATGAAATGTGAGGAAATGATAATCCCGCGGGTGAATAAATTTCTTTTAAAGTACATTGAAAACATCATGACATGGAACAAAATTTAGAAACAAAATTTAACTTCAAAAAGCTGGTTTGTAATTACACTTTATAAATGTGTGTTTATAGAAAATCTTTTGGTTCACCAACAGCCTTGCAGCAGACTTAAGATTTTTAAGTACTCAAATATTATCGTTTTTCAATACAATGTACGTGTGCAAAGCTTTTAAACCATTTCACTTTCAAATATTTTCACGTACCACAGCAAATCGTCAAAGCAATACCAAGGGCAATAGTTACAGATTAAATTATGTAGATTGAATTTGAAACTGCTGAAACGGTTATTACATTTATATCTTTATACTCCTTTTCTATCTTTTACTATTATCATTATCATAATTTTTCATATCAAAATATTAAAAATCCCAGACAAATATATTTATTCAATTACCATAAAATAAATGCCTGAATAGGCGTTCATGTAGAGTTCCTGAATCTGAACCAAAGGTAAGGCTTCTACCAGGCGCATGTTGAACTGTACCTCGGTGGGTTTCTGAAATGAGAAAATTAATTTTAGCAATTTTGAATTAAACTGACAGGCACTTAAATTGCTACTAATTAATTAAATGATATATTACACCGGATAGAGTGATTTAAGCTCGCATTGGCTTGTCCATAAAATAGCCAAGCAGGAAATAAGTCGAGGCTGTCTTATGTTTAACATGATCCAAAATGAATGAATAATATACTTAGAGAATACTCCTAGAATGCAGACCATCAAGTAAATGGTAAAAAAAAAATATATATATATATATAAAAATACGAGGACACCCAGATTGTCGAAATTGTAATAATTTCTTTCCCATCTGAATATCTGTGCGTCTTGAAAATTTTCATCAAAATATGCAGAAGACATTAAGAAATGTCTTGCTTAAAAATCATATGAAAAGACAACCCAATTCTTGTTAGCGCTATGCACCACGCCTTTGGAATTCAGGGCAGAAAACACCAAATAAATTCCCATTGACAACCATGCTAAGAAATGCCTGCATAACTGCATGAACAAAATTTAATGAAACATTTCATAACACCATGGACAGCAGACATACTGACATAACCCCCAATGACACAAAGATATACTGTTGAAAAGTACTTGATCGTGTTTGAAAACAAACTACTGCACCGCTCACAGTCAGTAGCTCGCTCCGCCAGAGATTCCACACTGGACGACACCTGTGCCTGCTCCTGAAAAAATATGCATAGTTTACACCTTAGCCTGCTAGTTGACACCAGAGTAAACCCTAGCAAAACACACAAAAAATGTCAGGAAAAAAATAGGAAAAAAAACACTAATTTTTCTCACAGCACTTCATTTGTAATTGGTCTATTTGGTGGAATATGCCATGAAGAAAACGCTTTACACCCAAACTCAATATAGAGGTGCATTTCACACGCTGAAGTGTCCAAAACTAAATTGAATAAATTCAAAGTTGTATTGAATTTCTTAAGATATATATGTGCATAGAACAAAATTCCACCGCTGTCTCTATTTTAATTTAATTTTTAATTTTTACCATGTCTACACATTATGTAAAGAGCCCTAAATGGTAACCAGTGGCGGATTTACAGGGTGTTAGGGGGTTCCTGACCCCCCTCCCCCTTCGGTTTCTGAAAAATATATCACACCAATATTCCCCTCTTGAAATAAAAATTTTGACTAGCTAAATCACAGTTCTAAACCGTATCAAAGGGCACTGTTTGCTCTCGTAACACCAAAAAAATTTTGGGGTCCTTGAGCAGGCCAAGGGGGCGACGGTCAGCTTCGAATTCGAGATCTGTCGTTCCGACCCCCCCCCCCTTCAAATAATCCTGGATCCGCCCCTGTAGGGAAATATAAATATTTTAATTTAGAAATGGAATTGCATTACTATACCTACATTAGTCGTCTTTAAATATCACCAATCACCCACTAAATACCAATATGGTATATGATTTTAAATGGGTCATTCCCTAACATTAACTTTTTTTACTATTTCTCACGTTCAACTTTTATTGCCATTACTGTTTAATCCAAGAGAGTTCAAAATAGTTTTCATAGGATACAATTGCATTTTTCGTTTTCACGGGGACGCGTTGAGATGAAGCAATAGAAGAAGCAAAATGTAACACGGGAAAAAATGTAGAGGAATGACCAATCAGAAATCCACTTTTAAGAGTGCAGGCTAAATTCTAAATAGATTCAGTCATGAATCACAAACATATTACCATCAAATGCCTTATATTATTGATGCCTCCATTATGGTTAACTACTTAAAGC
>NW_019775648.1:175645-269198 GCF_001039355.2 Lingula anatina | reverse complement strand
TGTTGACCCAAAAGCACTATTACTGGCCTTACAGGTGACAGTCTTTGAACCCTGGGTCTTTTGGAACATGTGCTTCAGGGTACTTGTAGTTGTAATAAGCTGTGTGGTGACGTCCCTTGGTGAATTACTGTGTGTGACACCAGATGTCACTGCAGTGCCATCTACCTCCCAGGTAACAGTTGCTGCTGGATATGCCTTGGTCTCACACAGAAATGTGGTGTCCTGCTGAGCTGTCACCTTGGTATCTGCTGTGGAATTGAGGAGACGAGTTCCCTGTGGAGCAGCTGGAATTAACGAAATTACATATCTATTCTGAAAACATATGTCTTCAATCTCTACCCACCCCTACCCAAAGGATCAAGAAGAAAAAGCATTTAATGATGGTTGTTAAATATAATTGTTACTCTTAACTGTCTTTAGAGAAATATTTGCCAAAACTTCTATGCTAAATGAATACACTAGTAACTAACCCCCAGATATTTTTTTCCATATTTTTTCTATTTCTATGATTATACTCAACTTTTCCGTGCCATATTGAGGTATTCAAAAACAGCCAAATGAAATATTTCACAACATCATGAAACTACGCTTCATTCCAATGGGCATATTATGATCAGCACACCGTTGATATTTCCAATGACACTTACCAATCACTGTCACAGTGATCCTGTCACTACTCATGCTACTGTGACCACATGCATATCTCCCAGCTTCTGAGAACTGCACATTGGATATAACAAGTGTAAAGTTGTGGTTGGTCTGATCACATGGGTTAACACTGTACTTGGTTGAATCAACACTAACACAATCTTGTGTCAGTAAGGTAGGGGTAGCACTAGGCCCTCTGACCCACTCTGTAGAAAGCCCAGAAGTGACTGTATTCACTTTACACCACATGGAAACTGATTTCCCCAGTGAGGCACTGACAGCTGAGGAAGGACCGACATCTATATCAGCACCTATGTAAATGAAAAAAGTAGACATGTTAATTGTAATAATAATAATAAGTTTATTGAGCACTAAATGAATGATGTGAATACATTTGCAGGCTCTCTAGACTACAATATTTACACAATATATGGACATACAATTATATATGTTTACATATGTAGTATGTTAAATTACACATGTGTTAATGCAAATTATGCTATAATATTAATTAATTAAGCTATTCACAGCATTATTGACAATAAGTGGCTGTGATATATACTAGATTTCAAGTGAACTATGTATTTTGACAGCAGTCTTTACAAATTCTGCTATTACTTTGAGACTTTTATGACAGGGTGGATTAAGGAGAATTGACAATTAGGTCACTACTCCTGTAGCTATTGTTACACTAGTAACAGTAACCGCCTATTAGGTGTTATCAGATGTGTGGTATCCTGTCTAAGTCTTTGTTTATATGAGACAAGCACCAAATGAGTATACAGATATCAAGACAGTTTAAATTTAGGAGCATTGTGGAAGGGTACAGAGTGTAGAAAAATCGGATTGAGGAAGGTATGTATTACAGTAATGCATTGGATCATTTGGGCATCTAATCAAATTGAAAATGAGATAATTATTTGATCTAATTTGTAGTTTACCTTGTAAACATCATATCTATATTACATTAAACAAGTTATATTTTATAATGAAGAAACAAGGATACATAATGCAATCATTGTTTAGTCTCTTTATTTCTTATAAAACTGTGATCAATTGCTCATATTTCTTTAAATGCAGTTGAATCTAAAAAAACTTTACATTTCATTGAACTTTTGGTTTGTGATTTATTAAAAATTATCTATTTAATGTTATCCACAACTGCCTCCAAGGGACCATCATGATATATAACTGAAAAAGACCCATGCTAATAAATAACATACAATTAACATGTTAGAGAGGCTGTCAGGGCAAATTTCATTACCTCACATGTTCTTCAGGATCGTTTATTTGCCAAGTTTTCTTTCCCTTTAATTTCTTTTCAACCCTTAATGTAAGGTAAACACCATAGTTTGTCTAAAAATTTTTTTTGCTAACCTATACATAATGGAAATGAAATGTGCATTGTGAAAATCTGACCATTTAGCTTACACAAAAGCTATAAATTTTAACTTGGGGGTTGCTTTTTTGTGGTTTGGACTGATGATTTAGGTCAAGCAAAGACTGGTGAGAATAGGGAATTACTATTTACCCTCGGAAATGAGTTTTCTATGAGTTTTTGGGACTTTTTTGGGCCCTGGCAGCTCTGTAATGGCCCAATTGCATTTTTCCCCTCAAATTGGCGCCAGAGTGTCATCCGTTGGACACTGTACTTAATCCCCGACTTTAATTGGCCTTTTGGGAAGTTTGTTTTAATTTTTTATAAAAAACTTATAAGCCCAGGGCTTTGTTTCTATGACTTTGGTCCTTTTACTATTAGTGACCTTAACCAGAGTAGAGTTTTCTCCACTGCGGATTTCTGCATTTTAAAATTTGTTTCTGATTGTTCCTGTGGGCTTGGTCCTATGAAATATGTTCATGTTCTTTATATATATTTTTTTTTTTACAAATTATCCAGCTTTAATACCTTGTCTTTGAAAAAAATTCAGTTAACTAATAAAGG
This sequence comes from Lingula anatina, assembly GCF_001039355.2. Next base: position 266,608 of record NW_019775648.1, on the reverse strand, counting down.
CTATGAATTGCTCAAAATAGAATTGGTGCAATGATTATTATTGATCTCAGAAAATTTTTCCTTCATCATTTTGCATTTTTGTAGACATGTACAATTAAATGAAATTCACAATGTCTTTCTTTCAGAACACGTCTGCAAATGGTTCAACACAACTCAGACGGAGGTTAAGAAGGCTATCACAGTAAAGTTGAACAATGTGCAAAAGACTTTTGTCTGAAATTCTTCAATTATTAAGTGACTAAAGCAGTATGCTGACAATGGACACGGTCTGGGCAAGGGAGGTTTTAGCCACTTATTCTGGCAGGAGTTCGAACTCACACAAGAAAAAGACAGTGACGCCACAGCTTGACAAGACATATTGGATGCTTGTGATAACTTATAGAACTTATAATTAAAAATCAGTAGCAACACCATTAAATTTGCAAAAATCTATGCAACAATTCTCTAGTAAGCTGGTTGCATACCATACTGTGGAATATGTACATACATTTATACATATTGAATAAAGAATGTAAACATGATATTCTCTTTTGTTTTGAGGGACCAGTGCCTATTACCAATTTTGCCAAAGATCCAAAAATATATAAAAAGCTGTAAAAATATTCAAATTATTCAATATTCAATAATATGAATTTCTATAGGTTCCTATAAGATTTCCTATAGGATCCTATAAGATTTCCTATAGGATCCTATAGGATCCTATAGGAAAAAGGGACAATTTCCTATAGGATCCTACAAGAAATCTTATAGGAAATCCTATAGGAAATTTTCATAAGGGAATATCTGATCACTGTCATCTAGACCCAATACACTGATTTTCAGTAGTGCATCATGTATTCGTTGCCTCTCAACAGTGTATCTTGTGCATTCTGTGAGGAAATGTTTTTCATCCTCTACACAGTTGCAAGCTTTACACTTTCTCTCATCAAGTGGAGTTTTAGGGTTTGTGTATCGGCCCCTTTCTATTGCTAGGTCGTGGTCACTTAGTCTAATTTTTGCTAGTGTTTTGATATCTAAGGGGGAGACACTCATTTTGATGTAATTTTCACATTCATAAGATTTTTTAATTGTTTTGTATGTCCTTAATTTTTTTGATGTTGAACTATTTAATTCCTGCCAAAAGAGTTTTTCGATTTTAATGTTCAATTTTTCTACTAGGTTTTCTATTTGATGTAATTTCTTTGGTGGGTTGTTATCTTCGGAGAAACCCCAACAATTGTGAAAAGATTGGATGAATTCTGTCCATGTGTTTCCCTTTGTATCTTGCTCAAGATTGTACACCTGTTTTACAATTCTATTATCTGGTAGTTGTTCCAGTCTAAGACTATATCTTTGGACAAGTTTAGCTATAGTTGAAAAAATAGGGTACCTGCCGAGTTCGGCTCTAGACATGGTATTGCTAGCTTGCTTTCTTAGACCTAAAATCCATTTGCAAAATTTCAAGTGTACCTGTTCAAATGGCATTTTATTAATCTTTTTCAGAGACATGTTTTTCTGTTTTAGTATCTCCTGTGACCAGACCTCACAACCATAAAGCAAAATTGGTTTGATGAGTTTGTCAAATAAGTTCATGCACAAAAGAGGTTTGGAAATAATTTGAGAGGCAAGTGCTCCTTTAAGGGAAAACAGGGCTTTTAGGGCCTTTTTCTTTAAATTTTCAAATGCTTCCTTTAATGAGCCAGTATTGGAGAAAACTATTCCCAAATATTATGGGTATTGTTTTACTTCTTCTGTGGGTTCATTTATGTAAAATTTTGTTTGATGGTCAAGTTTGCCCTTCTTCCTAAACACCATTATTTTTGTTTTCTTTGTATTAATGTGTAACTTCCACTTTTGACAGTACTATTCTAGTTTGTTCAGTAGATTTTGCAGTCCATCCTTTGTTCTTGACAGTAAGACCAGATCATCGGCATAGAGTATGTGATTGATGCCATCTACCTTGTCTGTGGTTTTGCATGTGTGGAAGGATTATTTTATGTCATCTATAAATAAATTAAAGAGTGTTGGGCTTAGATTATCGCCTTGGCGGATTCCAATTTTAGCAAAAAAAGGTTTGGTATAACTGTTGCCTGTAGAGATTCCTAATTTAGTATTTTTGTACATATGTTTAATCAGATTGTAAAATTTTCCTCCTATTCCAAGTTTCTGTAATTTGAGTGGTAGACCTTTGTGCCACACCAAATCATATGCCTTTTTAAAATCAATAAAACATGCATAGACCTTCCTATTTTGATTTGTGTATCTGTTAATAATTGATTTAAGTGTGAAAATGTGATCAGTTGTTCTGTAACTTGGTCTGAACCCACCCTGTTCTTCGCTGAGTTTGCCTTCCTTTTCAATCAAGTCAGTTAGCCTATTTGCCAGAACAGAATTAAATAACTTACCCAAACAGCTTGTAATGCAAAGACCCCTGTAATTTGAGGGATCCAGACACTCACCAGACTTATAGAGTGGTATGACTATGCCTAAATTCCAAGCATCAGGTATCTCACCAGAGTTTAAGACCAGGTTAAAAATTTTAGTCATCGCATCAGTTAGGTATGGTCGCCCAGTCTTAAGCATTTCATTTCGTATGCTATCTGCCCCAGGTGCTTTGCCGTTTTTTAGTTTTCTGAGTGCCTTTTGGACCTCCTGAATGGTTATAGGGTAATCAAGTTTAGGATTCCCAGGGCAATGTTCATATCTTTTCAATTCATCATCGATGTCATTATCACCTGGAGGCGGGATACCACACAGTTGTTGGAAGTTATTGTGCCATACATCAGGGGCAATAAGGTTGTTCTGATCCTCTTCTTTTTTGAGTTTTTTGATAATTTGCCAAAATTCTTTGGGGTTCTTTTCTTCAATGTTCAAAAGCTTTTCAAGGAGGTTGTCTTTATGTTCTTGTTTTTTCTTTTTCAGAAGTTGTTTGTACTTTTTGCAAGCTTGATGATAAGTGTGAGAGATAAAGTGATTATTCGGGTTTTTGTGGAGTAGTCTCCCAAGGTGTTTAACATTCCGTTTTACTTCGGTGCATTGATTGTCAAACCAGGGCTGTTTTTTATTCCCTTTTCTTGGATTACTATTTTTCTTTGACATTCTTTTTGTACGCAGTGATGCACTAGCTGCACCATCTAGGATTGTATTAAAAGACTGACATGCCTTATTTACTCCCTCTTTAGTAGTTGGGAAGGTGGTAGTTTGAAATTCACATATGGCTTCTATGTTTTTTTTTTTGCTTTCCAGTTCACTAAGAAATTTATCTGCAGAGTCATTGTCCCAGATGTACTGATCTTTGAATTTTTGAAGCGGAATAATTTTTGGTGACTCCTTGAAACCCTTACTTGCAATTGTGAGATCTAGAAGACAGTGATCTGAAATATAGTCAATTGGGTGAACAGTGAAATACTTTACACTATCAACTAACTTATCACTCAAAATTGCATAATCCACTGCACTACAGCCATTTTGATTGTAACATGTGTAGTACCCTAATGAATTTCCTAACACTCTTCCATTCAGTATTCTCAAATTGCTGCTTATGCATAATTCTACAAGGGTTCTTCCTTGAGAGTTTATGATACTGTCTAAGTTGTTCTGAGCAGTTGTTCAATTGTAAGTTGTTCAATTGTAGAAAGCATTGATGATGATCAAAAACACTTGTTTATTCATTAAAACTACCACTCAACAGCTAGCTACATGTATATTAAACAAGCCAGCAAAGCTGTCAAATGTACAAACAAAAAGCAGAAAATAAAGATGCAGAAAATAGGTTATTTTGTCAATTTTGATGCAATAATAAATAATTATGGAATAATAGCACAGTTAATCAACACTGAATTTTATCATGCGCAACAGGTAATAAGGTCAATAAAATTAGTTTCATGACCAGTGAGTTCAAATTCACATAATGAAAATCCCAATATGTGAACTTGAAGATCAGAGAGGCAATACTGCCTCTGGGCATTGTACCACCAGCTAAAGAAAGCGCACACATATGAAAAACAAAAAAAGGGCACTATCTTCAGTGTTGTGTTTGAAAAACTCTACAAAATGCAATAATTACATGTTTTCATTTTTTTTTGTAGAAAATTACAATTTACAACAAAATCATGGGGAAATGTAAAAGGTCAAATCCAAAGTTGCAGTAAGATAGTGAACATAAGACTTCCCATCCAAATTATATTATAGTAAATATAAGAGCTTGAAACTTTGCAAAGTGCATGCAGTTCATGGCCCTTACCGACAAAATAGGCCTCTGGCAACAGTTGCGGGAGTACTCCCGCAACATGTTGCCGGAGTACGTACTCCGGGAGTACCCCATTTTATCATGCAAATTAGTGTTGCTGGAGTACTCCCGCAAACCTCTGGCAACATTTATGGGGATACTCCGGCAACACTCATTTGCATGATAAAATGGGGTACTCACGGAGTACTCCCGCAACATGTTGTGGGGATACTCCGGCAACACTCATTTGCATGATAAAATGGGGTACTCCCGGAGTACTCCCGCAACATGTTGTGGGGATACTCCGGCAACACTCATTTGCATGATAAAATGGGATACTCCCAGAGTACTCCCACATCATATGTTATGGGGGAACTCTGGCAGTATATGTTACAGCTAGCTACTTTACAGATCCCAAAACCAATGTAAATACAATTTAGATTGATCAATCAAGGACAATTTAAGTAACATCTTAGTTCTTGGACCTTCACAAGTTCAGTGCCTAGAAGCTCTTTATTTGTACCAAAGCAAAACAACTGTCATGACAAAAATGACACAACCAAGTTGTAACACTTTTCAGAAACATGTTTTTACACCATGTACAACTCAAACAATCAACTTGTAAGTCTTGAACACAAAATAAATTTTAGTTCATAGTGTATTGCAAAATTGAACAATACATGTATGCAAAAACCAATTTACATGACTCTTTGGATGAATAAATAAATTAATAAATGATCAGAAAACAAATTTGAAAATGCACTACTGGCATAATATATAGCCAATATCCAAATATATATATTTAATTACAAAACAATGCATTGTTTCCCTTAAAATGTTTAAAAGATCTAAAACAGTATTAGTCATTAGATATATGCTAATTTATCAACACAGTTATACTACGTGCTGCTAGACCTTCATTATGTACTGAAACTGATCCTAAAAACTGAAAAAAAGTCTGCAAAATTAATTAACTTAGAAATGGAAAATGTTGATACAATCATGCAAACAGATCAATGCAAAAAATTGAAATTTTTTAAGTTTTTCAAAAAACATTGAATTAATCTTGTTCTCAGAAGTTTGTGAGATGGGTTCATTTAATTATAATCCTAGCTAGCTTCTAGAGTGGTTTATGTATGTTAAATATATGTATAAATTTATATTTTAATATACAGGTTTAAATATGTATGAACAATGCTATCTAAGTACTATAAGCAAGATACATAAAATTCAATTTCTTTGTTTACTATAGTTTCAATCAAATTTATAAAAGAAAAACTCATTGAGAAAGAAAAACAAAATTGGCCCTAAAATTTAAATATCCAATTAACATATGGCAAATAAAAGCTGCTGATCCCTATGCATCTATATATACTCACTTTTTACCATGGGGAAAATTGTTAATCTAACTGATACCTAGTGCTTCATCAAGCCATACATTCTTAAAATTGCCACTTTCCTGCTACATACATGTGTATATACGTACCATTTCAGGGGCGTAACCAGACCTTTTAAAATTGTACGCACAGATTTTCAAAACTCCCAGGTACAGCCAAATGCAGATTTAAGCAACAGATGAAGGACAGATTAAATTATATGTGCTAAATATCATAGCTTAGTTTTCACCAGTAATAAAATCATTAAAGTTTAAAATAATTTTAAATAATTAGAGTATATAATTTCATCCAGAATCAACTTTTTTCAAGGATTGGGGCACGGGGGGGGGATAAAAATTAAATGAATAAATATTTGTAAAAAATAATAAATTTCAAGGGAGAGGGAGGGTTATAAATAATCAATAACGATCTCCGGCTGACGCTCTTTCACGAACGAACTCCCTTAAATGAATATGAAAATTGTCTTCTGGTCTTGCTCGCATTGCAAACGATCTCTGGCTTACAATCTTCCGCGAACGAAGTCCGTTTTCTTTTCGTCTCGCTTGGATCCCCAACGATCCCCGGAGGACGATCTTCCGCGAAAGAAGTCCCTTGAACGAATGTGACAATTGCTTTTTCGTTTCCCTCGAATCGCGAACGATCTTCCGCTGAAGATATGAATATTGCCTCCTCGTCACGCTCGAATCGGTTACCATCGAAGATCCCCAACGATCTCCTCCCCCTCCCTTCGATTTCTGGTTAAAAAAAAACGCACCGAAAAGGTGAATCAGTTATAAACCATATCAAATGGCGCCATTTGCCCTCCATAACAGCATTTTCCGGGGCCCTCGAGAATGCCCCGAGCCCGATGCCATGGGGTGAGGGTAATTAATCCCTAAAAAAAACTAGACCCCTCCCCCCTTCAAAGAGTTCAGGTTCCGCCCCTGAACTAGGGGCTTACGGGCACAAACTTTGGGCGCTTTTGCAGATTATGCTTGCTTGTATCGAACTGAATAACAGTACTGTTGTTCGATGTGGTTCGCGGCAGTTATCCTCAGTTGTCAGAAAATAATCAGTTGATCGTTATAGTATTATTACGCCTTTTTGCTGTTCACTTTTTGATATCTATATCAATCTTCTAAAAGTTTAACTTGGTATCATCCAGCTTAAATGAGAGTATATGGCTCCCAAAATTAGCTAATTATATTACAGGATAAAGCTCTGATGTATCTTATTTTTATTATTTGTTTGTGAAAATTGTCCATGTCACCCTGTTAATTTGGAGGGCTAAGCTGGATCAAGTACGTGTCAAAATTCTTTAAAGCTTAGCGGGAAAAGTCTTCCTCTGTTTCACTGTCTCCTTCTTATGCCCGATGTCCAGATATAATCTAGTGCCCCCAGGTTTGCTGGAGCTGCGCTTTGAAAATGACGCACAGGTAAATTTTTCCTGAGATAAACATTGCCAGCGAGAGTACATTTGAAACACTCAAGACAAAGGCTACCTGAGAGTTAAAGAACACTTAACCCTCCAATTAAGAGATAAAGGATGTCCCAGCTAGATGGACGATTAAGATAGGACTTCTGATGGTAACTAGTTCGGTGAAAGCAATCGAGAAGGGGTGTCAGAACAATGGTGCGTAAACAATTTATACAGAAGATTTGTACGTTCAGGTGATTTAACTGACAATCGAACGGGTTCGGTTTCTCGATTATATTCCGTGAAAAATACACTAAATTTATAGAGAATAATATCATGGTAGGCTAAAAAAATTGTACGCACAGTGCATCCGTGCGTATGCCTGGTTACGCACATGCATTTAAGTGCATGATAGTCATATGCTATAGCTGTATATTTGATTCTGATTCCATATATANATTAATCTTGTTCTCAGAAGTTTGTGAGATGGGTTCATTTAATTATAATATCCTAGCTAGCTTCTAGAGTGGTTTATGCACGTTAAATATATGTATAAATATATATTTTAATTTACATGACTCATTTATACAGGTTTAAATATGTATGAACAATGCTATCTAAGTACTATAAGCAAGATACATAAAATTCAATTTCTTTGTTTACTATAGTTTCAATCAAATTTATAAAGAAAAACTCATTGAGAAAGAAAAACAAAATTGGCCCTAAAATTTAAATATCCAATTAACATATGGCAAATAAAAGCTGCTGATCCCTATGCATCTATATATGCTCACTTTATACCATGGGGAAAATTGTTAATCTAACTGATACCTAGTGCTTCATCAAGCCATACATTCTTAAAATTGCCACTTTCCTGCTACATACGTGTGTACATACGTACCATTTAAGTGCATATGATAGCCATATGCTATAGCTGTATATTTGATTCTGATTCCATATACATATTTTGTTAGTTATAGTTGACTTCCATTCTAATGACTCATTTCTTAGAACTTCTTGTCCATTTGTCAGTAAAGAACAACTCAAATCTCACAACAGAACAGTCCAATTCTTCATATTCTTCATCTTGTAGCTGTTCATGCATGAAAGCTATATACCTAAATTCTCAAATGTACTTTGTCAAGTTTCTCAATGTCTTACCACTTCTAGATTCAAAGACATTTCATCACCAGTTTGTTGTTAAAATACACAAATAAATTAAATGTTGAAGTACTTTGGATGATACCTTATTTTCCTGACTTTGTGGGTTGTTCTTTGCAAATAAAACTAGCAGACGACCATTTTTGATGAAATGGAACTACTTTTAACAGGAAGTAGTGTATTCATACGCAACAGTACATGTGACCTTGGGTATGGAATACAAAAAAATAGTACATGCATTCATACTGTCACAGCATGCAAATTATAATATACAAAACTAAACACATTTTTATGTAACACAAAAAGTTAAATGCATTTTTATTTATTATTATTATTACACTGGATAAAAAACGTTGATGAAATGGTTTTGCCCACCTTTTTGGAACTTTTAAACTGCATGCTGATGGACCCTCATATATACACACTAAGCATAGATGAGAAAGAATATATCACCATGAACATATATAACTTATATATATATATTATAATGCCTAATATGTATGCACTACATGTTCAATTCCAAATGTTATTCTTAAAAACCAATTAAATAAGACAATTTCTTAGAATGCTTGAAAGTGAAATTTTCTGAGTATGATTTATTTCAAACAGAACAACTTTATGGCTGTTGACACTTCTGGATAGTCCGATTATATAGCCAAAATAAGCCATAAAGCATCCTGCTATATGAATAAATAACATATCATAAATAAACATCAATGCTGTCATATCATACATAATACAAGAAAAGTGTATGTCTACATGCAAATGTACAGTGCATATATGTTGCCAGAGTGTAGCCGCTAGCGGCTAGCTTCCGGCAACCCTGCGGCTTACCTCCGGCAACATGCTCTATATGTAGCCACAGATAAGCTGCTAGCAGCTACCTTGTGGCAACATACAAGGCATGTTGCCAGAATGTAGCCGCTAGCGGCTAGGTTCTGGCAACCCTGCGGCTTACCTCCGGCAACATGCACTGTATATAGCCGCAGATAAGCTGCTAGCGGCTAGCCAGTGGGGATACTTTCTGGCAACATTTTTATGTTGCCGGAGTACTCCTGCTATACTCCGGGAATACTCCGGCAACATTTTACATTCTGTAAGGGAGCTTTTACAACACTCTCTCAATCCATTGCACAGCAGTATGGATTAAAGCATTACTTTTGGTATGCTTTTTTTACTGTGTTTTTGTACAAGTTTTTAACTTAACCATTTGTTATAAAATATTTTCTTTGAAATTAATACTCAAAAATCATTAATAAATGCAGTACCTACAAAATGAAATTGACATGATGCATGGTGTTATAATTTTTTTTTAAATTTTATTTTTAAAATGAAAGAGGTTAAGTTTGAATGGACATTTAAACACAGTGTGAAAACCAATTTTTAAAAAATAAACGCCATCCCCCCTCCCCTCATGTCCCCCTCTTTGGAAGGTAAGAGGCGATGTTTGTTTTTATCCATATAAAACTGCAAAACATTTGTGAAATTAGTTGATGTCGATAAAAGACTGTTGCTAATATACCTTTTATGTTTAGGGCTTAAAGTTTTTCTTCAACTTTGCACAATACCTACAAGTATCAATCAATTACCAACTTACAATCATAATAAACAAACATTGCTTTATACCATCATTTCATCTTCATTTCTACAGAAAATACTATGTGTGACCATATAGAAAAACCTTAAACAATATGGAAAGACTATAAAAACCATGCATTTTCCACATTTTCGACTGAACATCACTCATAAAACACATATTTAGCATGATCTTTCATTAGCCATGATAAGTTTATTCTTTCATTTCAAGCTTCACATACATGACTCCTGAGGTTTGAATCACTGATCTTCATGATCTGTTAAGTGAAAAAAAAAGTGAAAAATTGCAATGTTCCAGGCAGCTACTAGTACATGTAAGATTACAATTACTATACACTCCCTACATATCAGTTTATACTCACTGCCATGCCATGTGAGGCCCAGTAAGTGCTTTGAGGAAAAACCTGAATACTCTGAGTGTTATGTCAGCTGAAGGTAATATTGTTAATATTAACAACTTAACCTTTAAACAAAAGCAGGGTATCTAAAGACATTCTAAGATAGGCTGAACCATTTCAATGAAATCATGGGTTCGGATTATAAAACATGGAATAACTTCAGATTCAAAATGCCATTCATAAATTGTGAGGTAGGAGGGTAACTAATTTTTCTTCATGTCTGTAACAGTCGCTCAACCTCAATCACCCAATCTTATTTCTCTGACACCATCTATCACACTAAAGTCCTGTTCATTAAGATTTCTTCCAAGCATTACTGTTACACCAACAACTCCCCACCGCTGAACACTGCATTGATCTTTTGTTCCATTCAGCTCCTAGTAGAGACCAGTGCTACAGCTATCACAGAATGTTGAAGAGTTTTTCTTGTACTGCAGTGACATCTACAGTGCTTGTCATGTGTCCACAGGGGGTCCAAATTGTTCTATAGTCTGTGTCACTAATGTCAAATGATCCAAGAATGAATTAACACTAACACGTAATGTTCTTGCTTCCTTGGCTTGAAAGTGTCTGGAATGAAAATACAAATATATATCAAAACCATCCTAAAAATATATTTTACTTATGCAAAGAAAGCTAGACAATGCAGCAATAACTCTTATATCTTATACTGACAAAAAAAAANGNCATTTGACNAAGAAACAGAATTGCTGAAAAGCCCTAAATTGGGAACATACACATCTGTTGTAGTTCCAGAAACTTCAAGTAGTAAGTATATATTTTTCTCAGTTTTTTGCCTTGATTATTGATACACTATATCAGGCCTAGGTTATTGTTGTATATAAACAATCTACTATATAAATGGGAAAAATAAGTTGAGCCTTATTGCATGGGACCACTTTATTTGTGTGTAGTAAAGATAAACAGTTTATTATTATTATTATTATTATCTTCCAGATCCTGGATTTGGAGAGTATTACAAAATTGACACGGATCATCTGAATATCTGCAAACCTTTGGACAAAGAATCTCAATTATATCAGCTGACTGTAGACTTTATCAAACAGTGCATTCCTGAATACATGGTAGAAAACATCGTGCAAGCAACCATGGTATACGATGAATACATTTTTCCAGACTTTAGTTAAGGTTCCATCTCGGTGCTATGTTCTCTTCTTACCTGGCTGACTACCAAGAACAATATGTATGGTCTTGCTAACTTTAATTTTTCTTTTGTTTATAGCATTTTATGTTAGGTGTTTCAATGATATGCCCCAATTCCCTTTTATACAGGGTTACACTTATTCCTGTTGAAGAGAAAAGTAAAAACAGTTAATTGTGCCAAAGAGGACCAAGTGACATCCAGTTACAGATCTTTTCAAACTTTCCATAGGTGTCATATGAATGGAAATACATCCTTATCAAAATGTTTTAAAGACTGTATTGGTCACGTTATTTTTTTTATCTCCTGCTAATAAAATATTTTTTAGAAATATTTATACTTGTAATTCAAAACCTCAAATGGGCACACACATCAAACTTTGGAGGCTGGTAGGTGATCCCTGTTGAGCCCTCTAACTTTGGCAGAACACTTCCCTCCGGCAATTGGAATGTAAAGGCTTGTAGTAGATGAGTAAACATTAGAAAGAGTTGTTGCCTTGCTAAGAGTTCTCCTGCACAGGACCGCTTTCCTGAAAACCAAAAATGGAAACGACTTAAGGCTATTCCAAAAGGGGTTCCTTTTTTCTGAAATAGTGGAACTTTTTACACCTTAGTAAACCCAACTTGAGAAATGGCTTGGAACCTAGAACACATTTGACTATGACTATACCGCCGGATGGGCGTCCTTTTGTTTTCTTTTTTGTTTTTATTTTGTAGAAGTGGCCATGTGTTCCACTAGGTAGGACCATTTTTGATCTCAGGGTGCTAAAAGTTTCTACACATATGAATATATCAAAATTTTCGACCATCTCAACAAAGTTTTCATCAGTAAGTTTCTTTGCTAATCCTCTAATATTTCTCATACCGATGCGTAACATGTTTCTCTGTAATTATTGATATCTCTTTAAAAAACATACAAAAAGACCTATCCACACTACTTCAATGAACTTACTCAGTGTTATACTAGTAATTAATCAGGGAGAAAATCTTCTTTTTCTTTTTGTTGATATTCACTTACTAGTAGTAGTTTTCAGTATTTACTTAAAGCATTTAGTTGGTCACTTAAAGCTTTCAATTTAAAAAAAAAAAGTTCAGCTTCATCTTAATTAAAATCAATACATCCTCATCTGACTTATGGATTATATGTAGTGATTTTTACAGACACTTTCCTTATATTATTTTCAGTAGGAAAGTAATTAGTAAACATAACCATTGTGTGTATATTTAGAATATAAGTAGTAAGCTATAGTGAGAATGTTTGCAATAACTTATAACTCTTTCATTTTATAGGTTGTGACTATTAGTCTTTCTTTCAAAGTAATGAATACTAATAATGACTATTACTTACATATGGCATCCACTGGATATTTGTAGTTCTTTACTGTACTTGTGAGTGATCATATAACTAGCTTTGGAAAAGAATTACCTTAGCTTATGCTCTAGTTTGATTAAGCAGTCTCTCAGCATTTTAAGTTCGTTACCAATATTGCTATCCTTCTGTGGCACTGGCTGTGGCTGATGAATGTCATTGTTACGCCGATGTTGGTGTACATGATGGGCAGGAAAGGTACGGCGAGGTGTGTGTCTGGCAGCTTGTTTGATGTTGCGAGCAAGCGATATTGTCCCTTTAAAGTTCAGGTGAATTCCATCATGGCTAAATAGCCACCGCTTGTCAGTGATGTCAGTGTTCTGGATGTAGGTAACATTTTCCAATGATTGACAATATCTTTGGGTGAGAGTGTTTGTTTCCTGAGCTTTTTTGTTGAATGACCAGTTACCCCACCGAGGTAGTATGTTGCTGACTATAATTTCAGTGTCAGGATATTTCTGCTTAACACTTGTAATCAAGCTCTTCAATTCGTCACAAGTTTCACGTGGTTGTTGTTTTTGGATGTTGTTTGATCCAATTATAAGAGAAATGGTTTTTGGACTGCCCCAGTTGCTCTCCTCGATCACTGCCTTTGCATCTGATATTTGTCCACCACTCAAAGCAAAACAATGGCTATTGGTCCCAGGGAAAATTTTGTTAGCATTGAGTCCCTTTCCAATTGAGCTAGATACTATTGCATTATCAAGGGGTCCTGTGTTGATTTTAATATTCCATCTTGTATGTCCAGGGCCTTTTTCAGTGTTCAAAGGGTGTTGGATACTAGTGCCATCACTGTTTGTGGGGGTTGTGGTGATTTGAGGTTGTACATCCAAAGTCTCAGTTACTTTACCCTTGGGTGGGAAAGATTTGTTTTGTGCAGCTCCACTAGAGGGTATGGTGTTAGTAGAGGATGGTAGGGGATCCTCTTCTCCCACCTGTATCGTGGACACAGGTGAACATGTCATGTTGCTGGTCTCTACGTGATTTAGTTTGATGCTGGTTAGCACAGGTAGAGGGGTGGGCTTCATCAATAGGTTACCTGTAGTTTCTGATATCTGTGACTCCTTGTTACCTGGTCCATTGTTTGGGAGAGGCATCTCTGCAGGTGCTTGTGGCGAGGTGCAATTATCTGTCACATCTATGATGCATTGTACTCCACAGTTTGTTGTTGGTGATTGGGGAGGAGGTATATCACACTGAGTTCCAGTATCTGATGTTGCAGTGATGGTGGGAATAAAGGCACATTGGGTCCCTTCATTCACACTTGTTGTTTGTTTTGCAGTAAGCTGGCAGCCAAGCTTCCCCACTTGATCTGATAATGTTGTTAATTGGGCTGTTAAGCGGGTCAGGGTGTCTTTCAAGTCTTTGTATTGCTCTGCATTGACTGTAGTTAGCCCAGTAAGCTGCTCCTCTATGGCTTGTAACTTTTCATTGCTATTCTTTGTATCCTGTCTCTCTTTATCTGCAGTTTTAAGCATTAATACTGAGTACTGGTTTTCAATTGTTTGAAGAGTTTCTTGTATTTTGCAAATTTCTCTCTCTGATTTCATGTTTTTGGGACTAGAATAAAGTTTGCCTGTTTTGAATCCTTTGGGAGTTGAGGAATGGCGAGGCTTTGTTGGTTTTTTAAGCTCAGTTTGACTGTTATCTAGTATTGCTGTATCAAATTCTTCTGCTGATTTACTGGTAATTTCTGTGATTTCAGTTTGCACTACTGTCTGGCTGGCTGCCACTGCTGGCTGGATCTTTTTGGGTGTTGATATGAGCATTGCAATTTTTGGATAGTCATTTGCGAGCCAAAGCATATAAGCTGCTCCTTGGATATGTATTTTCTTGGATTTGGCTGTACTGTAGAAAGTTAGAGAAACATGTCCTAGTTTAGATCCCATAGAGCCGATATAGGGAAATTTGAGTTGTGAGCCTGATCCTGAATTGACAACATCTTCCGTGGCTTGTTTGTGGTATGATTTGCAAGCTTCAAACCACTTTTTCACTAAGGGCACAGTACTGATTCCAACTATGGCACATTGGGCATTGTGGGTTGTGGAGACAATATTAGGACCATAGTACTCGTCTTGATAGTCATAATCTGATTCAATCCTATTTTCCTGGTCATATACTAGTCTGGATTTTGGATTAATCAGTTTGTGGTAAGCTTCACTATATTCTTGTAGTAAGATTTGAGTATTTCCATTGAACTCATTCAGGTTACTTGCCTTTGAGGTGAATGCATCCCTTATCTCTTCAGCAGTAGCATTAGGCTTCACTCCTAGCTTAGTGTAGTGATTGTCCTCCATCTTTGTTGAGACTGTCTGTTTGCTCCTTGAAAGTCTTTTCCAGAATTTAGTCTTTTCACATAAGCTTTGCCTTAAATGTTTGATCCAGTGGTATGCCTTTGAATTTAAAAACAATCTTCACCTTGATTCAGTTGCATATTAGTAGCTGGTATAGGTATTTTGGTATAACTTTTAGAGAGCTCTTTGCATCCTCTCAGATCAGTCGGCCATCTTGAAAAAAAAAAAAAATTTGTGATATTGCATAATTGTTACCCACGCAGTGCTTTGCAAGACACCACCCCCTTCCCCTTTTTCACTTATATATTAGACACCCGAGACCTGTATTACGTCATTCAGCGGGGAAATTCCCAAAATCTGGCATGACAACATGGATTGGATGTCATTTACACATTTTTTCTATTGTGAAAATTCTGATTTAACCATCACACATAGTTTAATGATGATAAATGGTACAAATGATACCAAATGGTCAGAAGAACTTTTTTTTATTTGCCAGGGTTTGTCTCATGCACCGGTAGAGCTGTTCCACTCTGCAATCTCGATCCGGTTATTTACCCCGTCAACGAGGCTTATTGGATGTTTGCTCCTCGATGGCTTTTTACAAATATTTCTTTTTGATTGCGTATTTCAGAGGTATGAACAATTGAATACTTTAAAATTATGGCGTAACCGCGTTGAACTGCTTACAAGACTGATGATTCATTGTAATGTGTACAATAAATCGCTGTACAGATTTGTCCGAACTGCACGGGCGGATCTGTTCTGCACCCTGAGCTTCAGAGATAACTTGAAACTTACCTCTACACTATACCCTTGCCATTTCAAATTGATTTAAAAATTTCATGGTTGGTTTAAGAATTAATTTTATTTCTCTTCAGTTTTAGTCAGTTCTCACCCTGTAGATTCTGCAGCCTGGGGGAAGAAAACATCCAGGGTCCTCAAGGAAGTGGAAAAATACCAAGGTGCTTGCTTAATAATATGTCATAAATACAGGTATATACGTCATTACCATCAAATTGCCATGTTGGAATTAGCATAAAGAATAATGTAGCAGGTTGTCTTGACAGTTGTTATATTTTGGCTTAATGGAATATAACTTTCACTTTATACACCTAGTGGTTTTGAACTCTTATCATAATTTTTACATAAATAGGAAATTAAATCAGGACACATTGGTTCAAGTAGATTCATCTGAATGATTTATTTTCTGATCGCATATTGAGAAGATGAGACATTTCAAGGTCTTTTTTCAAGGGAATTTTTGTTTCAAAATAGAGCAAGTTTTGTCATGGACAACCATTATTATAGTATACCTGTGAAATAACAGAAGTATGTTATTAATTAGATAAGCACTAGTATTTAGGCGTAAAATTTGCAGATAACTGGGAAAAATTACAGCGGGGACTGCTATTGTTCATGAAGTGATTTGAAAAAAGGGCATTTGGATACAGTTCTTTAATTTAAATGAGTGAGGAAGATGTGGTCAACATTGGGCAACAAAAAAGTAAACCAATTAATTTGCCATCTCAAATGCCTTTCTAATTTATGAATATCAATGCTTTATTTTTTTTATTCTATGTTATTTGGAATATCTAAGTCATGTAATCAGCCACAAAACTACTGAATCCATTCACACATATACTAGTATTGTCTGTTCTCCCTAGCTAACAACATCCTATTGAATTTTACTGATAAAACCTAACATTTTCACTTTTTTTGCAGATGTTGCTCAACAGATAATTGATTTCACTGTCAATGGCAAAGGAAAAGGACAAACCTATAACAGACTGGCTACTTTTACAGATAAATTTGGTAATAGGATTGCAGGATCCCAGAATTTAGAAAATGCTATAGGTATAAACTCTTTTTTATATAATAATGAAAGTATTCCGAAGTTTTTATTAAAATTTCACTCTATATTTGTGCAAATGCTGATTGCCCATGACATACTAGGTGTCATGAAAAATGAATAAGAAATAAGAAATGCTAAGAAATAACCACTGGAAAGCTTGCCTCAGTTAAATTGCCCCTGCAGGGAGGGCCTGTGTGGGGGGTGGAAAATCTATTAGGGGATTATGTGGCATACTTTCAAGTGTGCCCCATATTTGATCCACGGCTCATTTAGTCTGCGGATCAACTCTGTTGTGATCAGAGCCATATATTATCCTTGCAATTGCAGACTACATGCTACAGCAGTTAAAGAAGGATGGTCTTCAGAATGTTCACGGAGAAGATGTCATGGTAAGATCAATACTTGTATTAAAACATATGTGTGAAATAAGAGTATATTGTAACCAGGGGCGGATCCAGAGATATTTTCTGACAGTTTTCCAAATGATCTTTGTTGGACCATCCTCCATTTTTGACGGTCTTCGGACAGAAAAAAATTAGTTACTCGTCAATGTAAACTTGGAAATCTGACCGTCTTCTGGAAGACCCAGAAGACGGCTTCAATCTGGCCCTGGTAACAATGTAGTCCATATAAAGTGTGACAAGCTTTGAAGCATATGTAGTCATAAAACACATATATGCCATTATCTATTTCTGCACTAAAATGTTAGTAGTTCTGTTTAAACCAGTGTAGTGTATAGTTTTAGTATTGTAACAAATCAATATGAATGGGCAAAGATATTAAAAGGTTATAAAACAATTCGCCATTAAACAATATTATGTGGTAATAGTAGATACATTGCTCATGCATGTTGCTGTTTTTTATTGATGGTTACATGTACCAGTTTTTTTATTTCTTTTTATTGGTGCCACATTGGGTGAGAGGAAATGAGTCTGCCACTATGCTCCTCCCAAGAGTACACAAAATGGCAATGTTGGGATTAGGCTCGTCTGTTGGTACTCCCTCTGGTGGAATACAAGCTGAAGTTTTAGTTGTGAAATCATTTGATGAACTCAAGAAGAGAGCTGATGAGGTAAAGTTTTTTGTTGTCAAATAGATATAAAAAGAAAATGCACAATATTGGGTACATGATAGTTTAGCTGGCAACCTTGTACTGAATTTGAAATAAAGAGCAAATCAGAAATTAAAAAAAAAGTAAACTGAAAGCAAAATTAGTAGATCATATTGACCTTTTAACATGTTGGTAAAAACATTATACATAGTCATACTAATATAAACAGATGTATATATCTGTGTGTGTGTGTGTGTGTGTGTGTGTGTGTGTGTGTGTGTGTGTGTGTGTTACTATGGTGCTGATATTTGTGTTATTATAGGCAAAGGGCAAGATAATAGTGTACAACCAGCAGTGGGTAGACTATGGTACTTCAGTTGCTTACAGAGACTTTGGGGCTGATAATGCAGCTAAGGTTGGAGGTATAGCAGCACTGATAAGATCTGTTGCTCCCTTTTCTATCAACAGCCCACACACTGGCTGGCAGGTGAGTGTGCATGGCCACACCTGGTGTTTTAAGTATCACACACACACACACACACCTACACACATACGCACTTATTGATAAAGATACTTGGTAGTTGTTGTGTGGTTACTATACCCATTACTTGAACAAGGGATTCTTCTTGTCATCTCCATGTTTTTAACAAACTAATTGTTTTTGCTGATCTTTTTTATTATGGGATGGTGAAAACAGATGCATCCAACTTCATCCCTGTATAATTATTACAATTAGTGAGTATGTGTTGTAATGTCCATATGAAGAATGGAATTACACTGTTATGTCTCAGATTTTGATAATGTACAGTAGGCATTAAAAATAGATCAGCCATACCTGAACCTTACCCATAATTGACAATCAGGGAAATGCATTTAGTAATACATGTACTGGATACAAATGCTTTTACACAATAATTGTGAGTATAGATTGCTGTCAACTTTCCATTGCTTCAGGACTATAGTAACACAACTAAACGAATACCAACTGCATGTATAACTATAGAGGACGCAGAGATGATGAACAGGATGGCAGACAGAGGTAAGTGTACTGTGTGGTTGGTGTGTAACGACATTGAACTGTGTTAGAATGCAAGTAGTGATAACTGTGGACAGTGTGATACTTGTAGGTGTAAATCATGTGGCATGAGTTTGGAAGACGTGACTTTGTGAGAGTGATGTTGTAGAAGTGACGTGAGTGAGGGTCCCATTGGGGGGGGGGGGGGGGGGGGTAATGATCACAGGGGTTCTTGGCTAAATTCTTAATTGCAGTCAGTATAATTAGTTTAATTATCTGGCACACCCCCTTTCAAAGAAACATGAACAACATCACTTCTATTCTAAACACAACCATAGTGTGGTTAGAGGAAAAAAAATTACATATATATATATATAATTTCTTCCTTAGGCACAAAAATTGTTGTTCATTTGCAAATGGATGCCAAAAACCTTACCCCTGTGAAGTCCAGAAATACTGTGGCAGAAATTGTAGGATCAAAATACCCAGAACAGGTATGCACTATAATATGATAATACATATACCCTCTTTTTTCTGACAATGTAAAGAAAAATCGAAAGAATAGTCATCAATTCCTTGAGTACCTATGGTATGGTACTTTTGTATAGTGAAAACATTCCTGTTTTCTAAGGAATCATAAAAATGAATAAGACTAATGCTGATGATAATGATTATATTGATAACAGTGTCACTAATATAAAAAATCCATTCAGTGTTCAATAGATGTACAGTTAGTTGAAATACAAAGGTGCGAAGAAACGTGCAAATTTTAATGGGCAATCATCCCAATTTCTTTCAAATATTGCCAGATGTTAAACCTAAATATGAAATATAATGCTTCTTTTATTTCACCGATTATTTCACATACCAAGGTTGTTTTGGTCAGTGGCCATTTAGACAGCTGGGATGTTGGCCAAGGTGCTATGGATGATGGAGGAGGAGCTTTTATATCATGGCAGGTAGGGGCAGTATCAAGAAAATGCCATTTTCTGCTAGTAAACACATTGGATGTGACTGTTAAAAATAAGTTGGGTATGAGCAGAATGTGTAACATGAGACAGGAGGAATGTATGAGGTGATACAGGAAAGCGTTTTCATAAAACTGCTGCAATGTGTCAGGTGTGACAGTTGCATTTGTTAGATTAGACAATGATGTGTTTTGTTAAATTGTAGAAATATGTTACATAAGACTGCGGAAATGTGTTTAGTGAAACAGAAAGATATATATTTAAGTGACTTGGGCAACATGGATAAATCCTACTTTCTCCTGTTTAAGGCCTTATCTACCATACGTCAGATGGGACTCGAGCCTAAAAGAACCATGAGGGCCGTGATGTGGACTGCTGAGGTATTACCTTGAATATGGTAACAGATTATGAGAACGAGATATGTAAATAAGCTTTAGAAATTACCAGAGGATTTCTTTGGTTTGCCTGATTATCTGTTATTATTGTGATGGTTTAATATACAGGGATTGGATTCTTCCTTTTTTATGTACTAGTACAGACACAGATGTGTCTGTACATATAGCCGTCACCTGCGTCTGTCATCACTGTCACTGTCTCTGAGGCTGTCGCCGTGCACTTTTATTGATAACAAGATAAGTGGAAAATCATTTTTTCTATGGCTTAAAACTTACAGATCTGATGAATATTCAAAATATGCAGGTCAAGTTCGAAAATCAGCATGATCGGGCCATTTTTATGGAAGTTATGCTTTTTTTCACTTTTTTCAGCATTTTCTCCATTTCTTTTTGGAAAGTTTCCATGCAGTATATACCATTGCCTAATTTCTTTCACATTTATGACCCTTTTATCAAACTTTGACAATTTCAGTGGCTTAATTTGCTTAAAGTGAGTAAAGATTGAAAGTAAACATTAAGAAGCAGTTGAAAAGCGGCCTTTTGAAATAATAAATGTATGAAAAGGTATTTTATTATGATAAAAGTAATGCTGTAATTGATAAAGGGTAACAAATTTAAAATAATTTTATTGTGACGTATACACAGTGTGTGTTAAAAACTTTTTAGACTGTCCACTAACCCTTGGGGCAAGCAAGGCCTAAAAATGTACTAGGCCAAACCAAAAAACACTAGCCTGAATATAATTATTTCAGAGAGAATATGGTGATTAATTTTTTTGACATTTTGCTTTGCATTAAAATAGGCTAAAAAATACTACTAGCTCATTCAGGCTAGTGCTTTGTAAAATTAAACCTTTTTTAATAGCTCGGTGCCACTTTAGGTAGACAAAAGCCACAGGCCAAAGCCAACAACTCAGACTGTTTATGTTTTATCTCTCATCAGTTCTAGCTTCGGGTAGTGACCTTTATCTTTTCCACAGGTGGTAAAATTTGACATTAAGGTCATAGACACACTTATTCACCCCATATGACCTATGGTAATGTGTGAAAAATTTTGAACAGTTTGTAAACCTCAAACAATCTTAAAATCATTTTTTTTTTTTTTTTTTTTTTTTTTTCCCCTTGAATTTCGACCATAAAATTTTTTGAATATTTGTGACTTTCATGGATTTTGATAAGTCGGCCATTGGGCTATTTTCAGGTTAATAATAATCTAACAGTCAGCGATGTTGCCCTAGCATACCTTTACCTGAGCACTGCCTGTGCGGCCCAAGGTGCAAGATAACAGTCGGCTTGGTATGCAAAACAGCATCATCATCATCATCATCACCATTATGGAGGTTTCATTAACCTGACATGGACCGGGACTGCCTATGTGTAGTGCAATTCTTAATTACCTCAAAGGGCCAGAACCGCATATATTGATACCTCAGAAATTTTCTTGTCTTTTGAGTGGTTAATTATGAAAAAAAAGACCATAATGTACATCTGGGTACATGTTTCTTGTCTCTTATTCTTGCTGTTTTAGAGAAAGTTGGAATGTAGGTACAGGAGGTAAAATATGATTTTATGGAAGCGTGTCTCAAAAACTTATGTATGGCGCAGATGTACTGTTATACCCAGGCCAACTTCCATGGTGAAGGCGACCTACACACCCTGAATAATGATCTGCTGGTTGTTTCACTGCCACTGAATAATTTAATAAAATCAAACTTGCTTCACCCTACAGTAAGGTGAGACAACCTGGAGCAATAAATCCCCCCACTGGCCTATTATATTTAATTGTAGACAACAACAGTTGGTCATCTCAGAAAATGCTGGGGAGGGACCATAATAACCAGCCATAATACCAAGCTTTAGGCTTCTGAGATAAGGACTACCTGTGGGTAGTAGACTGATCTGAGGTCGTTACAGCTTCCCCTTATGGCAGAAAGAGACCGTAATATTCTGCCCAGCTTCTAAAGTAAAGGCTACACCTATGCACATAGACACTGACTGGGTGTTGTTTTTGCCTCCCCTACATCAGAGAGAGACCAAAATACCCTGCCCAGCTTTCTATGCACCATAATCATCCATTGGCAGTCATCTTGGTCTCAGTGCAGGAGAGCAAGGAGTTCTCATAACACCGTACCCATCTTTCATGGTGGAGGTTACTAGTTTCTGGTTACCAAGTTTCTTTTTTGAAAAACGACACAAGTTTCTGGTTACCAGTATTATATTTGAAAAACAAACTTGGAAACTTGGAAACACTTACTTCAGAGCTCCCGTTATCTCAGATCGAATGCTTAGGCAAAGTATGCCAGCAGGACAGTGCAGCTCTGTTATCTTAATGAACCCCCCCCCCCAATGGTGATGATCGATGCTGTTTTGTGTTGCTAGCCAACTCTACCAGTCATTACCTCACACCTTGGACCACACTCTTATGTGAAAGCATGTACAGTTTTCGGAATTACCTACACTTACCTTTTGTACAATATGGTAACTGACACAGATAGTGTATGGAAAAAGTAGCATAGGCCCAAGTGAACAGACAACTTCTGGTCCAAAATAACAGAATTTCATAAAATTTGAATGTCTGGAAGTTTTGAGCACCTCCCCTTTCAGGAATTTCTACCAAAACAATCTTTTCCTAATTTTAGTAAATTTCTTCTGCACAGAAGCCACGGGACATTACCGTATGATAGATAAAGTTGCATTTTCAATATAAAGCTGTAAACTTCTCAAGATTATGTACTGTTTGATAAGGGGCTCTCTGCTGAGCAAGACAACTTTTAAAATGCTTGCATTTTACTTACTGTGGTTGCCTATTTTGGCAAATGTTTCTGAGGGTGCAAAGATATTAGTTTTTCCATTTACCCACATATTCAATTCAAGAACATTGAATATGGAAAAGATTGCCATCTTGCTGCGAGACCGTGGGCATGAGGTTACCATGCTGGTTGCAGACCATTACAAACCAAAACTTGACCTACATGATGTGAAACTGATCAGATTTCACATTGATGAAACTGAATTTAACAAAGGTGGTGTGATGGATCTTCAGACTGCTTTTGAAATCATTGACCGTGACCCATTTCTTGCTCTAAAACAATTGGAGGATCTTGATGATCTACTTTGCCACGAACTGTTCAGTGATATTGATACTTTGATGCAATTCAGAAACTCGAACTTTTCCCTTTTTTTCTTTGATACCCTTAATATAGCAGCAGGTGCGCTTCTTAATGAGTATTTGAAAGTGCCATCAGTTGGTTATTGGAATCACGGCTTTTGGAATTTTTGGAATATTTTTCATCAACCAATGTTTTATTCATTCATCCCTAACATTCCTACTGGACTCTCTGACCATATGGACTTTTGGGAACGGTTGCACAATTATGAGGTGGAACAAAGTATTAAAAGTTGGCTGGATGATAAGATGGATTATGCAGAAGGCCTAAGATTAAAGTATCTTCCAGAGGAAAATATTCCACACATGAAGCATGCATATGAGAGGGTTTCTCTTATGATTGCTGCAAATGTTCATTTTGCCTTAGATTACCCCAGACCAGTCATGCCCCATGTGAAACCTATCTCTGGACTCCTCTGGACACCAGCAAAACCTCTGCCCAAGTTTTTCAATGACATTGTTACAACTGCTACTCATGGGGTTATTCTACTAAGCTTTGGAACTATTGTGCCACATTTGGAAGAAGAAAAAGCAGAAGTGTTTGCCAGAGTTTTTGCTAAGCTTCCCCAGAAGGTAATTTGGCGCCATGATGGAAAAGCTCCAAAGTCACTAGGCAACAATACTTATCTGGTAAAGTGGTTTCCACAGAATGATCTTCTTGCCCACCCAGCCACTAAACTGTTCATCACCCACTGTGGAGTTAGCAGCATGTGGGAGACCCTGTACCATGCAGTGCCTGTGGTGGCCGTTCCTCTCTTTTGGGATCAGCGCCAACATGCTAGAAAATTGACTGATCGTGTTCAAGTTGGGGTGCCCCTCGATTATCTAACCCTTACTGAAACTAAGTTAGAAAATGTCATTGGGAAGGTCTTGAATAAGAAATCTTACAAAGAAAATGCAAAGAAGATTTCACTAATTTTGCGAGACACTCCTATGTCAGGACGGGAAGAACTCTTATTTTGGCTCAACTACACCATGCGTCACAATGGACCTCTTCACTTTCATTCCCAAGCAGCTTATAGTTTAAACTGGTATCAGTACTTCCTACTGGATGTCATTGCTTACAAAGTGGCAGTTGGTTGTTTGCGCATTACTGGTTATATTCTTCTTGCAATAGTTTTGTGGAAACTAATGAGATGCATAAAAAAATATTTTCAGCAGGTTAAATATAAAACTGCATAATTTTGAGAAGGGTTATTGTCTCTATTTACAGAATAGAGTAATATTGTTGGCATTCCATCTGTAATGTTTGATGCTTTTTGCTGGATGTCATTGCTCACAAGGTGGCAGTTAGCTGTTTGCTCATTACTGCTTATGCTCTTCTTTCAGTAGCTTTGTGGAAACTTAAGAGAAGCACACTGAAATATTTGTAGCATGTTAAATCAAAAATGGCATAATTTTGACAAGGGTGTTTTTGTATATATTTGAAAAATAGTATTATAATATTTAAAAGATATTTTGGCAGAAAAATTAAACCAGGAACTTTGAAATTGTGTTGTTTTTTTCTGATAGGGAAATATGATATAAATGAAATTAATAAATTTCATAATCCCTGTGGTATTCTCTCTTTTCCTATTACATCAATACATTGGGGGGGGGGGGGGGATGATTATACTATGTGCATGCAGTGCTACTTGACTTAAAAGACTTTTTAAACTGGAGGGAAGACGGGTTAATTTTTGGACAAGAAATTTGCATGAGCAATTGCATAGCTGTTCAAATGAGGTTATGGAAACTGCTGAGAGATACGTATAACACATAAAGAAAGTACAAAATATCAGTTCAATGTGGGTATTGATGAATCATTAGCATAACAGCTACCCTCAGGACTTTATCTCTGTACCTCTAGTCTGTCAGATTTCCATCAGTCACTGCAATCACCATGAGTTCTTTCTGGTAATTGCCACTCATGCCCGCCCAAACCATAACATTGTGCCCATGGCAGTGGTCAATGGCAAGACCCCTGTCCAAATGAGACAACCATGATATGATGTCCACATTTTCCACATTTCCACCAGTCACTGCAATCACCATGAGTACTATCTGAAAATTGCTATTAATGCCTGCCCAAACCATAACACTTTGGCAATGGCCAATGGCATGAACCCATCCAGATCAGATCGCTATGGCATTATGTCAGCATGGAATACAGTTTCCATAACTTGATTTTCTGCTTACAGTCTTCACTAACATTGACAAAAGCTGGTACCCTAGAATGATCTACATACATTTGCTAATTTTTCTATGGCAGTAACTGAATTATAACATTTTCATAATAAATTCTAGGAAGAAGGAGTGATAGGAGGGCAAGCTTACTACAACACACACAAGGTGAGACTCTTGAGAACAGGTATCAGCAGGCGATGTCGGTGAGTCAGAAACAACAGAACTGCCGTCTCGGTTCCAAAATCAGAAAGTTGCTTTATTCAATTTGAATCAGATATTTATTACAGATTACTAGCCAAAATAACATTTTGTCACGTTTATCTCTTTTACTTTCCATTGAGAAACTCTGGAAGATAACTTTTACACACACCTAATGCATGCCAGCACATCTTTTACTTTTGACTTCATTCAAGTACGTGTGAATAGAATACTTCCACAGTCCCTCAGCTTTGCACCCAAATAAACCTTATCATACAGGTTCCTATTCAGGCTTTCACCATAATTCCACTGAGACAGGCACAGACTTTGTGTTACAAAGTTTCATTTTAACCTTAGCTGAAAAACTTAAAGAAAGATGAGTTTGATCTCTAGGATATCACTACACTTATGTGGCATACATTCAGTCACAGAAATAGTCTTAAGGCTCCTTCCCAAGGATTTAATGAAATTAATGTTTTAGTAATTTACATAGATTAATGCAGCTCCACAGGGACTTTTACTAAATGCAATCAGATTAATTAATTAGTTAATTAATTAATTAATTAATTAATTAATACAGCCCTTATTTCCAATGTACTCGTATAATCACCACCTTGTCTCTATTCTACTCAACACCAGGAGGAGGCGCGTTAAGGGCAGAAACCACCAAATAATTTCCCATTGATGACCATACTAAGAAATGCCTGCAAAACTGCATGAACAAAATTATTGGGTGAAACATTTCCCATCCCCATGGACAGCAGACACACTGACATAACTCCCAATGGCACAAAAATTTACTGTCATCAAACATTATTTCTTACCGGCATCACTGGAACATGTGCACCCCTCTGTTTGTAAACAAACCACTCACTGTCAGTAGCCCCCTTCGCCATATATAATGTGAAGATTGTATCAGACAATATTGTAATCAAGGTGTATATCATCAGTTACTTTGGGTGACTATGTGTTGGTTGGTTTATAATATGTCATTCATTTTTAACTTCTGAGCACATATTTTTGTTTTTGATACCTGTCCCTTTGGATTTTAAAACCACATTGAACATTGGGCTAAATTACTCTTTCTCTTTCCATTCTATTTGGCTTTCAGGTCAACGCCAGCAAATATGATATTGTAATGGAATCTGACCTGGGCACATTTACCCCAACTGGCATACAGTTTCATGGTAAAAAATATTTTCAGTCTTATGCTGTTGCGTCATGTGATACAATTACTGAAAGAATGTTTATTTCTGTTTTACATAGCAATCATGAAGTCACTTAAAAGAAATAATGTAACATATGTACATTTTAACATGACTGGTGTGTGTGCTTGGTGTGTGCGTGCCTGTGTGTGCATATTCAACAGTTGTTGAATATACATTAGGATGCTACTATGTGGTGTTATGGCTGACTGCACATGCATATAGTATGCATATATGGATAAGTACAACAATGTCACAGTAATAGACTTGACAGCATCACTGTTGAACATCATTTAACATTTGTCTGGTTCAGTTGGATAAATTACTGCAGTATCAAGAGTGTAAGCTATTTTCACACATTTTTGGGAATCTCAAGACAGTCATTATTATTTGTTTCAAGTAATGGGTATATGTGAAACTGGGATAATTAACATTGAAGGTAGTGACTCGGCAGCAGTAATCATGGAGAAGGTGGCTAGCCTGCTGAAACCCATCAATGCCTCAAAGGTGAACAGACTCAAAGATAGAGTTGATGGTGAAGACATCAGCCAATGGCAGACACAGTCCAATGTTCCAGGAGCAAGCATTGACACACAAAATGACAAATATTTCTTTTTTCATCATTCTAATGGTAGGTCAGGGGTGTCATAGTATAATGTAATGCACTATCATCTTTTGTCATTTTGATTGCAATTTTTCTTATGTTGCATAAAATTGTTTAATGATGAATTACATAATTACTAAATTTGGGTTGTCAAGTGATACATTTGAAAAATTGGTGAGGGGAAAGTAAGGCATCATAAGTGGTATAGTGAAAGGTGAAAGATTTTAAAAAAGAGGAAATTTCAGAAATAGATTCACCTTTGAATCTGCATCTTTATTGCTTCACATTCAGCTTTGTCACAGTGATTTTAGTAATGAAAAAGAGTAGAATATTTGAGGTTTTGTACACCTTTTGAATTTTTTTAAAAATATAATTTTATCGTGAATTTTATTTTTTTCCTTTGGTCTCTGATATCATGCAGATCACACATCCTATACAAGCTTAATATGGACTTCAGTGCCACTCCTACTATATAATAACTGGTAATCAACAGTGTTTATTTACACTTCATCCAAATTCTCCAGTGATTACAAGAAAATGCTTATTAAATTTTCAACATGTTTCAGGTGACACAATGACAGTCTTGAACTCCCATAGTTTAGATCTATGCTCTGCAGTGTGGGCTGTGATGGCTTATGTTACAGCTGATTTGGAAGACATGTTACCCAGGTAGAACTCAAATGTTTAACAGTCCCTTTAATTAGCACAGTTCATAGTGAGGAGGCTGTTGACTGTGATATTATTTTTATCTCTATAAAATGGTAGTATTTGTGACATTTAATATAATATTTAGATGAAAATCATATAATGTAATGAAAATGTTTAAAACATTTGTAACCAAACATTATTGATCTTATGTGCATTTAGAATTATCAGTTTCCATTCCACCAAGCAATAATTGTTGTTTGCTTGATTCATTGAATTATATGAGCAAGAGAATTGACCTTTCATAATTATTGATGGCTGTAGTTTATAAGAATGATTTACAACTAGAGACACAAACTATACTTTTCATAGTTATCAAAGATTTTTTCTTCATATACAGTTTTTAGAGGTTTTTTAAATGTTTAAGTATCAGCCTTCTTAATTTTTTGGGAAACCGTCTGGTAATTCCATTTTCTCACTCTGGATATCAGAGATTATGTAACGGTAATAGTAACATATTCATTTAGAGCCTAAAGATATAACATTCATTGGACTTTACAGCTAGTCAACAGTGCAATTTTTTTTCAACATAGCTATAGAAAAATTCGAAATAAATATACTTCAAGAGCCATGTTTGCAGCGTTTAAGTGTAAATCTCTTTTAAAAATCTGGATCTTTGGTTTTCATTCATTTTGAAACTGTCCAGTAATTTGATTTCTCTGCATACTGTGTTTCAAATATTAGTAGAAGCTAAACTCCACTTTCAGGAAATGGAAATAGCAGAGGCATACCAATAGCGAATATCAATATCTACTCCAGTAATATCTGAAACTTGAGAAAATATTGCTTTTTAAATTTTGACAAAGTTTTTTTACAGTATGTACAGTTATACAAACAACAATCTATGCTACTACACCTATTAGTAAATGATACTGCAACAAAGCATGAAGTAAACTTATCAAAAGTTTACTTTGGTATCAAATAGAGAATTATAGGGATTAACTGGCATAATCATAACAGATATACAGACAAAAGAAATATTCTACAAAATGGGTAATAAACTACATGAATCGACCTAAGTATTTGTTACTTCACAGTGCACTAAATGAATCTGATAAAGAATAATGAGCTTGCAATGATGAGAAACTGAATGAATACCAACACAACAGACTAATTTCTTTTGCTGAATATGTATGATTACAACAAACTAGTTTGCAGCAAACTTCAATGAGTGAAAATCGTCTCTGCAAAGGTGTTGGGAATAACATAAAATACAATGGCCTTCAAAAATTATCCAAGCTGTGACTGCCCAAGGCAAAAAAAATGGCTTAGATGACAGCTTTGTAATGGAGTAATCCAATTTCTGTGGTCCACAGTTGTAGTAATAAAGATACCTAAGTACTACATGGTTTGAAAATGTCGACTTTGTGGAAACTGGTCCAGTGAGTCTCTTTGATCTTCCCAACAGAAACAAAAGGTTTATGGCAGATTAAATGAGCTATACCCAACAGAGTAACATTGTCTATTGAAAAAATCCTAGAACAGTACGTTGTCTATATAAGCTACAATTGTAGATGAAACAATCCTGTTTTGATGCACTCCTTCTGTGTCACTAAACAAAGGAGCATCACACTTAACCTTGCTTAGTGTGTGTCTCAGTGGTATCTTGGCCTATCTCTGGTAGAAATGATCAGTGGTCTATTTTTTTTTACTGACGAAGAGAAGCAGTGCCACTGCCACCAAGAGAGCCACCAGGGCAATAGCCACCAGGATCACTGCAGGCCAAGGTATCTCCAGACCATTCTCTGGTTTAGATGCGGCAACAGTTAATTTTGAGCTTGACTGTGGATCAACTAGAAAAATATTAATGCAACTGAATTGTAGTTTATACAGAGCAAGAAGTTTATTACTGGTACGATGGATGCCTGAAAATTGATCAATCTAGCAGGATCGACCCATCTCTGAGGTGATTCTTGCTAAATTGCATTCAGCTTAAGCAGCTTAGATGTCTTGTACACCTACAGAAGCTGCTAAACAATATTTAGTTACCCCCTAACAGCTTCAGTAGGAATACCAGACATCACAGCTGCTTAAGCTCAATGCGATTTAGCAAGAATCTTCTTGGAGATCCTGCTAGATCGATCTAGGTATGGGAATGTGAAGCTATTATGTGGACAGTGTTCTCGCATATTACTGGTATTGTACATATTAATTAATCCCAATTAAATTCAAAATGATAATATATTATGGTTTACAAGATTGCCTCACAGTCTCCACATAAAAAACTTACCCTTTGAAGTTTTTTCCCGATAAACAAGTGGTCCAGTGTAAAGATCATAGTGATTGAGAGCAGTGTGTTTATGGTTTGCTTCACGTCGCTTTAGCTGATGTCCACTGCTGCCCTCTGTTGGTGGTGCGCCACTGGTAGATGAACATTCTTGTGAGCAGTGTGGAGATGTATCCTCGGACGTACAAATTGTGACATCGCAGTACACGTAAACAAGGCCAATCTTACGAATGAATTCAAAAACCTCAAAGTCCAGTTTAACTTCCTTGGGGCTGGCAGACTGAATGTGGAGTGTTGGATCAGTAGGACACCTGAAAATGACAATAGGCCTATTTGATTATATGCAATTAACACTTCTTTTCAGTTACTTACTTGGAAATTATATTTTATATTTACACATGATGTTGTTAACGGCTATTAGTTTTGAAACACCAGAATTTGAAGTCAAAGTCTCTTCTGTCTAGAAACTTCAAAACAGCCATTTTTATGGTTGTTAGCCAAGGTGTATCAATCAACTTTTGAGCTTCTTTTGATGACAAAATGCTTACCTGTCCTTGACCAAAAAATATTTGGTAGGGTACGTCCTCGAAGGAAAAGGGGTGGCTTCACACATCTGGACTATGAGCTTCAGATTTGGATCTGACGTCGCTAGTTTAACTGACCAAAACACGGTATCCCCAAAAGCAACAAAATATGGAAATTGCACAATTGGAATCCTTCAAAAGAAAATAAAGAAAAGAGTTTGAATATGGATAACTTTCAGTGATCTGCACTGTGTAGTCTGGGTTTATGATTAATTTAATGACAAATGAAAGTTGTAATGTGTATAACTTTTATACATAATTATCTAATATTGAAAAGAAATGGTGACAGCAGAATCTGTCACTTTTGTTTCTCTCTTTCTCTCTCTGTTTCTTTCTTAATATACCCATCACTGGCTGCACCTGTAATTCTTGTCCTTGAACATGTTCATGTGTATGGTGAAATTGCCGTGCACAACGTGTACTCGTCCTATCACATTGTGCCCTTTACGTTGAAATTCTCTGGCCACCGTTGCATGCTTGTGCAAAACGCAATCAAATGGCAGCATTAGTGCCCTCCCTCTTGAAATTATGCTGGAAGGAGGTCTGTGTCTTTCACTAGAGGAACTAACTGACTGTATCCTATTACTGTACATAATGGCATTGTCTGTTTCCTAAAAAAAGGCAAAAAAAAAAAGCTTTTGAGAAACCTACAGATGTAAAAGAAGTTGTGCACCAGAAAACTCAGAAATGTACAACAATATTGCATATGTAAAATGAACATTCTTTTCCACACAGACGCACATTCTTTTTTCTGATTTTTCATTAAAAGATTTAGGTGTAGGCCTACCTTCCTTTGTGTCCCGCATGCGCCCAGTGGTATGTTGAAGATCAGCTTTGATCCGCTTCGAAAAGGAGTGCATCCTCTGTCTAGCAGTCTTAAACTCGTCATATCTATGTTCTCATACTGTGCATTTAATTTCGCCACGTCCACCTGCACTTCCAATTGTACGGAATTACACTGCACATCCATAATTTGGTTTGATGCTGGAAAAGCACATCCAAACACAATCGCACTCTTGGCTCAACTAACACATGAGAGCAGAAACCAAAGAAAATTGCAGCACCACATTTTGACACCAACGAGTTTCATAAAACGTAAAAAGCTGCGTACAACATACTGAAAAAAGGCGAGATTTTTTACTACTAATTCATACTGGATAATCTTATGATGCATACTAGATGCCTAGATTTGACATTTTTCTACAAAGAAGAAGAACGGGTTTTATTAACGAATGTTGATGTTACACTAACCTTGAGGGTTGATGTTAATCGTTTGGAGGTGGTGTTGTCGCCTGCCGCACTGATCAGTAGCCGTCCAGTTAACGTGTCGCACCATTGTTCTCTCACCATCACATACACCCGCTGTTGTATCTCTGTGGAAGGTGATGTTGTGATATGGGCATTTCTCCAATACCTGGGGCACTTCGTTGTTCTCCCAGTCTGAACGGTACTCGTCACATTTTATATACACGTCTATGTCGAGAGGAAATCGGATAACCGGCTCCTTGATGTGCTGTTCTATGGTTTGGTTGCCGTTCACGATGTGGCCACACCCGTCGCGCAACTCCCACTTCCTCACCAAACGTTTCTCGCACGCGGTTGACGAAAGGCCTGTGTCGGTGTATGTAATGGACGTCACTCCTCTTTGCTGACATTTATGTGCAACTGTACCTCGAGCTCTCCCGGTCTCGTCTGGCGTCGTGTTTATGATACAAACTTGATCATTGTAGTCACCTGGGATTATTAGACGTGGTGGTGCAGCGGCAAGATCTTCATCTATGACACCGTCTCCATCATCATCGAGTCCATTAGCAAGTTCCTCGTCAATTCTGTAATCACAGTCATTGTCCATCCCGTCCGCCGGAAGACCAATTTTCGGAATGCATTCGTCAGCAATATTGGCCAACCGAAGACCGCCTGGGTATCCATAAGATTCATCCTTCATAAAGCCGTATAAATACACCGCGAAAACGACCCTGGGGTCTTGATGCTCTATGGTATGGGTACCAGGATTTATGCGCACTGATTTTGCCGAGTGATTGGTCCCCGCAACTTGAGTCCACGTGCCTCCCGGTCCAAAAGTTAATGGTCGACCATCTAGACGGAGTCCATTTCTATACTTTGTTTCGATCACTATACCTATGTAACTTCGGAACTTCGTGCTCGTCGTCCCATCCGGGGTTGATAGAGTATATTCGGCGCTGTACTGTTCAATAGGAGGGATTATTTGCATAAAGGGATCGGAATCGGTATTGTTGTCTACGTTGCCGCCTTTGGAATATTGTAAAAGGAGGCATGGGTTAGAACATGTTACGTACCGATAGACCGTAGAAGGTACGTCTACCTCTAAGAATTCTCCCTCCTGAAGGGTCTCGTTCAAGTTCGGGCCAAAATGAACGATGGTATCGTCGTGAGCGGCCAACACTCTAAAAATGTCGCCAGAAAGACGCGTTTCCAAAGGAATGGTGACAAATTGCCGACCCCAGCTGTTAATAGGGGGGATTTGTTCCACGAGATGGTCACAGAATTTGATACCAGGTGGAATATAGGAGCAGTCACCTCCCGAGAACACAGATAACGGTTTATCGGTGTATATGCGCGTCCCTGTTAAGTCTTCAAAGTGAGCAAGCTGGAACGCATCGAGTCGATTAAGAGTCACGTTTAACCAGTCACCGTCACCATACATTTTGTTGTTAAACGTCACCGTACCATTTGGGGTTTTGATTTTTATTGCGATGTTGGTATCATTTTCGTTTGCCACCACTGCGACCAGAGCGTTACCCTGCGGCGTGTAACAAGGCACCACGTATTCGTAGGCTTGAATGTCCATGGGAAGACCAAGGAACCCGTCCGTTGTGTACTTGATGCTGTTCAGGCCGTAAACCGATATTTCTTTACTAGAACGGATGCTTATCCCCTTGTGTGCAAGCTCGGTCCCGTTATGGAACCGGATGCTTCCGTCGAAGTCAAGTGAAATTAATTCTCTTTTTTCAATTTCGTAATTTTCATGAAAACCTAGAAAGTAAAAAAGAAAACGCGTACATTTTGCATTCAATCCAAGTCTTGTTGCATGCACTTTGAATTGCAAATTAATAGAAAAAAATCATTTAATGACAAATCTGGGTAAACGTTTTCGTTTGTATTCTACCTTCTGACATTCATTGTATCTACTGATGTCCATTTTTAAAGCGACAATAAACGCTTTCTTTCCTTTTCTAATGATAAGCCTATAGTCCTCTTAACGTGTACTGGTACATATACATTTTTTACATTAAAGGAATAAAACTAAAAGACACTTTACCAATGCTAGGTATTTCGATCGTCACATTAGTTGCTTCATCGCTGGTAACGTACAGCGAGTTCCTCCCATTCGTCAGCAGAGCTTTGTGCTGCTGAATGAAAACGAGGACGAATTCGGTCCCTTTGTTGTCTGGCACGCCTGAAACATACAATATGGCCATGCTTAGGACTGCCTCAACTTCATCTTCACATACTACGCTTAGAAATACATTTACGGCGGTGCTCTCAAATTGCACATGGCTGATAGGCCGTCAACAAAGATTAACTCATCCTTTATTTCATTGTGTGTGTGTGTGTGTGTGTGAGAGAGAGAGAGAGAGAGAGAGAGAGAGGGGTAAATTTGGCCTTATTTTGCCCAGGGATGATCCGAATGTTTCATTGCAAAATAAAGCGTTTCATTGTTTTAACAATGCTTTAAAAACCATAATCGTTTACTATTTAGTTATGCTACAGATTAAATACCAGATCCGGCTGCGGTTTGAACTGCTATCAGAACACACAGCGCAGCAGCAAGAAGTCCTGGTTTTGCAGGCACCATATTTATCTGAAAAAATTAACAAATACTTCAATCACTTTTTTTTTAATTCAAAACTCGCTACTCATTGACGTTTATTAATTTGCAAACCAAGCCAACACATACATCAGGCGCATAAAGCTTATTCAGTGTTTCTTTTTATGTCTTTCGAAAAGCAAAACTTATCATATTATTCAGTAGTTGATTAAGGCAAGAGCGTATTTGGTAAAAAGCTGTGGAGATGTACCTGCATTATAGGTAATGAACACAATTGATATAATTGTCCATTTACGTCACAAAGAGAATTAACGAACGAATTTACGTTAGAAAGAGAATTTTTGTTCCATTCGTTTTATGTTAATTTTGCGTTTTGACATAAACGAACCTTTATAACACACGTTTTCTTTGTTCAGATCACGAATATTTCTTTTTTTTTATTATTATTATTATTTTTTTTTTTTATTTATTTATTTATTTTTTTTTTTTTTTTGTATTTCAAAATGCAGTTTGCACCCCCCTTTGTACTATGGCAATTTACTTATGAAATATGTGTATAGATAACAATACCCAGTTTATTTACAAAAAATTCGACTTTTGTCTTTTCTACCTGCTGTTTAATGCACATTTCACAAAATAAAAAATTAGGGTTTAAGACTATTTTATATCGATACCAAAACTAGAACAATGCTTGAAAACTTTTACAAAAACTCAGATTGTCTACATATGGAAAATTAACTTTAAATCTTACCGTTTCAGTACTCTGGCGAGCAGGTCGCCTGGTAGATTCGTACGATATATCTGTGTCCACTGCCAGCGATCCACCCCAAGTCCGGCTGTCACGTACATTGATTCTTAGAACGAATCTATAGAATTTTTATACAAATAACTCACCACTAAAAATGCACGTGACCAAAAACAAATAAACATCCCTTGAAGCCTGGTTCTGCGGTCAAGTGCGTCTTATCAGACACAAACGTCTTTTATCTTGCTATTGCACGCATTCACTAGTCAACTTTTCTAAACCCACGCGCGTAATGCTTTGTCGTGCGTAAAATGTAATGATATGAATAAAACGATTGCGTGGTCTTTAATTTAGGGCAAATTATAGCCCAGTTTCAAGTGTAGGTCTGTCTATTTTGATTTTATTTCATTTAAACCTTTAAAAGTTTCACACGCGTGAGATTTTAATATTTGGGGGTCTACAAACATAACACCCAACGCTTTTTAAAAGTTTATTGATAATTGCATACTTAAATGTTTTCATTTAAAAACTATGATAAATTTTACCCTGAAAATTATGAAGCTTTTAACATGTAAACTGTACAACCTCTGACAAGAAAAAAAGGAAAAGTTTTTACCCCCCCCCCCCCCAAGATCTAAAATGAAGATTTTTTTTCTTTAATTTTCACCGTAGTATTTAGGTAATTCCCTTCGAAAATAGTAAAAGCCTAGGGAGTTATTGAGTGCAAGTTTAATTTCTTTGCGAGTCAATAAGTGTGAAAGTTGTTTTCATGTTTGAAAATGATGTCAAAGCCACATTTTGAATTCGTGCTTTGTGTATTAATCAAGGTACAAATGTCAATAAAATGACTTTTTCAACTATATCTGTTGTAATTGAAGAAATTACGAAATTGTTGACAGCAAACTAGTCTCAGAGACTCCTCTCAATTCATGCACACATAAATTGAATCTGTGTGAAACATTAGTCGGTGAATAAAGATCTGAAAGCTCCAATTAACTCGTCGATGTCGTCACTATAACACTGATTGGGTAAGTTGCGCAATGTTTGCCCGGATATGCGAACGCAACATAATTCGTGACGTGTAAACCTTATAACCACAGCCGACATGTGAAGATAAACTAGTTAATTTATCCTGTTCAAATACAGTAAAACTTTTGCCCCCCTTTCTCATACCGGTGCTTTCGGCAATTTGCTTTCATTTAACGAAGATCTCATACGGGATAAATTTAAAATATTGGTTCTTTCCTTATTACATTTACGATTTTTCCTCTTTATCAATTCCGACAGAAACCGCCGACTTCAAGCCGTCGTTTCTAAGGTTACCCAAGCGGGGTTCACGCTGACGTTTCAAAGATGAGAGGGCACCCATGTGTACCATGCCACTGGATCCTGGAAAGCATGTGACGAACAATAGATTGTCAACACAGAATCATTCGTTCGTTCAAGCAGACGACATCCAAACAGACTGGACAGACAATCAAAATGTACATGCACCAGTCGATCATCTGTTTTACTGAATTACCGTATATACTGGTAGTTACCTCGCAAGACGGACAACCCAAAAGTAAATAGTCTATAGTAATTAAATAAACTCGTTAACTGGATCAAAGTTATATTTACTGAGTGTGCGTGTGAAGGGGGCGGATGGGTTGGCACTTAATAGGAGCACCAGATTAACTATCTTATGTCACCACAATGCCATAGTATAGGGACGTTCAATAAAGACGTCTGCTTCATTAGTTTTTTTTTTTTTTTTTTTTTGCTAATTATGTTGAATACAGTGCTTGGCATGGTTTGATCAACTTGAGA
Source organism: Lingula anatina (assembly GCF_001039355.2). Next base: position 229,126 of record NW_019775648.1, on the reverse strand, counting down.
AGCACTTCCTTGATCGGAAAGAAAACTATGTGCTGTCATTTAAAGCAGTAATATCCAATAGTTTGAATTGATTTATCACAATCACATCGACTCCAATGACTGCACATGTAAATAGGCCCTACCCTCAAACAATATCAAAATCACTTTTTCTCTCTTTCTCGATCTCTTTGCTGATAACACATTTCAGGCTATTCTTGGGGCTAGAACATGATGTTCTGACTGCAGTAAATTATGGTGTAAAGCGTCTTCAAAAAACGGGAGAGGTCTCTGTGTTCAAAGATTGGTTGTTCTTTATTATCCCCCTCCTAAAACATGCCTCACACACGTGCCAGACAAAAATTTTCGTAATTAAAGAAAAAGGGTCATATTAAAAAAAATAAACAACAGTGCAATAAGTAAACAAGATTAAACCTGACCATAAACCGCATAGAGTGTAACCATGTGTTTAGTTACACTCCTTTCACAACACTATACACTTGCATTTCCTGAAGGGTGCCCTTTGTGGAAAACCCAGTGTCATGTTCTGGCCAGTGTAAGGTGCTAGTCATATTTAATGTAGTCAAGATATAGCCTTTGAAAGCTGTTAGTCATATTTTAATGCAGTCTGGTTCTAGTCAATAAAGACTGCTAGTCAGGGTGACAATCGTAAGTTCTAGATTGCTGGTCATTGTGAGATCATGATGTGACAAGATAGCACCTTAGTCTATACAAATATCTGTAGAAGATGGACATAGAGTTACAAAATACTTTAATGTTACATAATTTATTGTTTCATGTGCATATATTATGTTATAGTTATAATACAAACTGATGCCAGTTGTGATAAATGGCCGGAGGCCTATTTATAGAAGTAAAGTCACTCATGAAAAAAATATGTAAAAAATAAATATATACAAAAATAGAAGTGTGGCTCAGTCTTTGATTAAGCTCTAGTCTTTGACAGCTGTTGGTGGGGTATGGTATGGTGAATGTTTAAGAGCCTCAAGAAATAAACTTTCATCTTCCAGGAACTCATGGTCCTGAAAAAAAAAAGAGATGTTCATTAAGTAATATAACAACCTGTAAAAATGAAAATGTTTTTTAAATATATTTAATTTCAAACCTCAGCATCATTATCTGCCTTAGTGCACTTCTACTGTGAAAAAAATTTAACACATTCTAATTTGGCTTGGGAAATGTGAAGTGTTTGCTTATTTTTGCCAGATCTATCACCAATTTGGATCTGATTTTCTATAAATTTCCACCTATTTGGTTAAAAGAAATTTTACATTTGAATGAACCCAGCTACCACGTATAGTTATATTTAAGGCATTATTTACTATAACACACTATCTGATCTCACACCAGCATCCTTAGTTCCATTACCATATCAATTTGGAGCAAGAAGTCACAATATTTAAGTAATATCTTGCTTTTCAAAGATAATAACACTATCACTTATTTACCTTTTCTGCATTCATTTTCCACATTCTAAAAGTTCTGTCCTTTGCCAGGCTAGAGCTAATGCTGTTGAGAACTGGGCTGGTAAAGGGTTCACCTGTTCCACTCCCTTGTAAAGAAATGGCAGCCCCATTTGCATTGGCAGAACTCCCTGGGATATTGAGGGCTGCCCCTAATATAGGACTTCCTGTAAGAGACAAGAGGACATGCCTGGTCTATTTAACTCAAAATTAATATTTTAGCGTAAGCAACTTCAACTGACGTGTCCTGTTCTTCATCTTTTATACACATTCTCAATTGCCAAACTAACAAATTTCTGATTTTCATAAAATGTTTAAAAAAATTCTTCCACAAATCATACCATGTTGTGTGGCATCCTTCACAGGTGTTCTACAGTTGATACAAATGAAAGAATTTCTCAAGTGACCAAGTTCCTTTTTCTCCTTGGCAAGACCCAGTCTCTCCTGAATCAATACAATAAAGACTTTACAAGAATTGTGTAATTTTGTCTGTGCATGCATGTGTGTGTGTTGGCTAAGACAAATCTATCAAGTTGCTTAAACCTAAAGAATGGCAGCATGTTCAATGAAGCAATGGAATAAAACTACCAATCAATAATAAAGTATATATATATAAAATAGTTTAATTATAAAGATCGCATAAAAACTTATGAAGACATGAAAACTATCAGGATAAGTACAAGCATGTTGAAACAGACTGGAAATCAGTAGTCCTTACCTGAGCAATCTGCCTCTCCTTCTCTCTGAGGGCACTAATCTGGATCTGTATATTCTGTAACTTGTTACTCTGCTCAGCCTGGACCTTTCTGGCCTCAGCTAACATTCTATCACCTTCTTCTCTCACTTTAGATGCTTCCTACAAAGCAAGAAAAAAAACTGAATGAATGAAAGGTATTCCACAACAGGAAACAATTTGTCAAGCACACTGGTAACATGAAAACAGCCTATGTAAAACAGTTCTCTCTGACCACAGGATGCAATAGTAGCCTGTAACAAAATTGTTGATGCTTAAATTTTGCATACTCTTTTAGAAGCCCCTGATATAGTATAGCAAAACAGTGTCCTTATCACCCCATATACACGTGCACAAATTCTAATATAATAACGTATGATAAAAAACAACACACCAAGCTAATTTCTTCCACTTCCTGAGATCTCAGCTTCATGTGTGTGGCCAGTTCATCCAGCTTCTCCTTCTCCATCTGCAGGGCCGCCTTCTGTTGGTCTAATGCCAGCTTCTCTGTGTTGATCCTTTGTTGTTCCTTCTGAAGTTCCTCTGACATGGTCTGCAGCCTCATCCTCTCATTGCTCAGGGTTTTCATGGTGCCTTCAAGGTCAGCCTCTGCCTGTTTGTATGAATTGTATGTAGGTTAATATAAAACACAAGCATCCATATCATATTCGAGAGCTTTCCATTTCCCTTATTCAATAAAGAAATGAGAATTGTAGGTTTCATATTGGTACATGGGAAATGAAAAGAAATGGCAATAAAGTTCAAGGTTTAACAATGAATCTATAGCAGGGAGTGTTCAAATTTAAGTATTATGTGAGGTGTGCAATAGGTTTTACTCAAGAACAACAAAATTAATTTCTTTATATTCATTTTCAACAAAATAAAAAAAATTAACCAAATTTTTAAAGTAAATTCATTCTTTATGATTTTACAAAATATGTTAAATGGAACAATTTTCAATATGGTCAATAACAATATTTACTCTAGAAACCATCCAATATAATTAGTACAAACCTGTACATTACGGACAGTGTCCCTCTGTTCCCTATTGAGAAGTGTACTCTGTAACATATTAAACTGAGCCCTCTCCTCTGAGAGTGCTCTTCTCTCATCATATAGCTGGGAGTAGATGGTCTTCTGTTCCTTCAACAAGGCATCCTGTAATTAATTTTAAACCAGAGAAAATGATTAAAATATATTGGCCTTTATAGTGCTTTCTATGGTTTAATGCATCATTTAATACTTATTTCAACCAAATTCTAATGCATAACATTCCTTCTGCTTGTAAATGTTTACTGGCATAGCCCCTTAGCATCATTGTGTACTGTGATCTGCTTAGGCTGACTGATATCTTATATATACTAATTTACATTAATTTATCCAGGTAAATCAACAAATAAAAAGATAATGATAAGAAAAAAAAGTAAATATTTTGACAACTATTCACTGTTATCATTCTTTCAAATTGGTGTGAACAATACCACAGTTGAAAGCTTTCTGTTCATTTATCCTGAATATTCAATGTTAAGTTTTGCCTTTTATTCAGATTTCAGACCTTACAACTCTGGGATTTGCAGCAAGACTCACAAATTTAACCTAGATCTCACAGTCTCACAGATTATTCAATATTTCTCAAGGAAAACTGCAGTATTAGATGATTATCAATGATTATTAAAAAGGTAAACATCACCTTTGAGCTCTGTAGCTCACTTCTTTCCCTGGTCAACTGATCTGTTATCATTCTTCTTTCTTCTTCTACAGATATCTGGAGAACTGACAGCTTGTTCTGTTCCTGTTTAACTTTCCATTTTTCCTGGATTCACAATAAAAACAACGTGTTCATGTTTGTGTTTTACATGGATGGTTTAAAGAAAAAGTTTTAGGCTTCTTTTCCCAAACAAAAGTCTATAAGCACAGGATTACACAGCTGGTGTCTGTCTTACAAGGAACATTTAACTTCTAAGTACCATTCTTCCTCATTGGTCTATTTTAAAAAATCAATAAATAAATAAATAAATAAATTGGTATTTTACCAAGATGAGAACATTGGGTCTTACTTACAAAAATAAACAAATAAATAAGTGAAAATTAAAATAATAATGATAATAATAATAATAAATAAATACAGGAAATGGTTATTGTTTTATACTGCTGATAGTAACATTATTTTAGTGGAACATAACAGAATTATGCTGAAAGGAGTTAGACAAGTTTTCTGTCACAAAATATTGACCAACATTGAAGTTTCCAACTAAAACTGAGTCCTGATGTGTTGGCATTACTTACCTCCTCCAGCTGTCTACCTTGTTCTCTAAGCTGAATCTCCATCTTTGCAACCAGCTGTTGTAGTCTTTCTCTCTCCTTGTCCATGTCCCCCTGCTGCTTTATCAGCCTTTCTTGGAGCACTAGACACACCAAGAGAAGTGAGAAATATATCTGGGATAGTGTTCAAAATGTAAAAACTTATTTATTTTGTTCAAAGCACCTGTAAAAAGGTCTGAATCATCACACATGGAGTTTAAATATTTGGAAACTAACCTCTGTTATGTTGAATAATCTCTGTGATGACAGTGGAATGGTAATAACAAGCGGTAAGGTTTCATGAGTTTCAGCAGTAATGTTTTCCAAACTGTTTAAACAGTACTTCTTATCATTTTTGTTGCTGGCAGGAGAAATGTTTTCAAAACACTTTTTTCTGATGCTTGTCTTTAGCAAATGCCATTCCAACACTTTACAAAGGAAAATGTAACAACATCACTGGCACCTACGTTTTAAGTGTTCATCTCTTGCAGTAGCAGCAATGTCTCTATCATTGATGTTGGCAAAGTGGTGTGTCTCCACTACATGTTGGAGATCACTCAGGCTGCGAGTGTTGCTCTGAATGCGATCTACCACTGACTGCAGAGATCTGAAACATTATTCATAAAATTATCATTATAAGCCTTAAGAACAAAAACAAATGAAAGTGATGCTGTAGTTTCTGGTGTATTTTTTTTAGTTCCTAATGCTGCATGATAAAATAGACAAAAACAGGTTCATACTTCCTATTTGTTAATTATTTTCAAAAACTGTTTATTTGTGAAATTGAGTTGGAAATAAATAGAAATATTCTTTTATATCTTCATTTTGTTTTTCATTACACTCAATTCACTCCATAAAAAGCAAGTTTAACAGTTAAGTGTGTAAGTAGCTACCTGTTGTGTTCAGTATCTGTCATGTGATGCAGATTATGTGAAGTAGCTTATATGTGAGTACCTGTTATGTGAAGTAGCAGTGCTGACTGCTTCCACTTCTTGTTGGTTAATTGCTTTCAATCTCTGAATTGCTTCTTCATGTTCCTTTTGTATATCAGTTATGGCAGACCTGTAAATGCCAAAATGCCAGTAATCAATCTTGAAAATTAAAATACAGGACAAGTGTGAAAAGTTCTTTAAGCACCAGAGCATCATCAATTCATTGAGGGGTGGAGGAAAGCCAATTTTCTCATTTTTTTTATGAGAGACAAGATAAAAGGCTGCTACATGAAAATATGAAAATCACAACATTACACATAATCTAGGCACTAGGCAACTTTCATTAACATGGACATCAAACTATGCACAAAACAAGATGAACCACCCATACCATACAAATATAGAATTTAATACTAATCACTGGGAAAGTATCCATTCTACAAAATGTGAGAAAAACTTGTATGTTACCTGTGCTGCTCTTTTAATCGCTGTAGTTCCTCCGTTCTGTCTCTCTCCAACTCCTGTAACTTCCTCTGCTGAGAAGACATGAGGTCTGCCCTCTCCATCTCCATCTGTTTTATCTTCAGAGCATTCTGGGCTGCAGCCAGGTCCACATCCTCTTTTAACCTGGAACAGAAAACAGACTTGAAATATGAGAAACTCTGACCATGTCGAGTATTTTTGATATGACAGTGTTTAAATGTGGTGCCTATAACAGTAATTAATATCAGTGATGTGATATTATATATGGAAGGATAGTTTCAAAAAAAAAAAAAAAAAAAAAAAAAATATATATATATATATATATATATATATATATATATATATATATATATATATATATATATATATATATATATATATATATATATAAAACAATAAAAATATCAGAAACAGTGAGAAATAATGTTTAGTATCACTGATATGAGAGTGTTTAAATGGGGTATTTGGTAAGCTGATAATCTCAAGTTGAGTTTCAATAACTGCCAATATTTAAGTTTTTCTAACAAATCCTTACCTTGCTTCCCTTCTTTGGTAGGATTCTTCAATCATCTGAACTCTGCCTCTGTTAAATTAAATAAACAAATCATAAGAATAGCTTCAAACAACTCTGACATCCCAAGAAAACCACTCCTCATGGAGACCTTTCTTATCATTACATTACCACCTATAATTCTATGAAAAAACAAAAGCTCAGTTTTGATAGCACAGCAATTTTACTCTTTGTAATGAGAGGGAAAAATATACTTATCTGAAAGTAAATCAAGTTTAGGTTTCAGCATGTATTAGTTATCACTATGTACAAGACATGAGATGGACAGAATGCTGACTAAGATGTAACCGTTATGTGTTTACTTGTGGATTGATTCAATTGTTTTCATCTCCTCCTGATGCAGGTTCTTTGTGCTCTCAATTGTTGACTGAAGATGTTCTTTCTCCAGTTCAAGTTTTTTCAGCTGGAATAATTCATAAAATATATTAAATATGCCAACAAATCAAAATCAAAATATATCAATGTCGATATTATATCTAAACTTACTTCTTTTCAGTTTCAAAATCCTTTTACAGGTTTGTGAAAAAATGTCAATGTATGTATAGATAGGTAGCAGTAGTAGCAACAGCTGTAGGAGTAAAAAGTACTACTATAACTGAAAGCAGTAGTATTTTACCTTGGTTTCTAATTCTGCCGCAGTGGTTTCAAGTTCAGCCTTCTGTTTGGCAAGGGACTGTGGATCCTGCAGAGTACCCATCATGGCCTGGGTAGGACTAGGAGTGTATGGAGAGCCCGGGACATGCATTATACTGGGAGGTGTCTGTAACTAATAAATATATACAACTGTAAGTATAATGGTTTATCAATGAACAATAATTTTGTTGTATCCTAGTCAGCAAGGACATGAGTAAAAAGGAAAGAAAAATGAATAAAGAAAGTGGAGACCCTAATGGACTTCAACTTTTTTCAAATTTCTACTTTAAGCTTAAGTATTGATTACTGAACATTGGTTGAAATGTGGAGATCCACAAAAGTAGAGATTCTCATTCATCATCATCATGTGATCAGTCATGTAACATGACCAGTCTTCCAAGACATCAGTAAATACTAGATACGTAAAATGGCAATGCAATATACCCCATTATGTAAATTGGATAAGCTTAGAAATAAAATTACACTATTTTATTCGATTTAAGTGCATTGTGAATCTGATTGTACTGATAAATAATCTACAAACGGCTTTCCTTACTAGCTGAGAGGTAGCCAGCTGTTGTTGCATTCTCTCCATCTTAAGTTGATGTTCTCTGAGCTGTTGGTCCATCAGCTCTTTCTGCTGAGCAAGAAGCTGCTGCTCCTGTTGTTGTTGTATCTGCTTTTGGATCTCTGCCTAAAATTTATGATAAAAACAAACTGCTTCTTAAACAACTCTAACACTGAAACTGTTACATTATACCTACTACTCTTAACCACAAAATAATAAAGGTGTTATGCAATGAAAAGTGAATCTGAATCTTTACCTTTTTACCCACAATTCAACCACAAAAACATTTCTTTACTGTAAACACATAGTATTTCTTATGTTACCAACACGGACCACTGGCACCCATTGTGGTGTACATACAGTGACAGTAATGGCAAATGATATAACTTACTGCCAAGTTGTTGCTGTATTTTTTTTACCTGTTGTAACTGCATCTGCAACATGGACTGCTGCTGTTGTTTTAACTTTTCCTCCTGTAGTCGCTGCTCTTCTTGTTGCTGTTGTTGCTGCAATTTCTGCAACTGTTCAATCTGTAGGGCCAGACCTGTCTTGGGAACAGAGACATCTACTGGTAGTTCTGCTACAGGAGGTTCTCCTAATTTGGGAGTCATAATACTGTCTTGAACTTGAGCAGCTAGGGAAGTTTGAGCCTGAATGGGTTGTGCAGGTGTTGAACTGTCAGCGACTAAAAAGAGAAAGCATTGATTTCTTTTTATCTTTCAATTCCCATCACACAAAATTCTCACAAAAATTACTTTGATTCTGTTCGAGAAAAAAATACCTTTACATTTATGTTCTGTGTATACAATTGACACAAAGACAGCTGATCTCACACTTTATTCTAAGAGATAAAGCAAGACTTGCTATATCAACATCTACCTGTTTGCTTTGGTTGTTGAGGTTGTTGTCGAGGTGACTGTTGTTGCAATGGCACATTTTGTGCAGCTCTTCTTCCAGCTTTAGCTGCACTTTCCCATGGTAGAGTACTGTGAAAAACAAGAAACCGTGGTAACTTCCATGTAGAAAGTGACCATGCTGTTTGTTCAAGTTCTCAAAATAATGTTTTAACAATGCAATAATATTTTTTTTTTTTAAAGTTGATCAATGTCAATTCCTTTTTAAGTCAATTACACCTAACTATATGATAAGAAGTCATGCTTACACTTGTGCAAGCCCTATAATCACTGCTAACCAAACTCACATATTTTTTATTTCACCCTTAAGAACTCTTACCTAGTTCTTCTTGGTGATGGTGAAGAGAACAAGTCCAGCCCTCTCTCATCTGCACTAGACAAATGGCTCCCCCTACACAAGTGTTACAGTATAACACAAACATGTGACAAAACGAAAAGAAAAAAATAATAAAGATGAAGTAATGCAAAATAATCCCAACCTAAGACAGAAAGATATTCACACTTGAAATTTAAAACATTAAGCTCATTCTTTCTTCCTTATGGATGTGGAGTTAGAGAGGGATAACCAAAGCTAAATTAAGAGAAATGCAACAAAAATATTGCTCTACTAAGTAGATGTGGATTTAGAGACTAATAACCAAACCTAAATTAGAGGAATGCAATAAAAACATTGATTTCATGTATAAAAACCTCACCTGGAATCATGAGCTGACACTTCTTTTCCAAGTCCCAAGTAATCGTCTGCAGCATCTTTCTTTCCATCCTGCTGAGTTGGAGTTTTCTTTGGACCACCTAACCAATCAGATGGATCCTCTTCTTGGAAAGATCTGTTATGTTTGGGGCTTCCTAGTCCCAGCCAATCAGACTGCTCTTTTGATTCTGACCTCGTTGGTGATTGGCCCCTTCCACTAGCTGCTGATTGTGCAGTGTGCCCCAGTTCACTTTTCTTCTCATGTTGTTTAGTTTTAGAAGAGCCTAGGCCCAGCCAATCATCTGGAGAAACTGTTCTTTCTTTCTGCGACACTTTTTCTCTTTCTTCCAAAGGCTTATCTGCCAATTTAGCTTTGTTTGTTTTTGATTTTGCAGTAGATAACCCTAACCAATCATTTTCATCATCTGACTTTGATGCACTAAGTCCCAGCCAATCTGATCCACTCTCTTGTTTTGCTTTGGACTGTTTGTTTGAGTCAGTAGTTTTCTTGGCACCTGATTGGTCAGATTTAGTCCCAGATGCCATATCCAACCAATCAGTTCCTTCATCCAGCTGTAAAGTTGCTGGTATGCCTGACCTTCCTTTACTGGAGGACAAACCAAACATGTCTTCATCATCTTGGAACCTGTGAAAAGGGAATTTCAAAATCAATTTCACATCATACTCTTCTAAACAATGGTTAGTTAATGTAATCAGAATTTATAGAACATGCTTCACTTTCTAATACATTTTCTAAGTATACACATTATGAAAATGCTCAGCAATCAATTAAATGTTAAGACAAAATTAGACATGATATTTTCAAGAGTGATCATACCTCACAGATCTTCTCAAAGTGGAAGAGGGCCTCCCTGTGCTGGCAGCACTTGGCATATAGTCCCCAAATGTAAAATCTTCATCCTCTTCATCTTTCTGTTTTGGTTTTTCTGAAGTTAAATGAGCAGCTGTTAAACAAGCTAATCAAATGCTAGTTTACCAATTCAACCCAAAACACAAAGCAGTATGTAAATGCACAGTTTGTCATGTCTTCTGTGTCCTCATGTGGAAATGGTGTAGCGATTAAGTAATGCGAAAACTGAAATGTAAGTATTTCATCTAATAGAGCAGATATCGAGGGGAAATGTGCATACAAGGTTTTTATGAAGCCATGGCAGGTTAGACAAAGTGTACTAAGTGTTTTAGGTGAGACAATGTGCTGAGAGTGTTTGGTGTGACACTAAATTCAGAAGAACAAACCTTCTTTCTTAGGAGGCAGCTTTGTCTTGTCAAATGTGAAGGTCCTCTGTCCTGAGTCTGGCCTCTTTAAGTGCTCATCCACAGAACTCTTCCCTAGTAGAGAGTCCATGATTGAGGTCTTTTCCTTAGCCTTTGTTTCTTTGGGTTTTCTTGGGCTGTCTAGACCTCCCAAAAGGTCGTCGTCATCAAAGTCTATCTCATCTTTCTTCTTTTTGGCTGTGGTGGTTTTCTTTGTGGGGGTAGCTAAAATTTACTATATACTTTTCTATATCCCTTTATTNTATATATATATATATATATATATATATATATTTATATACACATCACACGCTTGCTTACACACAAACAAACACATTCATCTTCAAAATGTGATATTATTTAAAATTCTGGTAACTCTAGGGATTCTTTCTAATAATTACAACACTTTACCTTCTTTAGAAGTTTCTTTTTGCTTTCTTGGACTGCTTAGTCCTCCTAAGAGATCACCACTGTCATCATCATCATCAAAGTTAATCTCATCCCTTTTCTTCTGGGCATTAGCTGAACCTTTTCTTGGGGTAACTAATACACAAAGAGTATACAAAATGAATTAAATTTATTTGTGAATTCAAAGTGTGCATGTGTGTGTGTGTGTTCATGCCTGTGTGCATATGTATGCATTTGTAAAAACAGTTCTAACAAATCTTGTTCACAATTACCATGATAATACCAGATATCACAAACCTCCAAGTTTAGGTGCCACTTCTTCAACTGAAGGATCTGGCTTTGGTTCGCTAGATGTTGGACGGCTGCCACTTCTAGTAGGAGGTCGTACCAGGGCTGGTTTGCTTGCTGGTTCAGCTGAAATATGTCATTTAAATTAATATATCAAATTTACAACTTGCATTCATCATTATTGAACTTTTGATTGCAACTTTCATTGATCTTTTTTTTTTACTTTCAACTTTTAAAGAAAATATTCATAAGCAGAACTAACTTCCTTCGTCAGTATCCCAAGATTCATTTTTTCCCTCTGTCTTTGTCACTTCTTCAGTTTTACTCTCAGCTGCAAGTTTTTGTTGCTGTTTTTTCTTCGCTGGCCTCTTTTTCCTGCCTCCTTCATCTTCATCATCAGACAGCAATCCAGCTAATGGATCATCTTCATCAAAATCTATCACAGAAAAGTATGTAAATTACACAAACTGAACAAAAGGTCACATTCATCTTTGTGCAAACTTCTCAGAAGTCTCCTTTGTATCACTGCATAATAAGCAAATGGTGTAGCGAGTAAGTAATGCGAAAACAAAATCTCCTTTGTACCACTGTATAATAAACATTAACACCGAAAATATCTCATTTTTTAATGAGGTTTATTTTCAATTTCAGAAAATTTAATTATAAAGGAGATGAGAATCTTTCAATAATACTGTACTATAAAATGCATAATTTGGTCTGTCTTCCTATATTTGTTAACACTTACCTCCAAAATCAATCTTCTTTGCTTTACTTTTTGTAGGTGTACTTTCAGCTGCCTTTGTAGTTACTGGTTTTTCAGCCAGCAAATCATCTAAACCAAAGCACAGTTAATTAAAAATTAATTTAACAAAACTGAAATCTCAAAACAGTAGCTAAATGTTACATATTGACTTGTGAATGACAGTCTTATTTTGCTCCAGTATTCCACTTTATTACATGAAACAGCATATTACTTTCCCTTAAATGATAAATTGTCTAAGTATCTTGTACAACAATTTACAATATAGATAACCCAGTGACTCAAGTCTCACCTAAAGAATCTTTGCCACCAGCTCTAGGGCTTTTCCCTTTTTTGTGCTCCTCCATGGCTGTAGTTTTCTTTCTAGGAGTTGCTGGGGATGCTTTTGGGGAAGGGGTTTTAGGTGCCTTGGATGCAGCAGCCTTGACTGGACTTTTAGCTGGTAATTTCTTTTTCTTAGGTGAACTAAATAAGCTTGATTCCATATCATCTAGATCCTTGAATAACATGATATTTTTGTTAATTCTAATATTGACGTACTATATATCTGAATATTACTAATAATATTTGAATTAAAAGAAGTAACATCATAGTAAATAAGTAAACATTTAAACAAGTTTGCCTAAAGCAAATTATGATAGAAATTCTTTATCAAATATCTACTTATCTATATTTCTCTGTATTCTTTCAGTTTCTTCTTAATGTGTAGCTGAGCAGTGTGTGACATCACATACCCCTAATGTCTTGTTCAACTCATCAAGGTTTGCCTCTGATACTTCTGACTCATCAGATGGGCCAGATATGTCTGCAGCTAGATTGCCATAAAAATCTTCATCTCTGCCCCTACTGGTAACAGAACAAAGGGAATTTATTGCTCAAGATTAGTCTTAGTAAATTAACTTTAGTGTCAGAAATAAAATGTAATAACAAACAATGTTCCACAAAGATGAATATTACTGGGCTCCCCATAAAGAAATTGATGCCTGAAATTTCATGTGTTGCTTATATGTTGCAGGTTTTTAACATGATATAATGATGCAGTACCACTCTGCCAGATAAAGCAGAATATAAATAAATATAATGACGATAAATAAAAATATTACTCATAAATTCTGACTGATTTAATTCCATATCATATATTATTACATATATACAGAAAATCACATATTAATACAAGTGCAAAATATGGAGCATTTAAATTGTCTAGATGATATTTTGAATGAAAAGAAATAACCCAACTGATTAGTGTTACAAAAAAATTGATAATTGGATATTTCAATAATATTAGGAGAAAACATATTTTGAACATGAGGACTCACCTTTTGCCACCTTTGCCTTTTAGAGACTTTGCCTGTAAGAAATGGAATGATACATTGAGTTGAAAGAATAAAGAAGGTTAAGAAACCATACCAAGAATCTTTTTTTTTTTTTTTTACACCTAAACATTCACCGTTCTAAAGAATAAATGTCAACACATTATGTTTACCTGACATAACCTACATTTAAGTGATTCAAATATCCATGAGAAAAATTATAGTATGCCTGGAATGTGTGATTAAAAAAAATTTCATGCAGTAATGTGTCGTGCATACAAATCACTGTCAGTAGTTTCAGGCATTCCAGGTAGATGTCAGTTCATTGTTGTAACACACAGTGACTTACATAAGCTTTATCTTGGAAATTTGGAACAGCTTCATTTCTTTTCATGCCCCCTGCCTTCTTTTTGGGTTCATCTGATCAAGATATTAAACAAATTTCAGTATGATAAATGCAATAAACAGCAATATCATGAATCTTAATCTGTTTTTAATGAAATCATTTCCATAAACACCTACTAATAAAATCAACTATGTTTTTTCAAACAGACTCTTCTACAATTCAACTAATGAAATAAGCAACCATATCATTTACTTAATGACAGTTTACACAATGCCTTAGAATTTTTACAATTAAAAGCTTCAGCTTGCGCAATATTGATAAACTACAATAAATATTTACCTGTGTCTGATCCCAGTAAATCTCCTAGCTCATCATCTAGAGATGCTGCCTTTCCACCCCCTACAAATAAACAAGAGAAAACATGAAATCAAGGTCTACTCAATATCATATGAAGTATTGTATGATGATTACACTGTAAATTCATCTTTTGTTACAGATTGTGGGCTAAATCGTTAAATTTTTTCAAATAGCTTTTCAAGGAAGTTTTCTGAATATACTATCATCATTTTCATTCAGAATTTTAAAACTTACCTCTCCTTCTTCCCTGACCAGGTTTCCACCCCTTGAATAAAGCAAAAGACTGATTAACTGACAGATATCCAACCAATATTGAAACCAGAGAGCATGCAAATAGTGCCTAATATGTACTGGAGAGAATTTAATGATACTATACAATGAAGACAACGTACACTGATACTTTGCAATTAATATATAATTAATATATAATTGCTATCGATTCGATTGTCTGCTAAAGATATGCTGAGAATGGTAAAAATACTGAGGCAACAGAATGGGTCGATCAGAATGAGTGTAAAGCCAATAATAACATTCTTACCGAGTCCATTTTAACAGCTGTATTGCATCCACATCACAGGATTAATATTAAGTCAAATATATTTCCAAGGACAAAATTGCAACTTCTCCATAATGCTAATTTGATCTAAAAATACAATTCACTTTGGTTGCAAAAGCTCACAGAATTCAAAGTTTACTAACAGAGAATGGGAAATGTGCACTCATCGATACGACATAAGAAATGAGATTTTTTTATAAAAAGATGGGAATACGTCCTAATGCTTAGACCAATGATATGAAAATTGTATTTTTGACGAGTAATTACCAATATGTGAGATAAATAATTGTTGTTTATCAGTTGAATTTAATTCGGGGGTTTCCGTTAGAAATCGGATTTTAATAATTGAGCATGCGCAACCGGAAATAAACACTCGGACATAGCAACCAACAGGAGACATTCAGCCGGGAGATTTTATGTAAAGATTTGTCTATATACTGAGTAGGAAGGCACACAGAATGGGTATGGAGGTACCTCAAATATATGTAGAAAAGACTCTTGCCATTATTAAGCCAGACGCTATCCATAAATGTGATGAAATTGAAGACATTATACTGAGGTCTGGGTTTTGTATTTTACAGGTAAGTTCACACTCTCACTGCCAGTGAGAGGCCATATTAATTAAGTAATTCTTATATGTACTGAATGAAGCAAAGGTTCAAAATGAGACACTGAAGTGTTCTTTATATAAAAATAACCGTGTTGTTGTATATGAAATCTTGTTAAGTAAGTGAATGTTGCCAAAAATACCAGCAAATATTGTATTTGGTCATTGTATTTCATAAATGTACAGAAATATAATTAGGGCCTAAGTAAATAAGATATTTCTTTTAAATCCATTATGGAAACACATTTACCTTCCTTCACTGCCTATACATTTAAGTTGGGGTTTAAAACTCCTTCATTCAGAATATATCAATTTCATTTCAAAGTTTCTCAAGTCTCTTCCTAAAAATCACCTGTAAATGAAAAAAGAAAAGGAATGTGAAAAACATTATGGATATATTTTTTATTTTCTTCTCCCTCCTTATATCCCCACACTGGTGAAATTGTCTGCATAGTTCTAAGCAAATATTTTACCATGTGAATGTTTACATGAAGCAAATATTGTACACATTAGCAAAATAACCTTATAGTTAACATGCAACATGAACATGTATTACATCTGAAAATGACTACCAAAAACTTTAATTATCTGATCTTTAGCAGTACAGTAAAATAAAAAAAAAACTTCTGATCCACCTTATAAACTGTTAAACAAATAAAACTGTTACAAATTAAAGTAAGTTTATGACATTGTACTCATATTGCAGAAAAGAAGGGTGCACCTCACCCCTGAGCAAGCCAGTGACTTCTATGCTGAGCACTATGGGAAGCTCTTCTTTCCAAGTCTAGTAGCTTACATGAGCAGTGGTCCAATAATTGTGCTGGTTTTATCAAGGGATAATGCAATTTCCTATTGGAGAGAATTAGTTGGCCCAACTAACACTTTAAAAGCTCGAGAAACACATCCAGATAGGTAAGCATATTGCATGAATCATTTCAAATACTAATGGGTAAATTTTAGTGAATCAAAACCAGAATAAATATGCTGAAGTGTTAAATATAAACAAAATAGTGTCCTAATTATAATTTATTTGTAACTGACTTATAACGTTTGTAAATACTTTTTCCATTTCATTTCTTCAAGTCAACTAAAACATTATTTCTCAGTTCTGTAATTATATATATCTTTATCAATTTCATTTATTTTTGTTTCATCCCTGTATTTTTTCCCATCTAGTTTAAGGGCAATTTATGGAACAGATGACCAGAGAAATGCCCTCCATGGCAGTGATAGCTTTTCCAATGCAGCAAGAGAGATCAGGTTCTTTTTCTCAGACAGTAAGTGCACATTTTTTCCAGTGTTCTTGATATCCTCCCACCCACACCCCCAGTTCCTTAAACAAAGAGTCTATAAAAGTAACAAACATATTAATTATCATGGAAATTTTATAATTATTTCATTAAAATAAGCTTATGATATAACTGAGATTGTAATTCATTCTATATTTATCTTTTTATATTTGCCCATTATTTGTTTATTATTAAATTTTATAAACATGCATGATTGCAAATCAACATATTCTGAAGTATAGCATGTATTTTTGAATGATATTTCAGGTATTGTAGAGCCTGTAGCAGTGGGTCAGGCAGCCAAAGACTACCTGGCACGCACAGTCAACCCTACTCTATTGAGAGGACTTACACAACTTTGTAAGGAAAAACCAAGTGATCCAGTGGTAAGTTTTAGCATGATAACTAGTAGCAAATTAGATAAAATGACTTCTGGTATCCCAATATTTTTTTATATCTTTTATCTAACTATGCACAAAAAGCTGCCTTAATTACTGAAATGTGCTTATTTCAAACAATTTTCTTTTTGCAACCAGCATTTTGTTTGAAGACATCAAAACTGAATGCTTTCTTAGTTTGATGAATTTTTCAATAATCATTCATGACCCAAGCTTCATTTTATTGGATGCATTCACTGAATGGATTTATGGAATAAATATGTGAGTGTGAATTTACTGTTAGTATGTGTAGCAATCTTATTTAAAGGTGTCACATAACATGCAACAGCAGCAACAGATAGACTATTCCTGTTTTGTTATTGTTCCAGGTGTGGCTTGCAGATTGGCTGCTTCAAAACAACCCTAACAAACCCAAGGTGAAGGGACCTATAATCGAGGAACCAAACTAAGTCCATGGATTAAATTATACAAAATCAACAGACTGTGACATATTATGAATGTGGGGACACACTGTCATTATATACTGTAACTATGTGGATTCTACCAGCCCAAAGTACATTTTAATAGCCTGAAGGACAGTTTTATTTTTTAAATAATTTTAAACCAGTGCATAAATTGTTGTCGATTGTTTGAGATCAAGTAAGAAGACCCCATAGGTAAGCTGACAGACCTCAATCTGGTTTAGTTCAGCTTGAAGTGGGTTATATTATGTACAAAATATTTGTGAAATATTTTTTATTTTCAAATGAAATACAGCCATCATTTTAGAATTCTAACCATTTAAAAAATACCTGTAAATATTTCATCTGAATATACAATTACTTCAAAAGATCTGCTCCATGTAAATCAATACTTTTTGTAATAAACTTTTAACACATATTTCTCCCAAGCTTTTCAATTATAAATGCTGAGATCGGTATCAAATTGGATTTATATTGCAGCAATAATGAATCCAATTCAGTTTGAAAATACAGAGAACAATTCATATATAGTTTGCACATCATCATATGTAATGTCATCAACTCCTACTGTCCCATTTAAAAAATTTACAGCCTTCTTTCACTGCACCAGAACTTTTTCTTCCAAGAGGGCATGCAAAGAAGGCTCTTCCTTCATTGGGGCCAGGATTCTGAACAACCCTTCTCTTGCTTCGCCTCCCACAATCACACAAGGGAGGGGTGGCCTTCATATGGGAGGACCAGGAGAGTAAACATTTTCCTACAGTTTTACCAGTTGAACTGAATGGTCCAAGGCCATTTTGACTTGTTTTATATGCACTGTTGGAAGGTTTCACCATTGCCTCAGGTGTGACACCGACTGTCACATTGCACTTGGTGTGATAGGACATTTTACTCCCTCTATCACTGGGTGTGTATGGTCTATTACCCTGAAGTTTAGAAGACATGCTAGAGAATGGTTTCTTGAAGTCACCAAGTTTGGAAATACTTTGATTGTAATAGGGAGCTTTTATGTTTCTATGACCGTTGACTGTGCTAATTGTGCTTGGTCCAGTTTGTGTAAATTTCTTTGCTTGCTCATTAAAAACTGGTGATGCAATAGTTTTTAGTTCTTTGGAAACCGACTCAATCTTTAGCACATTCACAGATGATGTTTTAACTGTTTCTGTTTCAAATTGTTTTGATACATTCACAAGACCACTCTCAACAGTACTGACATTCCCACTAGATTCACTTTTCTGTGGTCCTTTTATTTGCAGTGTCCTCTCACTCTTTGTTGTCTTGTCAGTTGAAAAGATCTTTCTCACTCTGTTGTGCAAGGAGTGGGGTGCAGTGTTGCTGGAGGTTACTGACAACTGTGGTGCAGCAGGAATAGAGGAGTGTGGAGTCCCTTGTCCACACTCCTGCTGTACTGGTAAACGTTCAGCACTGCTCCCAGCCACACGACAAGCTCCATTTGGTTCATGCCCCTTCTTAGCATTTGATGACTCAGTTGCGATTTTCATTATCTTTGCCATAGTTTCACTTCTTTCTTGGGCACTCTGCAATGTTAATGTAGAAAGTGAGCTCAAAAGAAAGACTAAATGTTTTTGACTTCATTAAAAATATTTTATTCTTTGAAATATAAATACACAAACAAAATACATAAGTTAAACATCATATATATATATTAAAACATTGATATTCTTTGATAAAAAAATCACAAATACATAACATAAAATAAATGAAACAAATTTCCGTATAAATGATTTACATTAGTCAGCAGAATGTTAATGACAATCTTGTTGCTCTCATTAATAATGGAAAACATACAGAAAATCAAAATTTAATCCAATCTTCATCAATGTAATTATTCAGTTTTATCACTTGAATGTGGGTACAGAATATATTAAGCACTCACGAGGCCGACTTGTAAAAAATGTTTGACATATGTGTTTGACATAGGCCTTGATTTCACTATGAATTGTCTGATAAAATTGTGGCACTGAAGGGCAGTAATGACATGCTTTGGCAGTCATTACACGGAGACATTTTAAGCTCTTGTAAAAGTGCCAGTTTAAGCCCCATGAGCTGGATAAGAAATCTCCATTACTAGCCAAAGAAGCAACTCAGTTGTCCCATGTCACCATCATTAACTTCAGGCCAGGCCAGTCCAGTCAAGGCTTGGGCAAACCTGCACTTTAACTCCAAACACTGTCTACAACAGTGACCAGTTGTCAGCTGTAAGAATTAAAGGGCCTCCTTACCCCATTAAAACTCTTTGTGACATTCAACACACAACCATCACGTATCATTCTCCAAGCCAGCTTGGCTGTGTTACGGGCATCATCCAGACCTATATTAAATATAAGCAAATTTATGAATGTACTGCAATGATTCGCTGATGAATACCATTGTGCTATGAATTAGTGTTTTAAATGTGACAATCACACTGTCCCATCTATGTACATATTAGTTGAGAAAATGTTGTATTATTGTTTAAAGTTCCAATTTGACAGTAAATTTGATGTTAAGTTCAGCAAGTTGTCTGAATACCAAATTGAATGTAAGACTTTGTGTAGATTGTGATGAGAATGACTTTCATACGATATTCTTTCCAAAAAAATTATCCAATTCTTTCTTTTAAAAGGTTAGAAATAATAGCAAAAGTAAAATACAAAGCTATTGTACCAGAATGTTCTCTCCCCTCAAACTCAATTCCGACATCTTGGAGTGCACCATTGAGGCCTTGAGGGCGACGATCGTAGAATTTCTGGAATTAAGATTTCATCACTTGCTCAAGACATTTATTATTTAGTTATTAATTAAGCACAACATTATTAGATAACATGAGAATGTAAAAAATATTTTCTTTACACAGTCAAAAAGTGCATTTCACAGTGAAGTTTAACTATTAACCAACTCACTGAGACTGGGCAGGCACAGTATTGAGCAGATCAGTATGTTTCATGTGAAAATGACACTTTTTACACTGTGTAGCCCAGAGACAATATTTACATTGTATATTACCAAGCAATGATATTAACCCTGTGTATTGCCAAGGGACAATATAAGCCATGTGTATTGCCTGGAGCCAATAATTATTGTTTATGTTGCTTGGAGACAATAATCAGAATGTGTGTTGCCTAGAAACAATATTTACCCTATAAGTTGCCCGGAGATCAATCCAAGAATTGAGAGCTGCTGGCTTTCTTATTTGTTTTCTTCTGCATTCATATAGCAGGCACACACCAAGGTCCCAATCTGAAATATGGAAGGAAAAATGTTCAATGTTTTGGCAGGGACCAGTCATCCCATCTTGTCTGTTTTCTATCGCAATTTGATTAAATTAACAAGTTTTTTTTTGTGTGTGTGTGTGTGTGTGTGTGCGTGTGTGTTCATGTGTGCGTGAATGCGTGTGTGACTAAATGTCTCAGATTTAAAAAGTATATACTAGTAATTAAATTGCTGCTTTAATGTAATGTAACTCACATTTCAAAAAATAAATTAAATGTTTTAAACAGACATGGCTACTAGTAATCATACAATATCTGAAGCATTTTACAGATTACAGATTTTACAGATTACCTGACCAAGTAACAATTGTACACAAGTTCTGGCCTTCACTGACAGATTGTTCAAAGACTAATTTCCTTTCCTGGCTAATATTTTTGATCCAAGTGTTAAACTTGCTCAAGCACAGTGATAATGGTATTCCCTCTTCCACTTGTTCCTGAAAGGTGTTTAGTGAAATAATTAGACTTACTTACAACATTCAAGTTTCCCAAAAATTCTCAAAACATTCAAGTAACAAGAACATAATCATATGATAAGGTTATTCTGTATATTGCCCAACCATTTTACTCTTCAGATTTATCTACTTTCAGCAAGAAGTAATGTAAAACACCTGAAGTTCTACTTGTGATAATGACATCACACAGTGGGTACACTCTTTGTTAAAAGTTCTTTTTCACCAAGTGCTGGATAAGTTTCGCCCAATCAAAATGTTCCACCAAATCGCTGATAAATTTGGCAAAAAAAAATAAATAAATAAAAAAAAAAAAAAAACAAATATTTAAAATGAAATTTACTTTCCTAGAGTGAGTCACAAACAATAACAGCCATTATAAAATGTGATATACCAAGTCTCCATACCTGGCTGATCCCAGTTAGCTTTTTACAGAACTCACTCAGCATTGGGTTTTCACTGGGCTGCACATAGTGGTGAAATTCAGACTCTACTTCTCCATTATTTGTGTTCATCAGTACAGCTGGGAACTCAACTGTGACAAAAATCAACAGTGCATAAGACATATAATATAGTATCAAAATATAGAGGGTAATTAAAATATACTTATTAAGCAATAGCTAAAAATTTAAAGGCTAATGTATTACTAGGTAGCAAATTATCAAGTCCTACAAGTCCCTATAATACACAAACTTTTAGTATTCCTGGCTAGGTGGCTTACAAGATACGAATGAATGGTTCTTTTGCTAAATGTTCCCAATACGAAAGAATATAGGTCAAATAAGAAACAAAGCTTACTGATTTCTTGTGGCCTGCCAGTCTTTTTTTCCCAGCAAGTTGATTCAAAATCAATTACAATCAAATGTGAAAACTGTTGCTCTGAAAAAAAATTACAAAAGAAAAGTAACAATATCTGTCTTTTTTGTTACTAGTATTTAAATCTATTATGCTCAGTTTGCCATTTGTTAGTGTTTTCTGATCCTTATCATTATTTCCTTCTTGAGGTGAACTAACAGTAATCCAGTCTTTTGATTCGTTCTATCAATCTCTTAATTGCAAAGATTGATTTTTTACTCCATCAGCCTCCCTGCTTATTGCCAAAAAGTCCATATACTTTTCTTATCAAAATGCTACCCATTTTGGTGATTCTTATTCTGTCCACAAAAAAACTTTCTTCTACAACTCCAATGGCTGTAAAAAATACTTACTGCTATTTTTATGTATTTTTCTCTCTTCAGAAATCTGTGAGTATGATCTTTTTCTCAAAAGACCAAGTTCTCTAAAAGATATGAAAATGTTAAATGTCTTTTAGTAATTTTGCATGTACAGTGATAACATATCAACCATTTTTATCACATACCCCATTTGTAAATAAACATACTGTAAATTCTGTGAGTAATAATGCCTATTTACAATACTTTTTCAACAGAAAAAGTGTTTCTACAGTGAGTAGAATATCGAAAATTATTAACTTACAAGTGCTATACGTTTGGAGAAAATGCATAAGTACGGGCAAAATCATTCCATGACCAGAATGAACAAACTCGAGATGAAAAAAACATCAACGAAAAAGTGAAAACTTTCCAAGATTTTTAGTTGGAAATTTATACTGTATATAATTTTCACGAGTAGATCTGTAATTTATGCATTCACAATGCAGTTTTTGGCTAGGTTTTAGTTGAGTTTTTAGATATGAGTCTCAAAATTCTTACCTTGCTAAAGCCTTTGTGCTCATCATTTCATAAAAATAACGCCACTGTTCTTAGGCAAATGGATCATAATATTCCAAATTTCCCACCGCCCACATCTAAAACAAAGATTTATTTTTTGTACACAAACCACGCGTGGAAAAAAATAGTTCTTCGTTAGGATAATTCAGTTGATACACTATACCAGTTTTATGCTGAATAATTTAAAATGATTTTAATGATCTGTATGTTCACTTTCTAAAACACATTAGCTAATGTTTTTTTCTTATTTCAATGCGATCCAACTGTTCTCTGTTTCCCGTTATTTATTCTACCTCTTTTCACAGAAGAATAGTCCACATGTGTGCTAGTTTGTTAACACGGAAAAGGTTCAAGTAGCGTCTTCCAAATATGTCTAAACGGAGTAGGCGATACGAATCAAAGAAAAGAAAAGCAAAGGCATTTCTGGACCTGGTTAAGGCTAATGAAGAGGATGGTTTAAAAGGCAACAAGCGCAAGATGGTACAACAGGTACGATTTTTGTAACCGCACGCTCGGCTGCTGTCTCAGTTTTCAGCCTTACACTAGCTATTTGTAAGTTATCATACTAGGTAATTACCACAGACAAGGCCCCATGAAACACTGTGTTACAATTTCTCGAGGATTTAAATATCCACAGTCTGGGTTAATTGCGTCTCTGTTGCACCCAAGTTTCATATTTTATTATAGACAACTCATGTCAGCACCACTGCATAATGGGAATAAAAAGACTAAACCGTTATCTAACTGGAGAATGAGCCGAAACAAAAGGACTATAATTGCAACCACGCTCAGCTGTCACCTTACTGGTTAGAAAATGATCGTCGTAAAATTGCTATATGATTTAAAAATCGGGTGCACAAACTCAAAAACCATATCAAACAACCTTAGTTGTGCCATAGTAGTCTACAAAAAAAAAAAAAAAAAAAAAGGGGTATTCAAAAGAATGTTGTTAAATATCCGTCCGTAGAGTTTAGACAAGCCTGTTTTGATAATTTGATTGCATGATTTCTTGTGGAGCATGTTCATGCTGTATGATATAATACTTTTGATCTTTTTAATTTTAATTTACTTTATATGTGTATGTTTGTGATTTCCTATTTCTACTTAATAATTACAGGAACAAGTCACATTAGATTCTTCATCATCTGATTCTGAAAGTCTAACAGATAGACAAGGGTCAGTCAACCATTCCAGTGTAGAAGATGCTGATCTTTTGCCCAAAGAAAAACAGCGTAGATCAACTGTCAACAAGCAGATGCAAGATGGAGAACCACCTACCAAGAAACTGAATATTTCAGAAGATGAATATGCTAGGATTAGGGCAGAAATCAGAGCTAGGCAAAAAGAAGCTATGGTAAATCATTTACATGTATTTTTCTTATTAATGTATACTTTGATTATGGTTTTTATTGACATGTTTCATCAGTTTGACCTACAGATTTTTAACTTACATTTATTTCTCTTCTACCAACTACTTAAATGTGATATGCACATCTTCATATAAATCATTACAAAGAGCAAGGCATGTTTTAACTAGTTAAGAGAAAGCACTTTTCATGAAAGTATATTTTAGGCCCTTGATTTTTTTAGGGAAAAGTTATATGGTACAATTTACATTTTCTGGGAGTATTTTTAAATGTAATTATCATGCTATTTTTTATCATTAATACAGCAAAGACCAAAAATCTTCTTAACATTGGACGATATCCAGCCTTATGTCCCCACACCACAGCACTTTCCCACCATTCCACCACAGATTTCAGGAAAGGAAGAACTAGAAATGCCATCTTATCAACCTCATCTGTTTATGCTTGACGTGCAGCATTTGCTTCTGTATGCCATTCAGGGAAACACGGCCAGTTATAAACCAAGGTAGGGAACTGGCACACTAAATACAATCACATTTTGCTGTAATTATTTGTCACATGGAACAGATGCATCAAAGTGAGAGTGCTTTGTGGACTGTTAACATGTACAAAACATGTGCACATATGAAATTTAGTGCAGTTTTTAGGAATGGATTATCATGAATATTACAATTGTTAATAAAATTAGAAATCAAAAGGCATTCATTTTATCTTCTATATTAATTGTTACATATATTTTTAATTCAATAGGTGGTGTAAGCTGCTTCGGTGGCAGAAGGTCAGCCATATAGCTGTGGTCACAGTGCAAGGATTGTCTTTCGAAGAATACACACAGCACAAGGACTGCTTTCAACATTTAGGATCATTTGATGTGGTATGTTAATTGTGGTGAATGTGCTTCAGAGTGTCTCACCTTACACATTCATTCTTTATTTGCTAATATATGTATAAGATTTGTGCTAGACAAACTAGTTCATTGTTATGTGTCATTGTGGATGGAAAGAAAAGGAAAATTAATAAAAATGACCCTTGTCACTCAACATTTTGTAAAAGGTTGTGGCAGGATTTTATTTAAATTAACACTGGATGTGTTGTCCATGCTAGGTCTCTACAATCACATTGATTCCAGGCAGTCTGCCATGTTGTATGCCAAGACTGAAAAAAATACATAACACTTTGTAAGATTTATTTTAAAAAACAATGCACATGCATGTGTGTGTGTGTGTGTGTGTGCATATTGTGGTTGCTCCTAACACACTTTCAGGCCATTAAAAAAACAATTTAGTTAAGACATTATGACTGAGTTTGATTTGAAAACAGACAGCCAGTCCTATTACCTGGTCACAATTAACACGCTGTTTTTAATTTCAAGGAGGTAGGACTTGTCTCCCCATACCAGTATGGCAGTAGTGTTGAGGAAGATCTCTTCCAGGTGCCACTAAGTAGCTCTTATATGAAGAAATTGGGCATCAAAGGTGAGTAATTTCCCAAAAGTTGTAAATTAAAGCAAATTGATTTCTTTGTTTTTCTACAGTGAACTATTATCAACTGAAGATGATCACTTCATAAATAATATTTTTTAATGTAATCCATAGAATATGAAAAACATTATATATAATATAAATAGTGTGTGTGTGTGTGTGTGTGTGTGTGTGTGTGTGTGTGTGTGTGTGTGTGTGTGTGTGTGTGTGTGTGTGTGTGTGTGTTGTTGTTGTTGTTGTTGTTGTTGTTGTTGTTGTTGTTGTTGAATACCAATTTATCTCCCATATTAATATCTCAAAACAGCAGAAAATGGAGGTGAGAAGTTAAACAAGAAGAAGAAGACAGCCACGTCAGAGGACGGGGAGCAGCAAGGTCAAGACAAGAGACCTTCAGACTGTTGTTGTAGGACCACATTGATGTTAAGACCAGAACAACTGATACAAGAGGACTACCCTCTCCCTGTAGATGGAGACGGAGGTGAGTTATGCTTCCATATTATATCCCTCTATTCAAGATGGGGTTAATTGTTATTTTAATACTGATACATGAGGTGCAGTTACTTTTATATACGGTGAGTTGCTGGGTAAAATATCTTTAGTTATGATTGTTAAAGTGCCTCTGTGTTAGTGTTAGTCTACGTTTGTCCATTTTAATTTTTAAAAAATTGTCATTGCTACTGCTCTACTGGGGGGCCTCTCTACCATTTTCTTGTTTTATTAAATAAAGATTATTTTACTCAAAACATTGATAAATTAGCAAAATAGTTTTGTTAAGAAGAAAAAAATAAACATTTTCAACATTTGGATAAATTTGTTAGTCTAGTTACTGCTTCATGGATACAGTATACCAAACTGTTTTTCAGAGAGATGTGCAAATTATGTGTTCAGCAAGGATTCCTATGGTAAAGTCACAAACTCCAGTCCTCTGTTTGCTGTGGATTGTGAAATGGTTAGTGTGATTTGTTGAATGTAAGCTTGGTATAGTCTGTCAGTTTGATTATAATTGCAATGTCCCTCTCTATAAAGAAAGGGGTGTGAGTAAATAGGTCAATAAGAATAAAGTCTGCCAGTCTGTCTTCTCTACATTCATATATCATCATCATTCCCCTTTTCTTAACATTTGTAGCTTTGGATAAATATTTTTTGTATCAGATGTTGGTACAGAGTCTGAAATTAACTGGTACTCATGTTAGCTGTATTAAAATGGTATCATGCAAGACTGGTTAAACTTAAACCCACCTACCCGCCCACCATAGTTATAATGTATTTGATTTCATTTTAGTGCTTAACTAAATCTGCCAAGCGACTGGAGCTGACCAGAGTTTCAGTGGTCAACGAAAAGGCTGAAGTCATATATGACCAACTGGTCAAGCCAAGGCATAAAATCATTAACTATCTTACAAAGTAAGAAACTGGTTTCAATATTCTTGGTGTTTTTGTACTAAGTATATTCTTTGAGCATGGTTGCATTATTTTTGGTGTTTTTGTACTAAGTATATTCTTTGAGCGTTATGTACCTTCAGTAATTTTAAGTCTGTTCTCATGTATAGTTAAAACTTTAGTAATTGTTGGTTATAATTCTCACTTGAGTGATTAGCACGTGTACGTGCAGAGCAAGTACAGGCTTGGTCTGGCA
The DNA here is from genome assembly GCF_001039355.2 of Lingula anatina. The sequence goes on along the minus strand of NW_019775648.1, from coordinate 201,844 downwards.
CTTCCTTGTTCAACGCTTAATAAATACTTTTTGTATATTGTGATATCATTTGCACAGTACAAGGTTTTCATTTGTTCAATCCAGGAATGTTGTTAAGGTACTTGCTGAAATTCTGGACAAATAATGTCTGCAGTCTGCTTCATTTTGCAAGTAACAATTACAACAGTTACACAAAATGTTTGGATGGAAAAAATGAAAATTGTTTATAATAAGAATTTATTTCAATATATAATGCCACCACATAATACAGCACTGTTGTCTCCCTGATTGACAGTGACATCTCTGAAAAAATACTGTCCGCAGTAATAACCACATTCAGGGCATCTTACTTAACAGATTTTGCTTGTAGTTTTTACCTAATACATTTCACCAACTTCGTGCAATTACATTCTCACCTAACACAATGATTGTTTCTATCTCTAGGTACAGTGGCATTACAGAGCAAATGTTAGCCCCAGTCACCACCACCTTACAGGATGTACAGAGAGACCTACAGAACCTGTTTCCATCAGATGCTATTCTCTGTGGCCAGTCCTTGAATGGGGATCTACACGCCCTGGAGTTATTCCACCCTTACTGTATTGACACTAGTGTCATATATAACTTGAGTGGACACAGAAAGATGAAAACTGGATTAAAAAGACTGGCAGCTCAGTTCTTGGGGTAAACTAAAACTCAATCTTTCTGTTTTTGTCTGTCCTTTTTAGGTTAAATGTTAATAGGATGTTGTTATATATATCCAGAGAAGTAAATATTTCTTTGATGTTTCAGGCGAACAATTCAAGACAGCAGTGCAGGCCATGACTCTGCAGAAGATGCCATTGCTGCCCTTGACCTGGTGCTATTAAAACTGAAAAACAGTGAGTTGATGTCATCTTTTTGAGGGTCTCAATGGAAAAAAAGTAATGTTCATTACCATTTAGATTTTCTGTTGTATGAACTCAACCACAATATGCTAACTGTTAAATATTTTACTTTCAGACATATCTTATGGTGATGTTATTATGGGAGGTGTTATTTATCCCAAGTTAGAAGACAAACCTCCTGTTATTGCTCAGGTAGCTGAAGCTGCTAAACCAGTTCAAATAAGTGAAAATTCTGTCAACACACCATCAGATTCCCTGGACTCGATAAACAATTCACAGTCAAGCGATGCTCAAGCTAGTACCACAGAAACTAGAATGGAAGTTAAACCATTGGTCTCAACTGATCTTAGTTCTGTTAACCAATCAGCAGGATTTTCAAACTTGAAAGCAAAGGATAGCAATATGACTGACAAAAATAATAGTGCAACTCTAAAGGAGACTAGCAATTCTTGTTTACAGTCAACAGACTCCAAAACGCCAAGTGAGGGTAAATGTGTGACTTCATTGGGAATGACTGACAAGAAAAAAGTCTTTTTCAGAGGTACTTCCCAAGCCTATCAAAGTTTGGTTGGAATTCTCACAGACTTTTGTAAAACAAGTAAGTGTGAGTTGTTATTTGGCTATAATGTACTGTTGTCTATTTGAGATTTTCTCCACAGTGATTTTTAAGTTACAGCAATACATTTTTCGCTGTGGCTGCCAGGTGGATTCTTGGTCACCAGTGTGACTGCCAAAGAAGGAAAGCTTATCATAATGAATCACAGTCTCAACAGGACTACAAACGGCTCAAGGATCACAATGGCACAGCCTTACAATACTGATGATACAATATTCTTAAGTAGATTTGAGTGAATATTGTTCATTTAAGATTTGCCAAGCAAATCTTTAAATTTCTCAAACAGAGTTTCAGTTCAGTTGGCAAGATAGACTGGCACAAATGTCTTTGAGAGCATTCACATCGAGAAGAGCCGAGGTCTGGCAAGGCCGAGACCTAAATATGGCGGACCTACATGAAAGGAAACCGCATAATCCTTTAATAGTCTCTCAATGAATGTCATTAAGAGACCATTACAGGATTACGCAGCCTTCCTTTCATGTAGGTCCGCCATATTTAGGTATCGGTAGTTTATGTATCAAGGCAGCATAATATCATTAATCAAAAGATGTTTTTAGTTTCAAGTACCTGCCAGTTTGTATTGTTTGTTAACGAGATGTCTGATTATTCCAGGTGTTTGTATCAGCAGGTCAGATGACAAACTAGGTAACCACAAGATGGAATTCTACCCCTGCTCTAGTGATAAACGAGCAACCAAAATTGCAAAGAAGAAAGTGGTAGATAGTAGTTTTACTTTTGTGGAATTCAATGGCTTTGATCCTTCTGAAAAGGATACTGGCAAAACAAAGGTACAACGTTACATCTTTTTCTTTCCACAAACATTCCTTAGAAAAGTGTAATAGTTAAATAACCACATTAAATTTAGTACAAAATGAATTTGAAAGGTTATTATGGATATATAACATTTATTTATATCCTTTATTTTGTTTTGAAAATATTTTCAGGAAAGTTTGCAAGACATAGACAGAAGAATAAGCAAGATCCATCAAAAGATGCCAAACAATGGGATGTTTGTTGTTATATTGGGTGGAAGAACTAGCGAGTCCTCAGCATACAGTGCAGGGGCCTTTGTCAGCATTAAGAAATCCACCTGTGATATCTCAACCTAGGCGTTTTTACATATATTAGTAGGGACATAGACACCACAGGCATTGTATAACACTTCCATGGTACCAGGAGCCTATGTGACACTTACTGGGTTACCAAGGACCTTACATAGCCCTTTTATTACCAACTGTTAGAGATTTTACTTTAAAACTTATGGACCCAAATGCCTTTTTTCCTTAAACAGACTCCTAACTGAACTCTTAAAGTGAATGCTATTTTCTTCGTTGTTCATTCAAATTTGTATTCATTTAAGAAGTAAATGTAAGTTGTGATCTGAAATTTTAAGTAGATGTCAGTTAAACATTTTATTGGTCAAAAAAATTGAGAATATGAAATCAAGTCTCAGAACTGGATTCTAAATAAAGAATGACTAGCAATTCATGGATATGTATTCAATGATGTAAAGACATATCTGCAAGAATCCCGTTTATCACTCGTATAATTACACATTCTGTATACAAAATTATCTTGTACATTTACATACAAACATTGCTATATATGCAACTGTTCAACACTTTACATACAACATGTAAAACACCCACATCTCTAACAATATAATACATATCACAGCTGTCAAAAGACAATTCAGTTATTAAGATGTGGAAGCACAAATTAATATTTAGAATAATTAAGACTTCAGTCCAACTACAATAACATAAATATGTTCAACCGTCTTTCTCTCATTACAGTATGTACAATATTCTCTCGGGCTATAGAATTTGTAGCTTCTTTTTTACCCTGTAGAGTAGCAATATTATGGAAATCCTGAGTTGTACATGTCTAAATCGAATTGCAAATCATTACCTGTATGTGTTCTGTATGTAAGGAAAGCAATAGGTAAACAACAGTATATGCTAGTAATGATATTCTCAACTCCTTCCCCACATTTTTGCCCTCTATGGCATTCTTTACCATACATGATAAGAGCTTAAACATAATTTTTGACTCAAATATTCAAGATAAGTCTCTTTGGCTACAGATATGAAAACTAACTGATTGTTATCAACTCTTTTATCACTGTAGAAATTTGACCGAAGTAAATATATGTTTGTGTAGCTCAACTCGGGAGGTATAATGTAACAAATAAAAATCCCAAGCTTTAAGAATTGTGCAGTTACCACAACATGTACATTCAATTCAATTTTGTCAAGAGATGTGCTGATATACCACATAATGAGTACAAGTCTCCTGAACATGATCAGAAAAGAATCTCAATTCTTAACAAGAATGTTACAATGAGCTCCACATAGATTTGTGTAAAGACACACCCCTAGCTTGTGGCCATTTGGACATCCTGATATGTGACAGGAGCACCATTTAGTACAGCATTGTAGGTTCTTATATTTCATTGTGCGTATACGTACTGTATGACACTGTATGTCAGATGACTGTCACCATCATTAAGTACAGGCCCTGGTGTTTGTTAAAATGGATTCGCGTACTGAACTGAAAACATATGGCACTCTTCAACCAAATTATCAACTTAAAAAGATTCTATTGGTGATGCTTGGGAATCAATTCCTTATTCTTTTGGCTTTTTTTTTATCTTGATGGTCATATGATACATTGTAAATGCACAAAGCCACAACAAACAGCCAAGATTTCAAATGATCTCCACTGCGGAAGTTTGTCAGCTGTGATGTGTAAACTGCCTGATGTCAGAATCCGGGGAGCCTAGAACTACTTTCTTCACCCAGCTCCTCAGATGATGAAAGAGGCGTTGTGGAATTGCACAAACTTGGACTTGGACCAGGCTACTGCAGAAATGGCCAACATTGCGCAAATAGTCAGTGAAAAGATGTTAAGGTAAATATATTTCCTATTGTAAATTTAGTCATCCTATCATCTCATTTAAAGCATCTTTGTAGATGCTATTTTTAATGTTGAGAGAAAAGATATGTAAATAAAAAATCCTGATAACTTAATGTTTGCAATATCACAATGTTTGCAATATAATAAATGTAACACCTCATAAATGAAATGCTCTCATACCCTGCACAATTGCAGTCACACCTACCACACTGTCACTCCCATGCCCAGATACTGAAGTGGTTAAAAACTAATACTTTAGCAACAAAAGCACCACAACATCACACTGACGACCACATTACAAACACACAAAACCATATCAGCTTATATAGATATAAGCCACATTCATTATTTTCACCTCCACTAAAAGGATATAAGGCAGTCCAGGGAGGTTCTCCACCATTGATATACAGAACATATGTATACCCATCACTGGGGGACCCCTTTATGGAATAATAATATGGTAAAAAACTGTGGAGCTTAAAGTTGCGCCTCTCATAGAACCTGATAGCTGTGGCATTAGCTGTGAGTACATGAAGATAGACAGCTTTACAATTTTGGCGCTCACTCGTTGTTAAGTGTTGGAGTAGTGTTTCCAGAAGTAGGGAGGCTGGAATGAAGATGAGAATTTATAGATATCCTTTGATCATAATTATCATATATCTATGAACAGATTTTATATCGAAGAGAAAAACTGTGATGACCAAAATTTTGGATATTTATTAAATTTTAATTTTATTTCACTTACAGAAATTTAATTTTTTTTCGTAGTATTTAGATTAATATCTAAGGTTAGAGATAAAGCCATTCAACTATACACTTACCTATTCCATGATTCCTGAAGTCTCTCACCACTCCTAAGCTGAGAATATAAGCCACCTGTATATTGGCAGGATAGTGGGAAGCAAGGAGATCACTGTCCTAAAAAAAAAAAAAGGAATAAGTTTCCCTAATTTTCTTCGGCATACAAAACGAGCAAAAGTGAATTTTTGTTTCCACATGACTACATAAAATCCCTGGAATTGTCACTAAGGGAATGCTATTTAACCCACCTCCTTATTGCATGTGCTCCTAGGTTTTATGTCAGCTACAATCATTCCAATAATCTGCCCATTGAAAGTTGCTGCCAGAGAGAAGAACTTGGTGTTGGAGGTGATGTCCTTGAACCAGTTCTCTGGATAGCTGAAATGATACACGAGAAAAATACACTGTAAGTGCACATATAACGGCCCACACATTTCCTTTTCTTTGTATTATTCAAAACATTAGAACATTTGTGAAAAGTAGAAAAATATCAAATGTACATTTGATTAAACCAAATCATCTGACCAACTAATAAGATATGCAAGAATTCTCATACTCACTCAATGGGAAACCAATCTGCACAAAGCTTCTTTATATCATTGATATCACTGGGACTAAGAAACCTCATCTGCACCTCCCTCTGGATGCTAAATGAATTTTGCTGAGTCATTGGTATCAAGTTGTTCACTGTGCTCGTTGTGTCAGTGTCTAGTATGTCTCATTCTTAAGCATTGCATCAGATGAGACAATGTCTTGTGTTTGTCATTGCGTTAGATGTGACAGTGTGATAGGAGTATCATACAATGTGCTCCGTGTTAGATGTAAAAAGAAGTGGATGGCATCATTTCATTGCAGTCAGTGACCAGAATTATTCACTGTCAGTGTGATCTGTCCATTTCATAGTGCTGAAACAGAAAAAGATACATTCCAAAGAACTCCTGACCTAATTTATTCAGACTGACAACTGAAAGGAATTTTATAATTCATCATATACACAAGATGCAGTAAACTCTCCTTCATGAAATAAACGAAATGGGCCTATATTCAAATTTGAACATACACTGCACACAAACTATGGTGGCTAAAGCTGTCAAATTTTGCAATATCATATAAGGAATTTATGTGCCAAATTTCAATCCAAACTATTGCATACATTTAAGAATAGAAAAGCTTCAAAGTAGACCTTGACAAAACTAAAAGTGTTATTGACATGATTCAATTGTATTTGGGAAGCTCAGGTCCGTAGCCAGCAATTTCAGAGGGGGGGGGGTTGTTTTCTGAAAAAGTGCACCTTTGACCATAAAATCCTTAAGAACATAGATCAAATTTTACCCAGAGTGGACCTTTTCCCAGCGAAAAGGGCGGTTCTCTTGAACCCCCCGAACCCCCCCCCCCCCCCTGGCCAAGGGCCTGAAGCTGCTGGTTTATCTTCCAGTGAGAAGGACACCGTTGCTTATAAATGCAGTAGTTAAGAAAATAATCAAGCAAATTAAAACTTCAAGTGCATAATAATTTTGACAGATTAAACCATGCAATTTCTGACAGACAAGCAGATGAACACTATTCACAGCTTGGCAACAGGAAAACTGTTTGGCATTAAAAGTGTGAGTTGAGGAGATGAGAGGTAAATCCAGATTTGAAAGCTACTCATCACAGTAGCTGGTCGTCATATTACACTTTTTGAATCATTTGCTTTAATGTGTTAGCAGAAACAGTATATATGAGATCAGAAACCATAAACAACTTCTGATTTTACTTATTCTCCAGTGTCTGTACTGTACATGTACGATGCTAGGAAAAACAGCACCATTTACAAATGCAACAGTGAAAAGGGGTCATTTTTTTTTCAATCCAAGCTGATGGCAACAGAAAATCTACTTATTTTATGTCAAAACCACCATATTAGAATATATGAGTTAATGTCACATGAGCATACTGTATTTAAGAAACTTGATACTGATAACGTTCATATGATATATATTTCTTGTCTCAGAAACCAAACCATACATCAGTGTTATACATGAGCCATGAATTATCCAAATTGATTTCACTTCGAGCAGCTTCCGCCACTGCAAAACATTTGGATAGCAAAATCGTGTTTCTTCTAGAAAAAAAAGCTGAACAAAACGGTTGAAAACTCAACGCTGCGTCAAATACAGTAGGCGAATTAGACAACTTAGCACCGTTAATATCGCGTCTACAGAAGATAATACGCTTTACACTACATAATTCAGAAAGTAATAGGTAAGTATGAACTACCTACAGTAAACTTACCAGGATAATCTATGCCTTAGAAAGGCAATATAAGGAAAACATCTCGAATATATGTCAAAACCGATTGACCATCGGAAAAGGAAGTTTTTTTTCTCTGCGCATGCGCACTTTAAATGTTAAAAGAAACACGCGAGTTGAGACGATGGAAGACCGGGTGGTGATACATGGTTTCACAGGTAAACTGTAACATATGAATGGACTCACGGGTTAATTGATTGACTAATAGTTCCCTATTCAAACCTGATATACACCTTATCTTATATTATACTGATACTTAATCTTTGACGTTGCAAATGTGGCGTTACTGTATCCCGTTGTTATGAAAAAAAGAATTTTGTTGTTTCTTTTGAAAATAATTTTGAATGAAGTTTGATTTTATTTATTTTGCCAGTTATCAGTAGAATACACATCTGATATGTACCTATTTTGGCAATGTATATATATTTTTTGGACATAAATCCGTTTCACTTTTTGCAGCTGTAATGCCAAATGGCATTTCTAGATCTGTTTCCTTAAATGTATTCACTGTTGCACTAGAACCATAGTAGTACATGTACATGTTAATATTAAAACAATGCACGTAAAATAGCTAGAGTGTGATCATCTGTGTTGCAATTGTAGTATTTAATTAGGCACAAAATTGTGCACTGCAATCTAGCTTAATTTTATTTTACTTTTTGTGCCAGATTTAGTGATACTAGATTGTTATTGAATTTTAGAGGAGACTTTGTAGTCTACACAGGTCTATGATAAATCCAATTGTGCAACATTTTATGTTGAATCTGTTGATCAGATTATTACCTCTTTTTGGACTTATAACAGTCCTTGAAATGATTTCTAAACCATATTCCATTGCTCATTTCTCTTACTTGAGGCAATGCCTCTTTAATGGTTTCTTGAAGATAAGGACAATAATGTATTCATTGTCTGATAAACTAGTAGTTAATTTAGTCTTTCAATTTTTTATTTAAGTGATTCCTCTGAAGCTAAACAAGCAGTGCAAGTCCTGCCATCACGTATACTTGAAGGAGCACAGCGTGAGGGAAACGGATGCAGCAAAGCCCAAAGACAGGACACTTTTTATATTGAATTTGCCACCATATTGTAATGAGGTAATATAAATGAAACTTTTAAGTCTACTTTAAAACAAAAATGTAAAAAAAAAACAATTTTTTATTGATTTCTTAGACATCATTAGTAGCTCATGGAATTTCACCCTTATCACTGAAAAGTAAACCTAAACCTTAACCGATTCTAGCCAATTTTCTAGTCTTGTAGGTCATCATGCACTTCTTCAAGCCTTGTTTGAGGCTATCTAAGATGATTGTCTTTGCAGTATTTGTGACTAGTTGTATTTTTCTCATTGCCTAGGAGTGTTTGAAGAGATTGTTCTCTGACTGTGGAAAAATTGAGAATATACATATTCAACAGAAACCTTCTTCATCAGCACCAGAAGTCAAAAACAGATTCTTTAAAAGTGCCAAAGATATAGAGGTAAGTTTTGAAAACAATGAATATAAGACAGATTAACTTAATATTTCATAATGATTCATTAAAAGCAGGGTTTGACAAAAAAGGAAGAAATAAGAAGATAATATTGTGATATTTCTTGATAAATGTGTATTTTTTCAGGGTTTTAGGGTAGCATACATTGTGTTCCATACACCTGCAGCTGTAAAAAAGGCAAAACAGATCAAATTTGATCCACCTAGGATTCTGTCTACAGATGAAAGTCCAGTTCTGACAGGGATGAAAAGTAGGTTTTTAACTCACATGTGTATCCATGCATGCACTTTGATTTTTTTACAGAGGAAAATCAGTTTTATTCATTCATTTTTGCCTGTTTGATTTTGCTTTGCCCCTAGTAATGGCACTTTGAGCAAAAGTTAACTTTGACTTTTTTGTAAAGTGTCACCACCTAACATATCAACTCAAAGGAATTTGTGATGTGAATTCTATATACTAGTATAATAATATTATATATATATGTTCCATTTTTGCATTTGGGTTTTTCACTTTAAAGTGTATTATAATTGTCATTCAGAATGGTGCCAGGAATATAAAACCAGCTTACCGAATGTAAATGCACTTCAGAAAGAAATAGATGCATACATGGAAGAGTTTGACAAGAAGATTCAAGAGGTGATCACAACTGACCATCATTTTTTTTCTAGTAACTTGTGAATTATTTTTTGAAAAGTGAATGTTTTCAAAGATTGTTGACAACAAAATTTGCATTTCTTTGAATATTAATTTGATTTAAAACTATGAAAACACTCTGAAATCTCCGTCAAGACGAAATGTAAATGATAATTAAATTAAAATCAGGCCTACCCAACTACCAGACTCGGCACCGAATGATCCTGAATTCACCGGTAGATTGGACCACACTACCCGTTTTCAAGGTATCAGCACGCATTTCACAGTATCAGACGCGACACCGCTCTTGCCTATTACGCGATGTGATAGTGACGATTCTCAGCAGGGTTGAAAAGCATTGCATCACCACTCAAAATTTGTTCGGGTATGATACTGTGAAATGCGTACTGACTCACACCTTGAAAACGGGTAGTGTGGTCCGATCTACTGGTGAATTTGGGATCATTCGGTGCCGAGTCTGGTAGTTGGGTAGGCCTGAAAATGATTGTATAAGATCTGGCATCACCTGAAATCATGATTTATTCTTTCTCTCCTAAATAACTGTTATCTTGATAATTCAACTAAAATGGTAAACATTTTTTAAGATCTCTTGTCTACAAACAAACAAACCAAAGTCCACTAAAGAACAAACCAAACTTCTTCATCGACATAGTTTATTATTTTCTGGGTCAAATTAAAACAAATTGAAAAGTCAATATTAAGTCTTCTTATTAAAGAAAATAAAAATTTTATTTTAGGAAGCAGCTCAGGCCAAGGAGGAAGAAGGTGTCCCTGATGATGAGGGTTGGGTGACGGTGACAAGGCACAGTAAAAACAAAGGAGTTCCCAGAACAGAAGCACAAGAAAAGAGAGTAACTCAGAGAGAGAAGAAGAAGAGAAAGGAAAAGGTATAATTAATATTGATGACCTAGTGTAATCTTTTGCCATTTTATGCTTTTTGAGTTTTTAGTTTAATTTGTAGAAAAGTTTTAAGGGTAATGTGATTGGTTTTTCATCTTAGATAGATAGTCTTTCAGTTGCAGGATATTATTTAAATATGTTCACAAAATTTCTTGAAGAGATGCTTATTTCTGGCAAAGACTAAGATATTGTAAAGTTTNCGAAAAACTGTGATGACCAAAATTTTGGATATTTATTAAATTTTAATTTTATTTCACTTACAGAAATTTAATTTTTTTCGTAGTATTTAGATTAATACCTAAGGTAAGAGATAAAGCCATTCAACTATACACTTACCTATTCCATGATTCCTGAAGTCTCTCACTACTCCTAAGCTGAGAATATAAGCCACCTGTATATTGGCAGGATAGTGGGAAGCAAGGAGATCACTGTCCTAAAAAAAAAAAAGGAATAGGTTTCCCTAATTTTCTTCGGCAGAAAAAGTGAGAATACATGAATTTTTGTTTCCACATGACTACATAAAATCCCTGGAATTGTCACTAAGGGAATGCTATTTAACCCACCTCCTTATTGCATGTGCTCCTAGGTTTTATGTCAGCTACAATCATTCCAATAATCTGCCCATTGAAAGTTGCTGCCAGAGAGAAGAACTTGGTGTTGGAGGTGATGTCCTTGAACCAGTTCTCTGGATAGCTGAAATGATATGCGAGAAAAATACACTTTAAGTGCACATATAACTGCCCACACATTTCCTTTTCTTTGTATTATTCAAAACATAAGAACATTTGTGAAAAGGAGAAAAATATCAAATGTACACTTGATTAAACCAGATCATCTGACCAACTAATAAGACATGCAAGAATTCTCATACTCACTCAATAGGAAACCAATCTGCACAAAGCTTCTTTATATCATCGATATCACTGGGACTAAGAAACCTCATCTGCACCTCCCTCTGGATGCTAAATGAATTTTGCTGAGTCATTGGTATCAAGTTGTTCACTGTGCTCGTTGTGTCAGTGTCTAGTATGTCTCATTCTTAAGCATTGCATCAGATGAGACAATGTCTTGTGTTTGTCATTGCGTTAGATGTGACAGTGTGATAGGAGTGTCATACAATGTGCTCTGTGTTAGATATAAAAAGAAGTGGATGGCATCATTTCATTGCAGTCAGTGACCAGAATTATTCACTGTCAGTGTGATCTGTCCATTTCATAGTGCTGAAACAGAAAAAGATACATTCCAAAGAACTCCTGAACTAATTTATTCAGACAGACAACTGAAAGGAATTTTATAATTCATCATATACACAAGATGCAGTAAACTCTCCTTCATGAAATAAACGAAATGGGCCTATATTCAAATTTGAACATACACTGCACACAAACTATGGTGGCTAAAGCTGTCAAATTTTGCAATATCATATAAGGAATTTATGTGCCAAATTTCAATCCAAACTATAGAAAAGCTTCAAAGCAGACCTTGACAAAACTATAAGTGTCTCTTGACATGATTCAATTGTATTTGGGAAGCTCAGGTCCGTAGCCAGCAATTTCAGAGGGGGGTTCGTTTTCTGAAAAAGTGGACCTTTTACCTTCCTTAAGCACATAGATCAAATTTTACCCAGAGTGGACCTTTTCCCAGCAAAAAAGGCGGTTCTTTCGAACCCCCCGAATCCCCCCTGGCTAAAGGCCTGAAGCTGCTGATTGATCTTCCAGTGAGAAGGACACCGTTGCTTATAAATGCAGTAGTTAAGAAAATAATCAAGCAAATTAAAACTTCAAGTGCATAATAATTTAGACAGATTAAATCATGCAATTTCTGACAGACAAGCAGATGAACACTATTCACAGCTTGGCAACAGGAAAATTGTTTGGCATTAAAAGTGTGAGTTGAGGAGATGAGAGGTAAATCCAGATTTGAAAGCTACTCATCACAGTAGCTGGTCGTCATATTACACTTTTTGAACCATTTGCTTTGATGTGTTAGCAGAAACAGTATATATGAGATCAGAAACCATAAACAAGATTTTACTTATTCTCCAGTGCCTGTACTGTACGATGCTAGGAAAACAGCACCATTTACAAATGCAACAGTGAAAAGGGGTCATTTTTTTTTCAATCCAAGCTGATGGCAACAGAAAATCTACTTATTTTATGCCAAAACCACCATACTAGAATATATGAGTCAATGTCACATGAGCATACTGTATTTAAGAAACTTGATACTGATAACGTTCATCTGATATTTCTTGTCTCAGAAACCAAATCATACATCAGTGTTATACATGAGCCATGAATTATCCAAATTGATTTCACTTCGAGCAGCTTCCGCCACTGCAAAACATTTGGATAGCAAAATCGTGTTTCTTTTAGAAAAATAAAGAAGCTGGACAAAACGGTTGAAAACGCAACGCTGCGTCAAATACAGTAGGCGAATTAGACAACTTAGCACCGTTAATATCGCGTCTACAGAAGACAATATGCTTCACACTACATAATTCAGACAGTAATAGGTAAGTATGAACTACCTACAGTAAACTTACCAGGATAATCTATGCCTTAGAAAGGCAATATAAGGAAAACATCTCGAATTATATGTCAAAACCGATTGACCATCGGAAAAGGAAGTTGTTTTTTCTCTGCGCATGCGCACTTTAAATGTTAAAAGCAACACGCGAGTCGAGACGATGGAAGACCGGGTGGTGATAAATGGTTTCACAGGTAAACTGTAATATATGAATGGCCCCACGGGTTAATTGATTGACGAATAGTTCCCTATCCAAACCTGATATACACCTTATCTTATATTATACTGATACTTAAACTTTGACATTGCAAATGTGGCGTTACAGATACTTATTATATCTCGTGTGTTTTCAAAAAAAGAATTATGTTGTTTCTTTTGAAAATAATTTTGAATGAAGTTTGATTTTATTAATTTTGCCAGTTATCAGTAGAATACACATCTGATACGTACCTATTTTGGCAATGTATATATATATATATTTTTTGGACACAATTCCGTTTCACTTTTTGCAGCTGTAATGCCAAATGGCATTTCTGTTTCCCTATGTATTCACTGTAGCACTAGAACCATAGTAGTACATGTTAATATTAAAACAATGTGCGTAAAAGAGCTAGAGTGTGATCATCTGTGTTGCAATTGTAGTATTTAATTAGGCACAAAATTGTGCACTGCAATCTAGCTTTTATTTTACTTTTTGTGCCAGATTTAGTGATACTAGATTGTTATAGAATTTTAGAGGAGACTGTGCAGTCTACACAGGTCTATGATAAATCCAATTGTGCAACATTTTATGTTGAATCAGTTGATCAGATGATTACCTCTTTTTTGGCCTTATAACAGTTCCTGAAATAATTTCTTAACCATATTCCATTGGTCATTTCTCTTACCGGTACTTGAGACAGTGCCTCTTTAATGGTTTCTTGAAGATAAGGACAATAATGTATTCTTTGTCTGGTAAACTAGTTGTTAATTTAGTCTTTCAATTTTTTTTTATTTAAGTGATTCCTCTGAAGCTAAACAAGCAGTGCAAGTCCTGCCATCACGTATACTTGAAGGAGCACAGCGTGAGGGAAACGGATGCAGCAAAGCCCAAAGACAGGACACTTTTTATATTGAATTTGCCACCATATTGTAATGAGGTAATATAAATGCAACTTTTAAGTCTACTTTAAAACAAAAATGAAAAAAAAAAAACAACTTTTTATTGATTTCTTAGACATCATTCCTAGCTCATGGAATTTCACTCTTATCACTGAAAAGTAAACCTAAACCTAAACCGATTCTAGCCAATTTTCTAGTCTTGTAGGTCATCATGCACTTCTTCAAGCCTTGTTTGAGGCTATCTAAGATGATTGTCTTTGCAGTATTTGTGACTAGTTGTATTTTTCTCATTGCCTAGGAGTGTTTGAAGAGATTGTTCTCTGACTGTGGAAAAATTGAGAATATACATATTCAACAGAAACCTTCTTCATCAGCACCAGAAGTCAAAAACAGATTCTTTAAAAGTGCTAAAGATATAGAGGTAAGTTTTGAAAACAATGAATATAAGACAGATTAAATTAATATTTCATAATGATTCATTAAAAGCAGGGTTTGACAAAAAAGGAAGAAATAAGAAGATAATATTGTGATATTTCTTGATAAATGTGTATTTTTTCAGGGTTTTAGGGTAGCATACATTGTGTTCCATACACCTGCAGCTGTAAAAAAGGCAAAACAGTTCAAATTTGATCCCCCTAGGATTCTGTCTACAGATGAAAGTCCAGTTCTGACAGGGATGAAAAGTAGGTTTTTAACTCACATGTGTATCCATGCATGCTCTTTGATTTTTTTTACAGAGGAAAATCAGTTTTATTCATTCATTTTTGCCTGTTTGATTTTGCTTTGCCCCTAGTAATGGCACTTTGAGCAAAAGTTAACTTTGACTTTTTTGTAAAGTGTCACCACCTAACATATCAACTCAAAGGAATTTGTGATGTGAATTCTATATACTGGTATAATAATATAATATATATATGTTCCATTTTTGCATTTGGGTTTTTCACTTTAAAGTGTATTATAATTGTCATTCAGAATGGTGCCAGGAATATAAAGCCAGCTTACCAAATGTACATGCACTTCAGAAAGAAATAGATGCATACATGGAAGAGTTTGACAAGAAGATTCAAGAGGTGATCACAACTGACCATCGTTTTTTTTCTAGTAACTTGTGAATTATTTTTTGAAAAGAGAATGTTTTCAAAGATTGTTGACAACAAAATTTGCATTTCTTTGAATATTAATTTGATTTAAAACTATGAAAACACTCTGAAACCTCCGTCAAGATGAAATGTAAATGATAATTAAATTAAAAATCAGGCCTACCCAACTACCAGACTTGGCACCGAATGATCCTGAATTCACCGGTAGATTGGACCACACTACCCGTTTTCAAGGTATCAGTACGCATTTCACAGTATCAGACGCGACACCGCTCTTGCCTAGTACGCGATGTGATAGTGACGATTCTCAGCAGGGTTGAAAAGCATTGCATCACCACTCAAAATTTGTTCGGGGTATGATACTGTGAAATGCGTACTGACTCACACCTTGAAAACGGGTAGTGTGGTCCGATCTACTGGTGAATTTGGGATCATTCGGTGCTGAGTCTGGTAGTTGGGTAGGCCTGAAAATGATTGTATAAGATCTGGCATCACCTGAAATCATGATTTATTCTTTCTCTCCTAAATAACTGTTATCTTGATAATTCAACAAAAATGGTAAACATTTTTTAAGATCTCTTGTCTACAAACAAACAAACTAACAAACAAACCAAAGTCCACTAAAGAACAAACCAAACTTCTTCATCGACATAGTTCATTATTTTCTGGGTCAAATTAAAAATTGAAAAGTCAATATCAAGTCTTCTTATTAAAGAAAATAAAAATTTTATTTTAGGAAGCAGCTCAGGCCAAGGAGGAAGAAGGTGTCCCTGATGATGAGGGTTGGGTGACGGTGACAAGGCACAGTAAAAACAAAGGAGTTCCCAGAACAGAAGCACAAGAAAAGAGAGTAACTCAGAGAGAGAAGAAGAAGAGAAAGGAAAAGGTATTATTAATATTGATGACCTAGTGTAATCTTTTGACATTTTATGCTTTTTGAGTTTTTAGTTTAATTTGTAGAAAAGTTTAAGGGTAATGTGATTGGTTTTTCATCTTAGATAGATAGTCTTTCAGTTGCAGGAAGATAGATAGTCTTTCAGTTGCAGGATATTATTTATATATGTTCACAAAATTTCTTGAAGAGATGCTTATTTCTAGCAAAGACTAGGATATTGTAAAGTTCGATATATTGTAATATTGTAGAAGAAAATTTTGAGTATGATATCAATTACTATATTTATAATTTCCAGGAATTATTGAATTTCTATGCATTCCAAGTGAGGGAATCAAAAATGGAACGTAAGTTAATATTTAAGTGAAATTTGTTGATACATGGATAGATACTCACTTCATAAAGTGCAAAAGCATAGGCTCTGTAAATACAACTTCTTCATTTTCATCATTTAAACTGTTACTGTTAACCACTAATTATGAGTGCAATCTTTTTGAATTTTGACAAATGCAAATATTTATCTTTTTATCATTTTTACCCTTTTATTTCTTGTAGAAATTGCCAAACTTAGACAGAAATTTGAAGAAGACAAGCAAAAAATATCATTGATGCGGGCATCCAGGAAGTTTAGACCTTACTGACTGTATAGCCTTAGCTACTGCATAAAAGTTCAGTTCATCCACATCGGACAGTTTGTCTTGAATAGAAAATATTATAATGAATTATCATAGAACGGTACTGTAACCAGTCAAAATTATGATTAGCAATAGATATGAATATAAATTTAAAGCATCATTTCTCTCACTCTCCTTTTCTCTCAAGTTTCTTTTCTTAGCCCATATCAGTTTAGTTTTACTAAGCATCCATCTGTCTGGTGTCGTGTCTGGAGTATGCCTGAACCAACCTGATCTTCACAGTCTTATAAGTTCTATAGAAATTAGAATTGCAATTTGACTTGGTTAATATGATTTATTTAACAGCCTTTTTTTTCATTAGGTGTTCACAGGGTTTGCATAAAATTGTCAGTGGCCTTGATATGATTGTTGTTAAAATTTATCTGTTGATGCCTGGGAGTCTAAACCAGAAGTCCTTTCTAAATAACAATGTTAGTAATAATTTAATGTGAATAAAAAATACATTATTTAATCAACAGTCAATCAGTGTTTTAATGAAAGATTTTTATTTTGTATTTTGCTGTGCATACTTTTTATGACAAACTTTATCTCCAAATGTTTTACTTAATTTTGATATACACATGAATATTTAAAAAAATCAATATTTGTAGAAATGCTTCTTTATGATCATCAATTTTTCCATTGGTGCTTCAGGAGAAAAAAAATGCTATTCCCACAGTCAAAAATAAACTGATGTGTCAACAACATGGATCTACTATCTGCTATTTGTTTAAAATTTTAAAGTCACAAATCCGCTTTTCTCTTTCTAACAAAAATGCAACCACCATCGTTGGGTCATAAATAAGGATTGTTTGTTCATCACATTCATATTATACAAAGGGTTATCTGACTACATTGGATCAGTTAATTTGCATTTGATATAGGGTTTTTCATTGTCATTGAAAGAAATAATGTAAGCAAGACAAAATGATGTTTTTGCTCACATATTAAATTTATTGAAAACTACGATAATTATTACAATTGTAATTAATTCAAAATTAACTTAACTCGCACTCTTGAGGAGACCTTGTTAGGGAATATTTAATAATAAATAATTTAATGCTCCGAGTGAAGAAAACAATCTTTGAGTATAAATTCTCTGCTCTGTTTGATCCTCCAGGGCTCCGTATCTCGAAAGGTTCGCTATATTGCGCAAGTGTCTCGATTCCATAACCGATTCTATTTCGAGATACGGGTCCATAGAATCGAGACGTTTGCGCACGTGCTCAACATAGCGAACCTTTAGAGATACACCAGGGCCCGTATCTCGAAAGCATCGCGTATTGCGAATCGCTATATCAAAAAGAGGCTACAGTGTATTATATGGGACGAGTATGGGCGAGTAATGGAATCGAGACGCTTGCGCACGTGCGCAACATAGCGAAGCTTTCGAGATAAGGGGCCCAGGTCGTCTTATCTGATATGCTGTAATCGTCCGTTAGAATTCAGTCAGTTTAAGTCTGTCAGCCAAAAGGTGAAGTCCCACTGCCAAAGTGGATTTTGCAAATATTTACAAAGGTAATCTTTATTATGCAACAAGCCCCAGCGACGTAATCAAAACTTCATGGTTCAACTTCGAGGTCCAAGTCGAAGACATTTAAGCGCACTACCTGACTACCTTTGTAGTTGGTATGTATATGTTTTAAATACTGATATACTGTATTATTGTTTACAGGGCGGAGAAAAATTATGTTAAATTGTTTTATTGCATTTAACAATATCTAAAGACTTTTAATTTAAAGGACTTTAAAAGATATCCTGAAAGGGGAAATTGACTTGCAATTAAAAGAGTTTCTTTGAAATATAGAGATGCATTGCATGATAGCTAGAGCAACTGATTTAACTGACCACATGAATGTATCCCAATGTAAAATGCATTTATTATGTTTTTCATTATATATGCAACTTACTTTATTTGTTTTGGCAGGAAACACCATTTGTGCAACTTGTGTGTGTTTTGACAAAAGTTCTCTTTTCATAAATTACAAATATGAGTCATTAGAGTGCTCTAGGACATAAACTTTTGACTGTATCTCTTTTTTCACTATTTCTTCATTTCCTTGTCTTCATGTAACAGAAATAACATACATGATTTTTCATGAAAATATAACGCATACAAATTAAGCATCTATATGTGTTGAAATGACTTACGTGCCCTAATAAAGAAAAAATGATCAAAATGTTTTGATTTATATGGTAAGAATTAAAGCACATGCCCTAAATTTTAGAGGCCAAAATCACTGGAAAATTACTTTACACATACCGTTTATTTATAGTTTAGCACTTTTTGAGTTTCAACTATGGAGAGTAACAATGATACGTCCGAAGTACCCCTGGGATTAAAAGGTGTTACCCCTCACCCTGAAGTATTCACCATCCCCCCACCACAGCCTAAAGAAAAGAAACCTGGGCAGCTCACTTCACAGCAGGTCCATCAATTCTTTGACGAGGTATGTGGGTATTTTGCTGAATTAGATATTCAACAAAAATTATTTACGTCTGTACTGTATTAATTTTGTGAAACATTTTGGATAATAATTAACAAAGCAGAGGGAAGGGTAGAGTTGAATCCTGATATTCTGGATATAAACACCATCGGCAGGTTTTACAATTTACACCTGTATCTTTATTCATTCCTGTATCTATCTCACCTTCCTGGGGAGGATACAATTAACCAGGCTGCTGCATACGGGGTGTGTGTTTAATGAGTATTGTTTGCAAATACTGGCAATACCATGGCCAGGTCCTAACCCTCATGTTTGAGTGCTGTATACTTATATCTTTAAATAAAATTTTGTTGTAATACCTGCTAAAACAATTTTGCTGTTTATAAAAGAAAGGCAGATAAAATGTTTGCTCTATACCATATAATAAACCTCTCTGGCAGAGGTAAATATGACGATGACCCCTGAACACTTCTATTTTTTTGCAGGGGTATGTTTTAGTTGAAAACTACTTCCAGAATGGAGAACTTGAAGCTTGTAAAGAAGCAGTCAACGGACTGGTTGATGAATGTGCCAACAAACTGTACAATGGAGGAAAAATCAAAAGTATGGGCCACCACTCTCATTGTAAAATCCAACTGAAAATTGATGTCTTTCAATATTTTTCATTAAAATTTCATTTTTGCAAAGTGAAGTTATTTCTTACTCTTATAGTAAAATTATTTTAACTTTATAATGCAACTTCTCTGAATATTTATTTTTATTGTAATTATTTTTTGTAGAGTTGTACAAGGAATTGGGATTATTTAAAAGACTGACTGCCATAGAAAAGGAATTTCCAGGAGCCAACATTGTCTTCATAAAATCTGGCAAAATGCCACAGGTATATGGTATCAGGACAATTTCCCCCCGAAGAATATATATATTTATATACAAATATAAAGTAAAGAATACAAAGTTCAAAGTTCTTTTCATCCATTTTCTGAATATTTCTTAGTGTGACGATGCAAATCAAGGATACATAATATTAATTTTATTAAACAATTTATTTTCTTGGAGTACAAGTACATGAAATTTTCGAGATAGAAGTACAGAACATTTTATTAAAAATCTGATCAAAGAATATATATCTCCAGGTAAAGGAGAGATAAACAGATGATCTCACTCATCCAGGTAGCCCTTTGATGAATTAACTGTTACTTTTAATTGCTTTATTTCTCCCCCCCCCCCTTGATTCAGTAAGTCTTGAATCAAGGTGCATCTCTAGGGAGAGGTGGGGTAAACAGATTTTCTCGCTTAAGCCCCTATTTCACACAGACCACGAAATCCATGAATGGCCATGAATTGACAAATTTCACGATTCGTGGTTGAATCGTAATCAGTTCGTGAAGTTCTTAACAGATTCGTATCTATTTGTAGTCAGTTCTTGCACTTCTTGACCAACAGGAATTGGTGGCAAAAACTTTGATGCCCCTATTTCACACAGACCACGAATTGAAATTTCAGGATTCGAGGTTGAATGGTAATCAGTTCGTGAAGTTCTTAGCAGATTTGTGTATAATCGTAGTCAGTTATTGCAATTCTTGATCAATCGTGAATTCGTGGCAAAAATTTTGAGCTGTTCAAAGTTTTGGCCACAAACTCCCGATTCCAAAAAATTGTAGTGAATTTCTGGACAATATTCGTGCGATTCCAACCGAATCCCACGAATATTCGTAACACTATTGCACCTGTATCGCAAGTAAATTGTGTGCAAATTGATGCACATTTTTTTTCAGGCTTTTCGAGACTTGTATTCCAATGAGCGCTTGCTAAATGCTATAGAACAACTGATTGGTCCAGATATTATGGGTCATCCAGTCTGGAATTTGCGTACAAAGACTCCAAGAAATGAGGCAACAACTGTTCCTTGGCATCAAGGTAAAGTGACATTGTTCTTTTCTTGGCACTCAATATCACAATAAATGTCATGATTTTCAAATTCCACACAAAATTATAAGCAAACTAACTGTTATACCTATGTTGTCACTGTGTTTTGTTTTTGTCTTTTTTTCACCTGTAGACATTTCCTATCTTGACAATTCATCCTATGACGTCCTGCAACCAGCAGCCTGGATACCCTTGCTGGACTCGAATGAGAATAATGGATGTATGCAGGTAAATAAGATATTTTCAATATCCTGGTACTTTTTTTCTTCTATTTAGCCTTAAAACTTCTTCCATCTGGTGTTATTTGCCAACATTGCCCCTTCCTAAATGAGCATTTGTCATGATAATAGATTTTTTGAAAAAGTAAAATCATTAACATGGACAGCCACCATTACTAGCACCTATGGAATATTAATATCGTAACATGTAAACGTATTATTTCAGTTTGTAAGAAAAGGTCACCAGTCAGGCAGAGTGTGTGAACACGAGTGCTGTGCAGGAGATACCTGGTACACTATGCTGAGAGAAGAGGAAATGGAAAAAACTCTGGGTTAGTATGTATCTGTAGCTGTTAACATATAACTCAGTAATAAGGTTTATTGTAATATATAACATGTATAAAACATTGCTCTCTGTGACAGAAGAAAGACTTTTTGAATTTAACAAGTGCTGCACTTTGTTTTGAAAATTGTGGCAGTACAAGAGCTAGGGTGGTAGTATATATGACATTTGGATGGATGAACAGCAGACTAGGCATGGAAGAGTGTTAGATAATAACAGCAAGTGCTGTAAATTTAATTAAGTTATAGGTGTGTCATTTTTCAAATGATAAATGAAAGATCAGGCAGATTTGTATTGGTTCTTGTCACTTTCATCAGATTACCAAAAAAGGCATACATGTCAGAGAAAATGGACTTTTGCAGTAACACAAACCAATTTATAAAATTTATGCTGATAATTATCTGATATAGTCTTATTCTCTGACATTATGAAACAAAATGAACAACCCTCAAGAGAATAACATCAGTCTGTTAAAAAGCAAATGGGTCTATTTTAGGAGTTTGTAGCAGATAATACCGTGGTAGATTTGACACTGTGACAAAGTGGTAGATGGGACAGCGTGGTAGCTTTGATAGTGTGAATGACATTGAGATAGGTGTTACAATGTGGTTAACATATAAAGTTTGACTGTTGTGTGGTTAGTGTGACATCAATTGTGATAGGTGTGGCAATGTGGTAGGCATATATGGTTTGGCAATTTGGTAGGTTTGACATTGTGGTAGACATACAACATTTTGGTAAGTGTAGCAACGTACATATAGACTACAGTAGGAGATGTAGCAGGATGGGAAGTTTGATAGTTTGGTGTAGTTTGTGTGACAGTATAACAGCAACGGAAGCTAGGTTTGATAGTGTGACTGTTTATAAGCCATGATGCTGTGCATGGTGAAGTCAAGATGTGAATTGTTATTCTAACATATATGACTAAGAATTATGGTTTGCTGGTTCTGATCATGTGTGTCATATATCCATCATTCTAGGTGTAAACCTGGAGGAGGATATAGTATCAGTCCCTGTGCCATATGGAGGAATGGTGCTCCTCAACAATCTTATCCCTCATCGGAGGTATAGCAATGCATTTTGAGAGTGGGAATTAAATGAGAGTTTATATATTTCATTACAGAAAAAAAGTTAAGTTTTGTGAGTTAAGATACATTGGGTAGAACGAACCATTTTAATTTTAACCAAACAGAAATTAATACTATGCTGTAAAATAAAAATTACTCAGAATCTTCATTTTAGGCTTGTCCTTGACTTAAACCTCAGAGGTGAATATTCTTCACAAAAGTATCATTTACCTTTTAAACTGTTAAGATAACTCTCTGCATGGTTATACCAAATGTATATCATATACACAGAATCACTACAGTAATTTTTATTTTAAATTATTTATTCATTTATTAATTTTTTCCAAGTTTGAACAATTACTCTGATGACATTCGCTGGAGCTTGGACTTGCGTTGGCAAAGCCCTAGCAAACCTGTTGGATTTCATGGCTTAAAAGAAGGCATATTGTTGCGTTCATCTCAGGAGCCAAATTTAAAAATTGACTGGGACCCATTTGTTGGTGTGAACAGAAATAAGGAACAGACCAAATCTGTGGGAATGGTGAGACATAATGTTAATACCAAACTAATTAATTTTTAGTGCCACTTTTTTTATGTTTCCCCTATTTAAAAATTAATACTTCTTTTATTTCCCCTATTTGAAAATTAATACTTCTTTTATTTCATGTGGAGGTCTTTAAGTCATTTTGAGGTCACTGTGCCACTGTCCGGTATAATTTCTCTTGTCATATGAATAACATGTTTAAAGCTTAGTATGTACATATACGATGTACGATGGCAAAGTACTCACCAACTTTGACAGTTCAATTAAGATCATTACATATATTTTGCTGACATATTTTGGTGTCTGTCAAGTCTATGTTAATTGTTACTTTCAGGGAATGAGATATATAGGTTTCGGGTGTGATAAGTCAAGGATGAGTGATAGACACAGCTGTCGAATTTCTATATAGAATTACGAAGTATGTACTCTTTTAATAATTTTTTTTCTATTCTACTCTCAAGGAAGTCGATGATTTTGACACCACCATCGTTGGGCCATGGATGAAGAAATGGAAAATAGTTCATCACAATCGCCATACCAAGAAGATGACTAAGGAAAATCTAGTCACATGGCACTTGTAATCTGTTATTTGATAAAACAACTACTATTTTTTATCCATGCATTTGTATAAAATTCTGGACATGACAATTGCAGCTTTAAGAAATTATCTCAAGGAAACAAAAATAAGATATGACAAAATTTTCATTGCTTTGCTCAGAGTTCCTGTCATCTCAAAAAGTAAAATTGCTCACTCTTCCATTGTTTTGTTTGACTGACAGCATTTTTAAAGTGTGTGCTTGCAGGGACAAAACATGGTCGGAAAATCAGTGCTCGAAGTAGATATATTATATTCAAAATATTGTTGACCAATAAAATTGTTGTAACTTTTGCTGTGTAGGGTATTTAAAATGAAATTAAAAGCCAAATTAAAATTTATGATGTCTGTTGTAATTTGCAAGAGGATGAATATAAATGGTATGGTACGTTGTAATGATATATGGGGGCAAGGGAAGCTGCTAAATTCTTCAATAAGAAGTTTCCATATTTTGAACATGCTCTCCCAAGTTTAAGGATCTTAGTTTATTGACATTACATTGGTTCTGTCAGATGAATGTTTGTTTGACATAAGGGGGATGGACTTTCAAGCTGAACGCATGTAAAGTAGAGAGGTATTTCTGGCATTTTATCTCTTTTTCACCCAGTATTTTTTAAATTATTTGTGCACAGAGTCACAGATGCTGAGCTTATGCCCTAATTTTATTGTGCTCACCAAATGCCACTAAACTAAAGTCATAGTAAGTATCCTCCAATGTACACTGATCATTCTGGATTTTAAAGAATCATTAATTGCACTGTAGATAATAACTTCAGTAGTTAAGTAATATTTAGAAAGTTTGTCACTGACTAAAATATACACTGTAATATATTAAAAACCCATTTATCTGTAAGTATAATTAATTTTTAGTATTAAGTTTCATGAACAAACATTCATATTTTTAATCTACTTTTAAAGGTATAACTACATGTTCATCACTACCAATGTTTTTACAACTGAAAACTGGGAGATATTTGAGTTTTAGCTTATAATAACAGTGTACTAGATGCTGTCATACATGCAACACTCAAATGTTCACAGAAAAATAATCTTAAATGATTTTGTTAAACCCGTTCCTTTTATGGTATCTTTACAGTAGCACAAAAACTATTATTTCTTGAATGGAAATCTCATTTGCAGATGTAGATGAATACTCTTGGCTTAAGGGTTCAACCCCCTCACATAACTGCCATATGTGCAGTGGGCCTTTAATCATTAAACCAGTCCTGCATCCTTTGCCATTCCAAAGAATATTGACCTCTTGTTTGCAAGTAAATCAGTAGGAGAGTCAAATTCTTTAATTTCACCATGATCAAGTACCAACACCCTGAAAGCATAAAGAAACAAATTGTCCATTATTGATTGGATATATATAATTTTAATCCTTCAGTGAAAAGGTAAATGATACTGAAAGACTTACTACAGACTTTGTCGTTGTATTACAATAGTCCTATAACTCAAACTGTACTTCCTAAAAGAAATTATAAAAACAACTTATTGAACTTACCTAGTGTAATCCATGATTGTATTTAGTCTGTGAGCAATTGTAAGAATTGTGCTGTCTTTGAACTCATTCCTGACAGTTGTCTGAATCAAGTCATCTGTTTCCATGTCAACAGCAGCAGTGGCTTCATCTAAAACCAGGATCTTGGTTTTTCTCAGCAAAGCTCTTGCTAAGCAAACCAACTGTCTCTGACCAACACTACAAAAGGATAAAACATGATTAAAAACTTAAAGATTTCAGCACTGAGAAAATCATTGAAAGTACTTCGTAATTAATTCCCTGGTGCTTTCAGCAAATTTCTTAATGTGTAACTTTAATGATTAATAATAATAATTAATTATCAATCATAATCTCAATATGCCTTGCAAATCTTTTTAATCCATATCTATGTACCAATACAACACACATTCTGTTCCTTACTTAATTTCACAAGACTGGCCACTCTAGAAAAGTTCCCAGTGAACTGATTATGCTATTGGTTCCTTTTCTTACTTCTACTGCTACAGGATTTTACCTCAGGTTTTCTCCTCCTTCATTGCACTCATATTGTAGTCCTTCGGGCAGAGAGCGAACAAAACCATTCAAATGTGAATGCTCCAGTGCATTCCATATGTCATTGTCACTGTACTGATCAAATGGATCAAGATTCATTCTTAGACTTCCAGAGAACAACACTGGGTCCTAAAAGCCACAAGTTTGACATTTTATTATTATTATTATTAT